>VZTH01008952.1:141018-152790 GCA_013397815.1 Aleadryas rufinucha | reverse complement strand
TTTTTTTTTTTTTTTTTGCAAACATTTTTTTGATTTAGAAAGTCTTTAATACACTTAAAAGAATCCCAGATTTCTACTGATATTTTCATTTTGATGGAAACAACTTTTCTTTTCACACAATTTTTTTTCCGAGAATAAAATAGTCAATAGTTTTGTAGTGCAGTGCTAGTGGTCAGGGACCAGGAAACCCTAAGGGAGAAAGATGCTATGCAACCAAGTTGCTGTGCTGCTTCAGTTCACTTTTGCATCTTTTCCTCTTCCTGCTCCTGCCTATCTGCAAGAGAGGGTAAGAAATGTTCATTAGGCTCAGTGATGTAACTTTTTGCAGCCAAGAAAGCAAGGCACTGCAAGGTCATTGGCAGCAGCCTAACTGTTCACATGAGTTTGAAAATGACTGTATGGTTTCAAGAGAAAACTAATTGCCCCTGGATATCAGTGTTATTAGTACTTTCTGTTTTCCAGTCTTTCCTTTTTCAAGGTAGTAACTCTACTGTTTCAAATTTCCTGAGAGGCTGAGCTTTCTAATTCCGGATCATACTTGCTCTTCTGTTTTTTCTTCAATGAACAATCAAACTTTTTTTATTTGTAGACTGTTTGTATTCATTTCACAGTAACAAAAACTCCTTTCCTTCTGAAAGCCAGGGATATTGATACTTGAGTTCATCAGAGGTTTATTTTAATATTTGTTTCTGGCAATACCCCAAAAAAGTGGATGGTATAGCGTTCTTTAAACATAAATATGTAGAAGACTACTGTTACAGAAAAGAAGTAACCTGTATACCGTGACTGGGTGAATACGATAAGAATTATCAAGCTTAGCTGCAACAAAGAAAGCTGAGAAAGCCATAGTAAAGTTCTCCTCCACCACTAGAGGAACTAAAAGCAGATTAAATTGGCATGTGTCAAAAATGATGTTCATATAAACCTCCTTAGGCACAGGTATGGATAAGATGAATTCTTTGCTTTCAGCTCTATCACTGTTAGTCAGTTATTTTAAAAGTGTTAGCACAATTATTATATTCTATGTTCAACTTATATATGTTCAAGCTACTTCAATTCAGTATCTTATTATTATCATCTTATTGTCTTATTAAATATCTTATTTATCTTATACATGTGATTAAATGAATCTTTTAAATACTTGGATTTTACAGAGAGAAGTGCTTTAGAAAACACATCTATATGTAACAATGCTTCTTATACATAGGGAACATATTGAAGTGAGAAATGTAATGTTGTGAGGTGTTGGTTTGTTGGTTTTTTTTTAATTTTTGTTTCTTCTTGGCCTACTGCATATCTTTTATTTTGAGAAAATATAACATCTGCAAAATCTTCTCCCTCCAGACAGAATTTCCCTCAATCAAACACAATTTCTGACTTCATAATGTTGTGGCCTCTAAGGAGATTATTTTAATAGGCTCAATTCAGGAGCAATTATTAAATTAGTCTACTTTTCTTTCCAGGTGCTGTACAATGTGTTTGAATCTTTTGTTGCAATAGGTGCAACAAATGTGACGGGGATTGAATGTCTCAAAGGCATAGGTGCGTAGAAGTGAATTCTGTATCACACAATTGATGTATATATGCAGTATTTTAAACAAAACATTATTATTATACTATTGGCAACTGTTATTCTTCAGCCCTTTTCATTATTACTCATATTCACACACTCATATGGCATAGACAAATGTCTTAAGAAAATAAGTAAGTAAATATTCCTGAATATTTGGGAAACATAATCACATCTGTTTTGTTTTGAGGAGAATTTCTTTGTATTTAATAGCACTTCCTTAATTTCCAGCCTGTGCTCTCCCTGCATTCCAGGAAAGTTGAGATTGCATACAGGCATTCTCACTCCCTATCACTGATCACCATCAAGTAATGTTTGCCAGTAACTATCAAGAAATTCTGCCTAAAATTTCAGTCACTATTTCCCATTCCAAGCATTACATGAAACTAAATTATCTAATGAGTAAGTGTTTTAATAGTGACTTTGTCATATTCTACAATATGCTTTTGTAAAAACATTTGTTTACAGAACATGGGAAAAAACAGTACAAAGAAATGTAGTGGGTTTTGAATAAAAGTAAAATGGTGAGGGTTAACAGAAGTAGCCTTGTTTTTCTACAGAATGATGCATTCACATACCAAGTGCTGAAAAGCCTTGAGCCTAGAAATGAATTTTGACATGTCCTCCAAAATTTTCTCTGATTTACTGGCTATTTGCTGTTCTCTCTCTGGAAGAGAACTAGTTCAAACCATTCTATTTCTACAGTTTAAGCTGTGTTAGGTGTTTTGTTTTTCAGTGTCATTCTTTGTGGTGAGCCTCGGTGGGACACTGGTTGGCATTTTCTTTGCGTTCCTGCTCTCACTGGTCAGTCGTTTCACCAAGCACGTGAGGATCATTGAACCTGGATTTGTGTTTATCATTTCCTACCTGTCCTACCTCACAGCAGAGATGCTTTCTCTTTCCGCTATCTTAGCGTAAGTCTCTTTTTATTACTGCCTATGGAGGGGATGAGAAGGGAATATGGTTTTTAAAACATTGAAAGGAAAACCTAACTTATATGGGACAGCTATAGAATACGACACTCATTAAGTTTGTGGTGGATAATACTATGTTCACACTGCACTAGATTATAGTTTGCAAATACTGTCATTCAGCCGTGAAAAGGAATGCAAGTTTTCCAGTATGTGCAACATGAGAACTCCTTTGCAAAATACAGACATGACTCTTTCCTCTCTGTTATTAGTAATACTTCAAACTTAACAGTTGTCCATTTGTACTGACATCTTTCCCTATAATTTGTACCTAAAGCAATAATTTTCTAAGGCACTGTGTGAATGTCACTACTCTGTTCTTTCTCTCTATCTCGGCTGGCCATTAAGGTTTGCCTAAATGTTGCCTGTTTTGCCTTGAGTACCTCTGTGGTCTTTCTTCTCTTAGTATCCATTGATTCCTGGCATACCTTTCTTCTCAGTTTTGCTTGACATGTTTGTAGATGATACAGTAAGTGTATTCAAGGTCTGAAAATCTTTCTGCAAACAGATCATTAGTTTAAGATTATGTGTAATGGAAACAAGATTTAAAACTTTACCTTGGAAGCAGTATGGAAATCTGAAGAGAATTAAAGTCTGTTATGTTCTAATGAAATGCTGTCTTCAGGCCTCTTGAGGTCACATCAGCATGTATGTTTGAGATATACTTTTTACCTAGGGTAGACTCCACAAGTGCTCCAGAGTGTATAATTTCTTAGGAATTAATGGGGGGTTTTATCACTATGAGACAGACAGATGGAAATAATATTAAATGTTGCAACAGATATTTTCTGAACAATTGCTTCTTTTTCTAGGATAACCTTCTGTGGCATTTGCTGTCAGAAATATGTCAAGGCTAACATATCTGAACAGTCTTCTACAACTGTAAGATACACCATGAAAATGATGGCCAGTGGAGCAGAAACTATCATCTTCATGTTCCTGGGTATTTCAGCTGTGGATCCAGATATCTGGACTTGGAATACAGCTTTTATTCTGTTAACTCTGGTCTTCATCTCAGTATATAGAGTTATTGGTAAGGGGTGAACTTCCCGTTCTTTCATTGTACTGCTGATGCAATCACATATTCTTTAGCCCTCTCCCCAAAAAGTGTTTGGAGTTCTAGGTTTGTTCCTTTTAAAACATTCTATTTATTTTAGTTGAATTTATTGTTGGGTTTGGGTTAGAGTAGTAGAGTAAGCTCTACTGTAAGTTCCAGCATATGCTGAAAATATAGCAGGTTTTAATTTTTGATGATGTGTGAGGTTATGATTAGCCCAGCAGTTAACATGAATCATTCAGCGGCTAACCTTTGCTGACCCAGCAAATGGTATTGGCAAAATCTCCCAGTAAAATGGACTTTGTTCTTTAACTTGCAGCCTAACAAAAGATGTGACTCTTGTCAGCCATATCTTTCCTTCAGCTCTTTCAGTTTGGCACTAAAGAGATTGTCTTAAGCTAATGTTATGGTTGACTTCAGGTTTTAGACACACGGTGATATCAGACCATACATAATTACACTGCAGGTTCTCTGGCTTAAGAAATAATTCTCAGGGACTGATGAAAAACTGAGTAAATAACGCTGTGGCAGGTAGGGATTACCTACCGTCAATTTACAGGGTTTATGTAAGTTTGCAAACATTTCAAAATACCAACTGATTTGCCCACCTACATAGTTCTGATGTAGTTTTGCTAAAATCACAAAAAAGGTCTAGACTGAAGTACTTGTAGAGAGTAACACGTGGCAATTTGGTGTATGTACTTACACCTGGGAATAAGTTAAACTAGCTTCTTTGCCTGTTTGTCTCGACTTCAATTCAAATATCAAGTCACGCAACTACCTAGCTGGCAGTTTTCCTAGATTCTGTGTTCCTATTCTGTCTAGAAGCTCCTGATCTGAATGAAGTGCCTATCTCCTTGTCCTCCTTTTCTAAATAGTCTGCAAGGATTGTTCATTTAGCTGCCTCTCAGTAACTGCTAATGTGCCTGAGGTGTTTAAACGAGTTTTCCATGTCTTGTCTTTGACACTTTTTGTATTCCTAGAATGAGTGGTTAACAATCCTGTAATAGATGTGATCGACAAGTAAATAGTGAATATTCAGCAATAACAATAAGCACCCACTAAAGTAACTGATCTTAGACATTGACAAATTACTTAATACCTGATGATATTGGGCCTTACAAAATTGCAGCTCTCATACCCTGGCGGAGTCAGATTGGTGGCATTTCCAATGTCCCCTCCTCCGGAGGCCCTCCTTACAGTGACAAGACACTCTTCTCTTGGCATAAGTTCAAAGTTCTCTAAAACGAGAAGTATCTGTTTTGCGCTGGTTAACAGCCCTGGCCTGCTGCAGTGGGACACGCATCCTGTGCCAGTCAAAGGAGTGGTGAAGCTGTTTTCCCTCTATATGGTGGGAGTTCTGGAATACACTGAGACAGCCAGAGCTTTAGGTCTCCTGCAGCAGACAGCATCTCACCTGTAGGTCTGAAGACAGTGACATAACTAGACAGCTCTTCATAAGACAATGACTAAAATGTTATCTTCAGTGATTTCCAAAGGGTACCACACTAACTCCCTAAATCAGTTTTGTTTTAACCTGTTTCTGTTAACTGACCCTGTGCATATCACCTGTTACAGTGCTAGAAAGTCTATTCTTTCTTGACAAATTTCCAAGTTCAGCACATGGCAGAACTTTCCCTGGAGTGCCTGAGCCAGAGGCAGCACTCTCAGAAAAGCTGCTGGCTCACAGAAGCAGCTTCACCTAATTCCTTTGGCTCAATATAAAGAGAAGGCTCCAAGTGGGCAACATAGTGATCAAGAGGGGGAAGTAGATGGTATAGATTGTTATAAAGGCAGTCTGGTGGCACCATTTCTATTACACACATTTGGGATATTGACATTCAATAAGGATATTTCTAGACATGCTGACATTTGTTTGTTACAGGTGTCATCATACAGACGTGGATCCTTAACCGCTACAGAACTGTCCAGTTGGAGATAATAGACCAGGTGGTGATGTCCTATGGTGGACTACGTGGAGCCGTTGCTTTTGCTCTTGTTGCACTTCTGGATGGGAATAAAGTGAAAGATAGAAACCTGTTTGTCAGCACAACTATTATTGTTGTTTTTTTTACTGTTATTTTCCAGGTAATTTAACTTCTTAAAAGCATGCTTCTTGCAAGGAGAAGGAGTCCCCCAAAAGTACTGAATGCTTAAAGCAGTTCTCAGCTGAAGGTTGCATATTGATTCACTGAACTGAAAGCATAATTGAATTTGTAATTTTAGTAACAAGGATCCTATTTTATGTTTTCATATGGGACCACATGGGGCAAAACACAATTTCCTCTGTGCTAAAAATTGTTCAGTCTTAGCTGCTTGGTATTAATAGTGCCAAGTTAATATCTGATTAAACATCCTTCACCTCATGTGAATAACTATAGGGAACAGTGCTTCTAATGGGCAGATACAGTCATTAAGCTGATCTACCTGAGCTTCAGTCCTTGTTTTGAAATATAGCAGTAAGCAGTGGGACAAGAAAGTATCTAACATCCAAACAAAATAGCACTTTCTGGATGAAAAACCAGTATTTTAAATGAAAATATGTCAATAGACACCAGCTTGCAATTTTTTCTGAAGTGTGTTACAGAAAGTTTAATTGTGTTCACAGACTCCTGATATGTGGAGAAAATACCCCATTCAATGGCATAGGAAACAGTTCTACTCTTCCACTACCATATTTTTCCTATAGATTATATATTTTTCCACCGTTGTCTTTTCAAAACTTTGTAACAGAAGCTGAGGGTACTGCATTATTTTATCTTCTAGAAGGAATAAAAATCAACTGAGAAAGTTTGAGAATCACCAAATAACACACAAATATGCTTTATTTCTGTTTAACCAGCTGGAGGAAAGTCTAAGAGAACTTCCAAGTAGTTATTGTCATGTTTCAATCCTTAGGGACTGACTATCAAACCTTTGGTGCAGTGGCTGAAAGTGAAGAAAACTGAACATAGAGAACCAAAACTGAACGAGAAACTTCATGGCAGAGTAAGATATTTTTAAAAAATCCCATGGTATCTTTTGGATTTTTACAGAGAACCTTAAGAGAAAACAAAATTGTTAGTGAAAATGTCTTGTTTTGAAAGGAAGTGTGCTATCAAATTTCAAGAGCAAAATCCTTCAAACCTTTCAAAAGTTATTTTTAAGCTGCTGTTTGTCTTTGGTTTGAGTCCTGTGAGAGGATATTCATATGAAAGTGCTGGTCTTTCACTTGAGAATTCAGTGGGGCTGGGAGTACTGGGGAAAGAGCACAAATGGAATATGCTTCTTTCTCTTCATCTAAAAGAGGAGAATGATTGATGAATGCTAGGGCAAAGTATGTCCAAGTAAATTTATTTTTTCCTTCTTAAAAACTGTTAATTTTTAGAAAAGGTATGAAAGCAGGCTTTGCAGCTAGCATATTACATAGAAAGATAGTCTGTTGCCCAGTACAGAATAATGATAAACTGAAATTCCAGATTAATGACAACAGTTTTAATTCAGTGTGAATGTTGTGTGTCCCTGGATTTCTTTACCCTTTTAGAATATTATGAAACACAGTCCAATTCTCTTTCACACCACATTATAAAGTTTTCATTCAGTAAAAGAAAACATATATTTTCAATATAAATAAAGGTTAAAGGATAGAAGACTATAAGACATCACAGAATCATCAAGGTTGGAAGAGACCTTCAAGAACATCTTGTCCAACCATCAACACATCACCACCCCTAAACCCTATACCCAAGTGCCACATCCAGACAACTCTTGAACACTTCCAGAGACAGTGACTCCACTACCTCCCTGGGCAACTTATTCCAGTGCCTGCCACTCTTTCAGTGAAAACTTTTTTTTTGATATCTAATGGAACCTCCCCTCGCACAACTGAGGACCATTTCCTCTTGTCCTTTCACTTGAGACATGGCAGAAGAGACTGACTCCCACCTGGCTAAAGCCTCCTTCCAGGTAGTCATAGAAAGTGATAAGGTCTCCCCCGAGTCTCCTTTTCTTCAGGCTTAACAACTTCAGCTCCCCCAACTGCTCCTCACAGGACTTGTGTTCCAGACCCTTTGCCAGCTTCTTTGTCCTTCTCTGGACACACTCCAGTACCTCAATGTCCTTTCTGGAGTGAGGGGCCCAGAACTGGACACAGGACTAGAGATACAGCATCACCAGTGCCAAATATCAGCCGTGTTGTTTCAAACCTAGCATCTGTATATTCTGTAGTAATCATTCCAGTGTTCAGAGTGAAATGTTAATAACCATGCACAGAAAAAGGCCAAATTGTACGTGCAGCTGCCTTGGTTTGAATCAAGAGTTATAGACCTCTGGATTTCTATCAGCCATCTAATATACTCAGTATGAAATTTTGCCCTAGATATTGAAAGAATGGTGCCTGCTTCTACTCTGAGGGGAGTATGAACTCCTGAAACATCTAAAAAAAATCACTGGGGAAATTGTTCAACTGAAACAATCACCTATACTAATAGTGGCAGATGTACTTCATAGGGCAGCAATGCAGATGGTAAAATGAGTCCATAAAAAGTTTTAAAATTGAATGTTAAAATGGAGGTTTAAGTACCTTCCCCTTGACACACTTGTAATTCAAGAATACTTAGTGAATTTATAAAGAACTGGTTAGAAAGTTCAGGACCTTTGAAGAAAAGCTTATAGTAGCTAGTACTTCTGTAAATGGGAAACTTTTTTTTAAAGCCATAAAATTATTCTGCCTAGTCACCTGGTCTAACTTGAAATAAATTGAGCTATTTTCTAATTATGCTTTTTTATTTCTGTAAAGGTATTAATTCCACTCTCACTTTCCTAGGCCTTTGATCACATTCTTTCTGCTATAGAAGACATTTCTGGACAAATAGGGCATCATTATCTGAGAGACAAGTAAGTAGCAACTAATTTGGAATCTTGAAATACTGCTAGGAAATATTATCTGTACATTGTAACTTTTTAAGCCTGTGAGCTTAGAGAAAGCAAGGATGTTAAATGTAGTTTAAGAGGCTACATACTGAAAATACTGGAAATACAGCAAATGTCAAAACAGTGTATTTTTGTCCCCTTACAACTAGAATCTTTCGTTTCTCTCCCACAGTTCAGATTATGCCTTTGCAGGCGCCTCAGTTCACCTACAGGGGTCGTTCTCTCAAAATTGGAAAACTGACCATTTGCATGAGTTTTCACCTAGAATGTTAATGTTGGTTTTTCTTTGTGATACTACATTTCATGAACACTATTTATGTGTGGAGGCACTAAAAAACCTCATCTACAACTATGCTTGATGTTTATCATATTTCTACAAGGATGTGTTCAACACCTCTGAAAGTGATGGCAGAGGGTGCTTTGAAATTACTCTGACAGTTTCAGCCTATTAGTCTGAAACCAATAATGAACCATCCCCTCTGTTTATAGTTGATTCATCTTAAGAGAAGCAGAATTACTCAGCTGAAAGATACACCATTTTCTTTAAAGTACATGTGAAGAGTTGCCCTTGTGATGGGCACACTTTCATACCTAGAGGAATAAATGTGGAAGAAAGGACATTAAATCCGGACATCCTTAAGAGTGTTCTTTGAATTTAGGCCATTCCCTCCATGAAGTTAGGTCATAGGTGCAGACAGAATTTTGACCTGCTAATCTCTTGCTGACTCAACAGGCCAATTCCAATCCAAAAGCCATGTGGTTGTGTTAGCTTTCTGCAGAGCACTCCCCTAACCCTTTCTGAGAAGCTGAGTCTATTAGCTTAGGTTTAGCATTATACTCATGCAATACAATACAACTTGTAGGCTGGAGTTAGCTTGTACTGGAACTCAAACAGATTGCTCACCTGCATCCAGTTATAGGGACAGTCTCCTTCCTTTCCTTTTGCTCTTCATTCATTTATGCAGTGAAGAATTTTCCTAAGGCACTCCAGACAGAACATCATCTTTCTTTTGGTCTAAGTTTGCATTTTACTTTTGGGGAATAAATTTCAGTAGGCTATGTATAATACAGGTGAATATATCTCCCATTTTGATATATTGCCTCAAAGATGGAACTATATTTTTAAAGTGGCAGATTAGCATGTGACTTCTTGCATGTCAGAAAGTAATCCCCTTGAGTAAGAACAGAAGGAGTAGCTTAATGTAGATTCATGGTTGAGTGTGTGGTTTGATGACTAATGTATTTTGAATGAGACCATCTTAAGCCTGCCTTTTGGACTCTGTACATGAAAGCACTGCTTCCATAAAGAAATGGCAGCCCCTAGCATCCTCACTGATGGGTTCAGGTGTGGCAGCCTGAATTATAGCCTGCTGGTCAGATGTTCTGGCCAGAGAAGAGGAATAGTTATCAATTATGTGAATAATACTTAACACGAAAACATTTAAGCAATCTGAATCAAAAGTTGTAAACTCAAAATGGCCATTGGGCAAGATGGATAGAGTCACTCTGAGCAATAGTCTCCAAAGCTGCCTCATGCCCTTTAGACAAAGTGTTGATGAAGTTAGAAGAAAGTACAACAGCCTTCATCTTCTGAACCCTAAACATGACCAGGCAGATACCCTCCTATCAGACAATCTTGGAAGTGTAAACCATTGAAAATACACATGGCTACTATCCCCCAGAGCAGAGTACATCAGCGGCATGAATAAGGCCCTCTGGTAGAGCTTCTGGAAGGGCACTGTTATTCTGAACTGTTTTTCTGGTCTGGCTGTCCTACAATACAACTGGGGAAAAGAAGATTACTTTCCCAAGGAGGGCAAAAATTAAACATAATCAGAAGTGGAAAAATAAGGTAGCATGATCTCCCAAAGTATAAAATCTGTGACTGACTCTGAAATGGGATACTGTAATCATAGCACTCTTGTAGTAGTGTTGGGTAAGAGAACCCATTAAATGCTTTGTGTCAGCTGCATAAGTCTCTAGCAGGCTTTTCCTTAACTTTCTTTATGCTAATTGAAAAGCTTCAAGACACAAATCCCTCGCATTCCTCTGTTCACCATTTTTTTCAAAGTGTTTAGCTCAAAAAATATCATTTATGCTAAATTAATAATGGTTTGAAACTAAAATTGCTTGTTGCCATTAACACAGTTTGTTTAAATTATCAGGTGGTCCAATTTTGATAGGAAATTCCTCAGAAAAATACTGATGAGAAGGTCCGCTCAAAAATCAAGAGACCAAATCCTTAATGTTTTCCATGAGCTCAACTTGAAGGATGCAATTAGCTATGTTGCTGAGGTACTTATGAACATTTGTTGACATATTATAGCATCATTTGGAATTTGATTTTTTAAAATTTATAATATAACCTAAAGTTGACATATTGCAGGAGATGCCTATAGGAAAACTATTTCCATCTCTGCTCAGTTTTTTTTTTTTTAATGTGTTTTGAGTGTTGGTATTGCCTGTTTGAGAAGCTGTAGTTCTCAGTATTGTGCCTGATTGCCAAATACTAGTATATTTTACTTATGTCAGTGTAAATTTCTGTTGGATTTTACTGAATATCTTTGTTTCTATATTCATTACACAAAAATAATACTGTAATTCTGGAGGGATGTTGTCTTTCTAAATGTGTCAACAGGGTCTGCCTCCTGCAGGGTAGTGGTTCTATGTGATGATAAGTCTGATTTGAAGAAACTCACTTCCACAAGATGTGCATATGTGGCCAAAGTATGAGACTGCTAATCTCAATATGCCAGATCATTGTAACACACACACACACACATACAAAAAATGGGAATAGTAACTTTAATTCAATGGAATCATAACCCCATGATTCAATAATTAGGGTTAAATATACTACAGATATCAAATGCAGTCAAAGAATTGTGAAGTTAGGGAAACTTAAGACTTGTAACAGGACAAATTTTTAAAGGAGAATGGAAGAAATTTGCAGGAGTAGCATTCCCAGACTGGAGCAGTGTTGCCAGATTGTGTAAGAATTCCTAATCTTTTCAGTATGAAACCAGTCACCTTAGTTCAAACAGCCACAAATGTGCAGTATTGATACAGTGTAAAGGATAGTTTTAAATGGAATATTTTTAGAAGTGATCTTTGAAATTATAATATATCCATGCCCATAATCTCCAGTTGAACTAATCTTCACAGTTAGGTGATATATCAGTTAATTTCTTTAATTTAAATAAAAACTATTACTATGATTGATACTACTACTGCTAAGCTCTTCTTTTTTTTTTTTTTTTTTT
>VZTH01008952.1:0-141002 GCA_013397815.1 Aleadryas rufinucha | reverse complement strand
TAAAAAATATTATTATGGTTTTTACTCCTACTTCTAATCTCTTTTTTTTTTTTTTTTTTTTTTTTGTTTGAAAATGAGCTACAGCCACGCAGTCTTCTTCCAATGAAACATATAATTTTGGAGATTGAATTCAGAAAACAAGATGAAATTCAGAAATTATGGTAGTATGAAAGATGGAGAATAGTTCACAAGACAAGCAAATTCTTCCTTTTGAGATTTTTTAAAATTATCCTTTTGGTTTTCAGACAATCTGAGCTCAAGAACTAATTTTCTTTCTTGTGATACTTTCTGGGTCATACCTCAGAGGAAGAAAGTTGGATAATGACTTTGATGAGGGTGACCATGAAACTCCTGTTCAGATTCATTGTTGAATCTGTTCAGTAGATTCATTACAGTGTTTCTTCTCTTAAACAGATGCAAAGGGCTTTATAGATCACTAACAGATGCAGATTTAGGATCAGAATTTTTACGCAATAATGTCTTTGATCCCATATAGTAAAGACAGGTTGCGTCAGATTATTAATTTTTTAGGAGATGAAACACAAGGGAACTGCCTTTTGTTACCTTAGTCCAAATGCTATTTGTGTATATGGTTTCTTGCAGATAAATTCTATTGGGCAGATGTCTACTGATCTGATAATAATAGACAAAGAAATTGAAAGTTCTCCAAGTTCTACAGAAGTTTTGCAACATTATTTTCTTCCAGCAGAAATTAATTATGAGTTGTGAATCCTACAGTCATTTCACCTTTCTCACTTTAATATTTGCTTCAGTGATACACTGCTTTAACAACTTTTTCTTCACTTCTCAAACATATCTTTTAACTAAATATCTATGAATTACAAGCTGGCATTGAAATTGAAGCTATTTCTTCCAGGACAAGTAAAGACCTGCCTCCCCCAGCTACACACTCTCTTCTTACTTGCAAGAAACTGAGGAGTTTAAAAATGATTTTTTATCTTTTTCTTTGTTCAGCTCTGCTGTTATGCTGAATCTGTATAAGAAATAAGAGTTGAGACAGTTCAGTCTCAATCTAAGTAAATTCTTTACAGTTGAGAAGGGAGAATCTAAACCAAGAAAAATGAAAGTAATCCAGAGCAACTGCACAGAAGTGACTTAAAATACTCATGGTTCATAACTTGTTCTGGCTAAAATTCCTTCACTGATGATATGGTATGATGTATGTATGAAACATTAAGCTTGATTTGAAAAGAAAGTCAGATTCACTTAAGAAAGTGAATTAGGATGATCTTCCAGAATTCAATTTTTTTAATCCCAAATTTTTTGCCTGCAGAGGCCAGAGTGTATTTCTTAATCCCATTGGTAGCCCATATACTGTGATACATATGTGGGCTACCACAGCAAAAGAAAGCATTTATTTGGTTTGCTCCATGAATACGAAAATGTAAAGGAAGCACAGTACAGTTAAAGTTGGAGTAATGTAGATAAAATCTCTGTTCTGCAAGGGAGATTATTTTTCTTGATTATTACTGTTTAAAATGTAGAGACCTGCTATGTGATTTCTCTCTGCTGTGATTCAAAACCAAAGATGCTTTCAGCCTGTGTAACCACAACGTCACTCAACAGATACTTTTTAGCTAAGCAAGAGATTACTTAAGGTATAGGGAAAAATATGAAGACAAAAAACTGAGCTTTTCCAGTAGTTCGCTTCTGTGACACTAGTTTTAGAATGGAAAGAAAATCTCATCTCTTCAATATCTCATCTTGTCATGCCATAACCTCTTTCTAATAGTCTTGTAGACTTTTATCACTACTTAATATTTGCTGCTTCCAGTCTAGTAGAGAATGGAAAACTTAGTGTTGTGTCTTTGAAAATATTACTGATAGTGTAGTGATGTGTTGACACATGAACGTCTGTATGTATATTCTTATGCACTTGGCTTGCAACATTGTAAAAAGTAAAATTGCAAATCTATTGAGGCACAAGAAGTCATTCACCTTTTCAAAATCAATTTATAAAACTGGAATAGATTTTCTTATTGCTTTGTTTGTTGGGATAATGTCACTCAATGTAAAGAAACCATAAAACCAAAAATGGTTTTTATCTGTTACCTAGATACAACTCCTCCAGTGCTTCTTGTGACATTTGCATAAATACAGTCTCACAAATTACCTGCATTCTGATACACATTTTGCCCTAGGTGTTTACAGCTGTAATATGTCTTGTTTCTTTCCATGACCAGGGAGAACGTAGAGGTTCGTTAGCATTTATACGTTCTCCAAGTACAGACAACATGGTAAATGTGGATTTCAGCACTCCACTCCCAAGCACTGTGGAAAGCTCTGTCTCTTATTTACTGTAAGTAATGGGGACTGACAGGGTGGTATATGAGAGGAAATTGAAACACTGCTAAAAAAATTGAAAAATGCAAATTACAGGGACTTCAGTCACTACTTTTTTGAACTTTAATTAATGTTTTCTCCCACAGAAAATGGGTATATATGGATTTATATTGTTGTATTTTGCACACAATTTTTTTCAGTAAAGGCTGGTAAGATGAAGCAGACATCCACATTAGAGTTATTTCATTCGCCTTTGGTTCATCTACTGTTATATATAGGGCTAGATGCTATTTCTGTGTCTGCTCCAGAAAAAATAAGGAGAGAGGCAAGGAAAATAATTGCCCCTTCCTTAACTTTGATGAATCTGTCACTGAACAGACCATGTGTCATGTAAACTGTGAAATTAATTAATGCTACATCCCCCTGAAAGACAAAAACCAATAATCTTTTCACATTTCCCGTAAGACATTTGCTCACTCACTGTCATTTAGCCAGTTCTTAGTCTTCCTTTTTTTACTTTTTAAACTCCATCTTCTTTTCTCCCTTTCATTCCTTATCTTCCTGTCTTTTCTTCCTCTTCAGCAATCACTGATTTTAAAAACTGCTATTTGTGTTTTTCTTCAGGAGAGAAAAAGCTGGACCAGTTTGCCTTGACATGCAAGCTTTAGAGCAAAGGAGGAAAAGTATCCGGGACACAGAAGATACCCTCGCTCATCACACCCTGCAGCAGTACCTGTATAAACCCAGGCAGGAGGTGAGTGCAAAAGGCTAGCATTGGACTGTTTTCCAATCTAAAACTAGGAGGAAATAGGAACCAAAACTTGCAAGTGAAACTCAGAAGGAGAGAACCCACTGCAAAATCCACACGCTTGAGGAAGATAGGCTCTTTGTGTGATTTCTCATTTTAAAACATGCCTTTTTAAAAGAACTAGTGCCTTTGAAATCACTGGAGCCAGTGGAATGCAGAACTCCGTCCAGCAAAGGTTCTGATCAGGATTAAATGAAGTGTATCAACTGAAGTGATTCAGACACTTATAGAGAGGCTTACTCTGAATGACAGTCCACTCTTACACACTTAAAATTCCTGGACTTGTTTCATGAAGAAGAAAGGAAAATAGGAGTTTCATTAATGCTTTCAGACTAGTCTTTAGTTCATTCTTTCTTATGGAGTTGTTTACATTTTCATGACACTGATTGGATGCATTGATTCAGGGCTTTCATCTGTATTTCTAAATAAATGAATATTGTCTTCCCTTCCTGGCCACAGCACAAACACCTGTACAGTCGACATGAGATCATGCACAGTGAAGATGACAAACAAGACAAGGAGATTTTCCATAGGACAATGAGGAAGCGCTTAGAATCTTTCAAGAGTACCAAACTAGGAATAAACCATCCCAAGAAGCTCAATAAAATCCACAAACGAGACCGGGGCCAAAAAAGGGTAAAATACTTTCACAAGGACCCAGATGTAGCCACCTATTATGCAAACTAATGGGTGGGAAGGGCAGGGAGGATTCTGAAGGGTCCTATGTCCTGCATTTATCTCTGTCCTATAGAACTTCATAAACTTAGAGGACCTAAGCAAGAAGAGATTAAACTAGGAGGCAACTCAAGGGGCTTCTTCTCACATTCTGCACTTCTCTATGCTTTGGGACTCTTCTTCTGGGTGAGAGATTTCTGATCACTTGAAAAACAACAGACATTGAACCATGTTACTACGCTGTGGGGAGATTTTGCAGGATAGAGGTAGCAGGGTAGCTCTACAGCATGGAACATTCAACCAAATTTCTATGAAACTAAGAGGGAACACACAGCATAAAAAGAGCCAAAATTTCTTTTTTCACCCTGTACACATTACAGGTGTAGGTGGGAAACTAGTGGCATCCATATTGAGTCTCAAGCAAAGATTACAATGGATTTCTGAGTTATTCTGCTGGACTCGTCATTTCAAAGGGTGTCACTGCCATTGCTATCTTATGACTTTAGCATTTTTGGTCACTTTTTGCTTTCTTTTCAGAGAAACAGCAGTGTCATACCAAATGGAAACATTCCTTCAGAAAATCCAGTACAAGATTTTACTTTGAAGGAAAAAGGTAAAAAGACTCTTAGATTGTTTTCATTAACTGAATCTTGCCAGTTACATTACCAGTAAAGCATCACTAAAAGATTTTGTGATATGCAACAGCAAATCTGATAGTAAAAAGGGACTTATAGTCATAGTTCAGAACTCAGAGTGGTGATCTGCTTCATGCTTAAATGCAGTGTTTAGAAGTTGGTTTTTCAGGAATCTGGATGACAAACAAAATTTTAATTGGGCTTTTTGCTCACATTTTTAAAAGATCTCATTTAAATTCTGTAAACAAAACAATGCAGTGGCTACAATCTAAATGAACTTTCAGCTTCTGTTTAGATAAGATACACAGAGCTGCAAACTTTTTTTCATCACAGCAGGCTATGTCTACCTAGGACATCAGCCATATAAAATTCAGTAGCTGAGATGACATTCTTATCTGAGTTAAAGTCCACTGTTTTAGAAGGATGTAGAGATCTCTGGATCAGAGTTGAGGCTAAGCAAGCATGATATAAGTCAAGGAGGGAGTAGCTTTGGAAGGAACACATAGTCAGTCAGTCAGCAGAGGTCACTGCTTCACCCTTCGTGAACGGATCGATCACATGGGTCAGGCTTGCACGTGTAATTGGAAGTGTAATTGGAAGTGTAATTGGAAGCTGACCAGCCTAGGGACTACCTCTAGCAAAAGTTGGTTTTGCATATAAAGCCCAAATTCTTTCCTGTCTTAGCCATTTTTTGGCATTGGTGTCAGGCATGGCAAGATGTGATGGGTGCTAACATGTTTGTTATACAATTATAAAATAATACATGTGACTTCAAAACTGAAATGTGGTTAAATGCCACTGAACTAACTTTGATTTGTGTTCTTCGCTCTGTTTATGCCTGCAACTCCTTGATCTCAAAGACAACTCAAGTAAAATAAAGAGGGATTTATCTTTTCTCAGTAGCTCCAAGCAAACGTATTTTTCCTTATGTATATTCCTTGAATCATTTACTGTTACTTTTGTTTGACTGAGAGGGACAGTACAGGCTCCCCAAGTGTAATATTCTAGAACTACTTTGCATGGGAAGAGCTTTCTGAACACTCATTAGTAGGTCATTCAATATTGTCTTATTAAAGAACTCTGCATATAGATATTATCATCTACTTAAAACCAAAAAAGTTTAATTGGAAGACAGTCTTTACAAGTGGTTTAGCAGCTATTGTAAAACTTACACTACTGCAGTAAAAGCAGCAATGACCTCATTTAGTTTGAAATTAATCATGATACTAATGCAGACCTGAGTCAAGTGATGAAAACCCTTGTTAAAGATATATCTTTGATAATCATGCCAGTATCAAACCACCATGTAATAGCATTTTCTATCAGAACTGATACAAATCTTTAATCAAATTGCACTTTCTTTTTTTATTTTTTTTATTTTCTTTTTTCCCTCAGATTTGGAGTTTTCTGAATCAGAAGAAAATAATGATTATGAGACTTTGCATCTAGGCAAAGGAGTTGATTTCCTGGCTAATGTGACAAAACAAAATTTCACAGATACTCCTGCTGGTAAAAATATTTATTACCTACAAAGGGGTTTTTTTCCTCAAATATAACAAAATATACTAGAAATGCTGATGAGTTAGCCTGGGGTTTTTGTTTGTTTGATTGAGTGATTTTATGTGTTCTATATGAAAATATATTTGCTTAATGTTAACGTTAACATAAAGATTTTTGGATGTCTGGAGGTATGGAGAGCATCACATTTGAAACTGACAGAAGCTGTGAACATGACTACCTAAACCAGTTCTAAAGCCACTAAGTATTTTTAGCAATAGAAAATGTTATTTTAGAATTGTCTTGCCTCACAAGACCAGTCAACACTAGCCCTTTGGAATTGTTTTTCACTTGCACTGCAACTTCGTTGTGATAAATTTTGTTCTTATTTCAGGCAAGATTTCTCCTTTTATATTGACAACCCCGTCAGATCCTTACAAGCTTATAGAAGTCACTGAAAAGGGCACATTTGCAGCATTTCTGGAGCACTCAATGCCCTTGATTTCCAGCCCTGAAAGGCTCCAAAATTTTAGATTGGAAGCTTATAACTATATAAAACAGAAACCATATCATATCATTTATGGAGTTATAAAATTTAGTATTTCTCTTCAGCACTTCTGTGTTTCAATTTTTCAGCATGCCACTGTATGCTTCATGTGTAACTTGGTGCCTGTGGTGAAGAAAAACATGTGTCTGTACTCTTGAGGCAGACACCCTCAAATGCATTTTACACATGACACTGTTTCATGACAAATTCTATGTTTGAGTAGGTATAAAGACACCCAGAAATAAGTGAACAGCAAGATGCAAAATGTTTAAGTAAAAGCTTGTCAAACTTGTTAACTGTATGAACAGGCTCCTGTATCTTACTTTTGACTATTTTGTGGCCTGCCATAGCTGCCTCACACTCATTTGTTTATGGAGTGGTGAAGTTCTGGGGTTTTTTTTCATTTTTTCCCCATCTTTTATTTCTTTTTTATGGATTTGATTTGAATTTTCTGCAGCAATTTTATCTTGTGCTTTTTTTTTTTTTGCTTAACATTTGTGGACTTACTACTTCTTTTATTAATTTTATATTTTGTCTCCAGATATCCCTAACATAATTGCATATTCAATGTGACATCCAATTTTTCTCTGTAATTGAAATTGAATATATATCTAGCAACTACCAAGGTATATGTGTGTGTAAAGGTCAGTATATTGACTTAGTCACATCCATACCAGCGCGTATCAACCCATTTTTTCCACCAACAGCCCTTCTCCTTTTATAAAGCATCTTGCTGTATTATCAAGAAATTATTTTGATTAATTTTATTTTTCACTCATGAATTTTTTTTTTAGGAATTGATAACCCAGTGTTTTCAGCTGATGATGACCAAAGCATCTACACGAAGTTCTCACCATGGTTATCTAGTGAAGACACTGTGGTACCATCTCAAAGGGCCCGAGTGCAGCTCCCATATTCTCCAAACAACTTTAGACGGCTCACTCCAATCCGGCTCAGCAATAAATCGACAGATTCTTTCCTGCTAGCAGATGGCCCAGAGGACCGACCCAGATCTTTTCTTCCAGAATCAACACATATGTAATATTTTAAAAGATATTATCGCCTTTATTTTTTAGCCAGACTTCTCATCAGTGCTGAGAAGTAAACTTATTTTTCTGTTTTTTCTTCTTTCAGAAAATCTCTTTTTCCTTCCTGATTTCCTTGTACAACTAAACATCTTTTATTTCCCTCCAACTTAATTAACAAAACTTCTTTCTATTTTCCTTCTGCAGAAGAGCTGTTCAACTACTGGGGTCCAATGCCTTGCTACTTTTACAGCAGATAAGGGTCCTTCTTTTTGTTTTCACTTGAATATTTTAAATGCCAAGAAAATAGTATTCCAAGTACCAGAATATTGGGCATATGTTTTCAAGAGGCTTCTGGTTTCCTAGTTAGTCAGTCCTAGATGATAAAATTGGTACCTGAATTCCCTTTAAGGAATAAAATTTTTTGGCTCTATTTCTAAGAAGCCTTGAGTTAGTTGTGACCATTTGTCCAGATTATTTATCCAGTCTCCAGGAAGCAAAAATGCCCCACTGCTACAATACAACTACTCAGTGACACTACTGATGTACCATTAAATTAGATTAAAAAAGGGTTTAAAATGAATCCTATTTACTAAAATGCATCAGTGTTTTCTTGTGGGGATAATTACACAGCAGTAATGTAATGTAATGGAGGAGCAGTATTCCATTTAGAGATTTATCCTTAAACTGTGAATTTATCTTAATCCATACCTTATTTTGAAACTAGAAAAAGGCTTAGCTTTCTGATGCAGTAAATAACTTGTTGCTTCTAATGTGTTAGAGGCTTAAAATTAAATTGAATCTAGGTTTAAATTAATGTCCCAGTTGCCCTTTAACTTCTGCTGTGTGGAAATATTCCACATTATAAAATCAGCCTTCACTTCTATGAAGTCAGGCAGTGCTTCAAACGAGGTGGCCCAGGTCCGCAGTTCAGATATTATAACTGAATAGAACACAGGGCACTGCAGGGATTGTGCAATGAAACGCGAAAAGTCAGTGTCATCACGAGTACACTTTTGTGGAATCCATAGTCACAAATATATGTCTTAGTGTCCTCTGTGCATCAACAAAAAAAAGTAAGTTGAAAGTTCTGTAGCTAGTTGATGAAACTTTGTTCAGACAAACACCTCAGGCTAAGAGTGAATACTGCTAATTGTGACCTAAGAAGAATTTCACAACCTCTTGAAAAGAAATAGAAAAGGAAGTTCTATTTTTCTTCTGTTCTGGCTTCTGTACCTTTAGAAGATGTGCTTCTTCAAGGGTAATTAGAGGAAGCACATCACTGCTGGAGTGGCCTGTAGGTCTTTGTTTGGTTTCAGTACTCAGTTCCTTAATAATGTGTCTTTTTTTATTTTTTAAATGATGTTTTAACATAAACACTGGATTAATTAAAGGACTATGAATTACAATCCAATACCCTGATTAAAAGTGTGAACAATGAGCAGCATTCCTAAAGGAAAATTTCACCTTGACACATATCCACATTGAAATTCTCTT
Organism: Aleadryas rufinucha; assembly: GCA_013397815.1. NCBI lineage: Eukaryota > Metazoa > Chordata > Aves > Passeriformes > Aleadryas > Aleadryas rufinucha. The sequence goes on along the minus strand of VZTH01008952.1, from coordinate 132,014 downwards.
CACCTTTTTTTCCCCACTGAGAGCATTGTCAGAGAATATTGACATATGACCTGCAGAACAGTTCCTTGCTAACCTGTGTTCTTCTCCTCCGTTTAATTGCTTTATTTATAGTTCAATTTATTACTAGGAAGTGGTATGTGTAAGTTCGTCTATGGGTATCTTTGATATACGTCTGTGACATCTTTGATATGTCAAAGTCACTGGATTTTTGACTGCTGTGTTTCTTAACGAGTGTTTTGTAAAGTTAGATTTCCCAAGCTAATAAGTGTACACCTTGATTACTCTCTGAAACAGTCCTGTGAATGATCTCCTTAACAAAATTCTCCCAATAGGAGAATGACACTAAAATTTCAATTAAAAGATTTTAAAAAACAATGGAAACTGGAAGCCAAGAGTGGAAATGTTAAGTTTCTCTACATAACGTATACAGAAAACTGATCATAGGTTCTGATCAATAACAGATTGACTCCCTGGAGTCAAACCCTCTGCTACTTGATTGAAAGAGTACAATCTGTTTCAAAAATTTCTGAAATATTTCCTTGCTGAGCATCAGGACTGTTTCAAGATAAAGATACTCCTTAGTGACCAGACGATGGCTCCATATCCTAACTATCTGAAACAGGCAGTTGTTCATCCCAAACACAGAGCTAAGTTTGGCCTGACACTCAGCAAGAATAAGAAGTTTAATTAACTTCAGATTGTCCAAGATAGAACAGGATACAGAGTAGAGTTCTTCAGGGGAAAAAACAAACCTTAAACCATTCACTTTCATAAGACTTTCATAAAAATAGCCAAAAGCAAAGCCCAGTAGCAAGCATACTAATAGATAAAGTGTGTACAAATAGAAAACAAATGTTTGTATTTAATTGTGCTCTCTAGGTGATATGGACCATGACGTTGAAATGACAGAATATTCCTCTTCAGATGATCAACTAAACCAAAATGGAAGTGTTTCAGTGAATCCCCTCCACTTCTTCCCCTCTTGTCTTCAAATGCCTTGGACACAAAACTATTCTTCATTGGAAAACAGAGGGAATATATCTCTTTCTGCTGTCTCTGAGTACATAGCTTCATGTGACCCAAATGTACCTGATCTCTTCTGGGAATCAGGTACAGATATAAATAACAAAGAGACAGTAAACTCAGGTTATTGTTCTGAAGTTAGCTTCAAGTCAGAGAATTCACAAGAAGAGAATACTCTGCTTATGTTTGAAGGGCTGGAAGACTCATACATGAAGGAGCCCCAAGAGAAGAAAATGTTGCTTGATATAGAAGGGAATTACAGGTCTGCTGCAGCCAGACGTGTACAAAGCCGACGTTCTTTCCACAGGCCAAAACCTCTGCATCACCCTAAGCTTCAGAAGCTGGCATCTCTTCCAGCATCTTGCCATGTCCCTCCACATTCCTTGGAACAGGAGGAAACACAGTTGTGAGCCAGGACTTACTTGAAAGAAGAAGATGAACAAAGGGCTTTTGTAAAAATAGAGAGCAACCTGCTGGTTCATCGGATCTGCTCTAGGATGGCTTCAGATGGAAAGGGAGTGGGGTCCCATGATGTCAGAAACACTGGAGCTTTTCTGCTGCACTTACATTTTAAAGTTCTTATTAATGATGAAAGGGTGCATAGTGAGGGGGAATTATGACTCCTTGTTATTTTTTCATGTAGACTGTTACAAATAATCTATTATTTTTGGAGGGCTAAACCAAGAATCTTTTCAAATGGTAAATCCTTGGTGGTTTTTTACATGGAAATGGTTTATTATTCCATTATGCCATAAATACATTTAAAGAAATAGGCTGCATTTGCTGCTTCAGTAATGGAATTAAGTATTTATGCTAAATGAAATAAAAGTAGGAGAAGCCAATGGTTAGCCTCTTCCCTGCTAAGTCTACTCTGATTGAGTCAGTGCCTTTTATAAGTGCAAGCTAAAGAAAAATACTTTTCTGCTCTTGAATATTTGTGTTACTGAGTAATTGTGGAATATTGACTCTTGTGAATAACTTTCCAGGGAGAGGAAAGTCCTGGCATCTTGAAATTTAATCAAGTACTCCAGGAGGGCCATTTCCTTCCTTCACCTTCATTCCTTCAACTCAGTAGCACTGGAATGAAAGAATTAGCTCAGAATTTTAATTTGCGTGGTCACAAGCAACTCATTTCACATTCTTAATTAAGCTGCTCTATTTTAAATAGCCTCACTCAGACAGAAGTGTAAATATTTGTCATTTTTACTGCTGCTTTGGAAGACATCTTCCAAATACTGTTAGATTATCCTGTTAATTTATGTATCCCTTTCAATAGCTGATCAGGATAGCGGTCTCTTAGTTGGTATTCTGCATTTTGCCACATGGTTTAAGTGCCACAAAGACTCAGGATGTTGATGGTTCAAAGTATTGTACAGAGGCAGTTTGGATACTGTGCATATATATACCTATTTGTATTAGGAATGTCCTTTTTTTCTGTCTGTGGTTTTCTGTCAAGTGATACTTATGATTGCACTAGACACTTACTGCATATGAATTAGATCTACATCACCTTTAAGACAGCTGGAGACATCAAGGAAAGCCAACTCAGATGAAGACTAAATAAAAGTGAAGAGCCTGAGACCTCTCAAAGATGTATAATACTACATGCCGGGGTGCAGTCCTCTGGCCATTTTACCTTGGATGATTCCAGTCCTGAAATTTTGGCTTGAAGTCTTTGGTGGTATAAATTGTAAAGGTTCTATGACATTAATAGAAGGTGAGTGCTTAGCCACTTCTGTGATCTTAATGTGCTCCTACTTTCTATTTGATATCAGTGTAAGCCATTTGTAAATGAGCTGTCACCTTCAGGGAGGTATCTGAATTGTTTAAGAATGGATCCTGGACAGAGGCTTTGTATGGTAAATTTTACTTTATCTATAGGAATTAATGATTGTTTCACTCTACCTGCCCAGATTTTGAATGGGTTTGAGATGATTCTGTGTCAGATATCAAAACTGAGATTTACCCAGACACCCAAAAAGAGTAGAGCAATATGCAAAAAACTCATGCCTACATCTTTTTTTCTGTCTTTGTCCTGTATGGTAAAACTATATGTTAGGCTGGTGCAAATTGCAGAGATGTGATGGCAAATACCATATACGAACCTTGACAGATAAAAAACATACACCTTTAGAGACTAGATTCAGAGAAGTAGTTCTTTTGGTATCAACCCACAAGCAGCTGCCTGTCATCTTGGGCAATGATTCAAATCAGTGTCCCTAACTGGAAAGCTTCATCACCCAGACTTAGTCTTATTAAAATTCTATAGTGTAAATACAATTTTTGTAAACCGAGTACATATGAACATACTATTTTGGTGAAGTAGAGCATATTAATACTGTTCCAGATATTATAATTGGAACAAGTATTTTAGTAATTGGCATAGATATGTAACAGGACCATGACCGATCCCAAATATTAGGACAGGTAAAGTGCAATGTGCCAGAACATACCCTTCTGTCTCACAGTGTAATGCTGAAGTACCAACACGAAAGTTGGCAAGATGCTCATCAGGTGTTGGCTTTGAAATAAAACTTTCATTTCTTATTGGTGTTATACAGAGGTCATAGCTGTGCTGCAGTCAGAAAGAGAATCGCACTGTGGACTCTTTTCTGTACGCTTGTTAGACCATTACCAATTTGTTTTTGAACAGGCTACCTCAAGGAAACATTCGCAAATTGTCATCAGCAGATGGGAGTTTTCACCACACAAATGTTGCACAGACATTACTTGTATGTATGCACATACTCTTGCATACATACAAGAGTATGCAATTTTGAAAATCACAGGATATAAGTTTTTATTGTTCTTGTATGCTTTTAGGCTAAAGAAAAGAGGATCAATAGACACCACCGTATTTACAAACACAGCAGTCGCTGTGAAAAGTCAGCAGCATCCTGTATGTTTTTGAGAGGGCTGTGAGCTGTAGTGTATTATAACACAGAGAGGAACATCACACCATTTCAAACAACGGAAGTGGAAAGACACCGCATACAAAGGGCTTACCTCTCTGTTTCAAAGGCCTTAGGCATTTTCCATATGTTGCATCACTACAGCTGAACAAATGAAGGATAAAATGGGCCATTCTGATAGTGAAGAGACCTTTCCCTGGATTATCTCACAAAATTCCTGAAGCTCTTATGCCCCTGGAAGAGGTTTTCTAGTAGAATTGGTTCTACAGCAAGGTTTTGTTTGTCGTAATTTCTCAATTTGAAATGTGATGAAAAAAAAGCTTTCATGTACCCAGTTTCCACATTTGAGAACGTACTCACAGGTATAATATAGTGGATTATAGTTCCATTTTTTTCCAGGGTAATTGCTCCCAATGTCTACCAGGGTATATACAAAGAAAAGCAGGTTATAACAGTTCATAATTTGTCTTTTTTTCTTTTTTTGCATACTCTTTCACTGTACATTCATATTTCCTGTGGTATGTGTTACCTGTGGGTCAAAGTATTTGGTTACATCTTCAGCATGCTTTAATCAGTCAAGCACCACTAATTCCTATCACAGCAATATAAATTCAGAGCTGCTGAGGATATGGCTGTAAGTATCAGCTTTTTTTGCCCTTGTTTATTAGATTGGAATGATCAGTTGATAACTAGTTCACCTCTAGTGAGGCCAGTTCAGTTCTTACTTCCCTGAAAACTCTTGTCTCTAAATTTTTTTTTGTGACATGCTCCATCAAAAAAAGGCAAGCTGGGCATTCCAGAGTCACTGTTTATTGAATAAGTAACTATGGCCTACCTTGTTGCAAAAAGATGAAATGCAGAAGTATTTGATGTTTCTTCTATATATTTTTCTCCATGAATAAAGTTGTTTTAAACAATTTTTATTATGCTGCACTATGATCTAGCAATGTTAAAAAAACCCCAGAAGTGTTGTCTGCATTGAGATGAATTCTGTCTCTCTGAGCTATGAACCTAGTTATTGAAATATATGTTTTACAAATACATGGTCTAGTCAGAGATTTATGTAACGAAGGTTGCAAAATAATCATGTGCCTTAAACTGTCACTCTTTGGAGTGCTATTGTTTGGAGATACTTGTGTGTACTTTCCAAAAGGTGTCAACTTACTGCATATATTTTTAAACAAGTCAAGTTGTTCTGCTAATGTCTTTATAGAAATGTTTTAATAGTATATCATAATGAGAAGTTTGGCAATAAATTGTATCACTTTGGTGGAATCACACTGCTTTGGCAAGTGATTTAGAGAATCATTTATTTATTACATTTAGAGAAGACTTTCCATTCAAGACTTCTGAGAAGTATTTATTTCTGCTCCCAAATCAAAGTTAAAAAAGACAGTAGAGTGCTGCTAATAATTCATGTCATTTATAAAACAAAAATCATTAAAAGCAGCAACAAAACTTGTAGATCTCCTAAGGCTCATTCTGACAACTGTAACACTTTTTGCATTGTTCTAGCCCCACTGCAGTCAATGACAGAATTCCGACTGACTTTATAAGGCAGTATTCCCATCCATAGAGTAGAAAGGCACATATTTTGTCAAGTTATATTTAGCGATGTCATCATAACAATTATTTATAATTTAAATTTTACATAAATGACATATGGCATCTCATTATTATTATTATTATTATTATTATTACGCACCTGGATCAGGGCAATTCAACATCATAGAAGCAAAGATCTGACCAGTCTTAGAAAAGGATTTCATCAGTTTCAGCAAAGATTTAGGAAAGCTAAGTGATAAACACAAGTAGTGATAAACACCCTTCTGGTTCTAGGATGTATTCATGGTTTATTTTGAAGCGTGATCCTCCAAGCGTTACCAACAAGGGAAGAGGCTTTTCAGACCCACCGCTGAATAGTGCAGTGCTTTCAGGAAGCACATGTGTGCATGCATAAAAGGGGTCCTGGAAGGCAGAATAGCTGTGCTCATGATTGAAAACAGAAATGAAGAAAGGTGTAAGCAGCTAAGAATGGGAAAAAACCATATGTGGGCTAAGTATGTGCATGTGAATGTTCATGACAGAAACAATGAAAACTGAAATGGGTAAAGCTGACCTCAAAGGAAGATAACGTAGAGAGGTGCAAAACACACGTATATCACCTGCCTAAAAACCAATGCTTAATTCCTACCGGCACATACATATTTTCAAAGGATAACTCTATAACGCGCAATCTTAGCTGAACATCTTATCACAAGCATTTCCTTCAGTGTAAAAGCAGTAGAAATGCCAATTAATGTAGTCACATATAATCCTGGATCTACAACCGAAGATGTGAGAAAAGAAAATTCACAGAAGCTTTAACAAACACGTAAAACTCACTTATCCAGTGACTGCAGTAAGGTACCAAGAAACAACATCATGATTACAAAACTTGCTATCATCCCATACTCACTGTCTCAAAACATTACTGTATAGAGTAGAGAGAGTTTCACCCAGGAAATAGAAATGGATTTTGATAGGAAGCAAGGATAGACTGCAGTGACCAATAGATTGCAGGGCATGACCACATGAGCAGACTGACCAGCAACTTGTTCGCATGCAACCAGTCCCCTAAATACCCTTATCTCTCTATCTTCTTACAGTTGTTCACCCTCAAAACACCTTAATCTCCCCTTTTCCCTGTCTTTGCTTCCTATTCAAAGCATCTTATACAATGTCTTGCAGAATCCCAAGATGTATCGCATAGGCAGGAACCCTCCTTGGTCTGTAAGGTGATACAGGGAGCCCGTCCACTTGACCGACCCTGATGGCTCTCACCACACAGACAATGAGGCTGATTGTCCTCCTGTGACAGCCCTGGAAGAAGACAGTTCAGAGCGCCCCAGTTTCTCTTCTTCAGTTGTACGGGTTTCCTGCGTATCCCTGTCTCTCTCTGCTCCTTTGTGTGTGTGAAGATGAACTTCATGTTTCATAATCTAACAGTTTCAGGGTAGATGCTGGGGGGAAAAAATGGGTTCTAAAATGAAAAGAAATATTCTCTATTTTTACTTTTACAACACATGATTTAAAATCTGTGACCTCCTCAGGTTTTGTGTGTGATAAGAAGTATTTTTTGAGTTGCTGGGATTATCAAGATAAAATAGAGTTACCTGCACCAAACTGGTTGCTGCTAAAAATTGGTGGGTTCTATCCATCACCTGACATGCATAAAGAATAACAGCATCATTACAAAACGGCAATTATAATTTAGTCAATTAGCCTTTTCAGATAAGAGTTTCAGTAATACTATTTATGACATCACTCCAACAAACTCCCACTTCTTCGACATGTTTAAAAGCCAGATCAAACTGATAGGTAATGTACAACCCTAAATGTAATCCACTGAACACTGCCTACATTTCTTAAGATAATGAAGCTATTCAGACATTTAGAATCATAGAATCATTTAGGTTAGAAAAGAGCCTTAAGATCAGTGAGTCCCATTGTTAATCTAACACTTCCACATCCACCACTAAACCATATCCCTAATCACACATCCAGGTCTTTTAAATACCTCCATGGATGGTGACTCAAACACTTCCCTGGGCAGTCCCTTTCAGTGCTTGCCAACCCTTTCAATGAAGAATTTTTTTCCTGTTATTCAATCTAAACCTGCAATCTGTAGCCTCATGGGGCAACTTGTTTCCTCTTGTCCTGTCACAGAGGAATGAGGACACAATGCTGAGCTTAAAAATGTTTGAGATGTAGATATGCTGGAGAGCATCGAGTGTAGGATGATTGCAAAGTCTCATGCCATAACACAGGTAGGTCTGCTGTACAAATACATTTTACAGGACAAACAGAACACCCAGAAGTGTCAGTGGAAGAAGATCTGTGTTAGATTCATCATTGGAGTGATTGCTGAACCATATGGGATAGGTAACCTTTCTGGAGCATTGTAAAATAGATTTTTTGGCTACATTAGCATATGGAATGGTCTAACAAGAGATGTAAGTGTGCTGAAGAAACAGCTGAAGTGAAACAGCTTTTATTACACAAGAGTAAGCAAAATTATGAGAATATACATAATGATTATCATATGGATACAAAAACTGACCTAACTTGGATGGAAGAGAATACATTTTTCCAGTGCTGCAAGTCCTTTTATTGTTCTTAATCCAATTTTTACATTGCATAAGTCCCTCTTGTTTTGGAACAAATATACCTTTTTAAGAAGGTCTAATTCTTATACAAATCATTAGGGGACAACCATGTGTTGTGAATGTTTTATTTCTTTAACAGGCTTGCACTGTAAAAAATTTAGACATTTTTTTAAATGGCAATTTTGAAATTACCTGAAACTGGTTTTGCTCATGATTTTGCTTAATGTTAGAATGGTGCTTAATTCTAACATGACATGGGCAGGAGTACAGAGATAGTTTAACCTACTATATATCTTCCCGTGCAAACACTGTCCTTCTAGACTACTAATTTCATAAGGTGGAAAAGGAAGAGGTGGCTGTCTTCCCCTCTTTTGCCCTCCCCTGTACCTTGAAACATGTAGCCAATATCATCAAGAATTTCCAAATCATTTGGTGATTCCCACCTGAAAAGAAATCTGAATGAATTTGTCTTGCTGTGTAGGATCTGGGTACACTCCAGACAGGCCTAGAAGAAAAAAAATATCTATTATGAAGGAAGGTAATGGGACTTTTGATATACATTAGGTGAATATGTGAAGAGACAAACAGCTACTTTTTTTGAGCAACTGAGTGCTGACCAATAGACCATTTTTGCTAGATTTTACTAGGATTCCTAATACCTGCAGCTGTTAGCAACACTACCAGTTTGCAGGAATGGAATAATGAGTTTGAATAGCCAATGACCAGCAGATCAGATGTTGTGACAGTTTGTAGTAACCTTTGTACAGCATAGTCAGAAAAGGAAAACAAAAAAAACTGGGACTGAACACTCAGAATTACTTTGTGCAAAATTATCATCTTAAATACCTGTCATGAGAGAATACAGACCCTTGCCTACGTCTGCCATACCTAATAAGGAAATAGTGGCACATTTCAAGTATTCACCTGACCCACCTGACCTCTGAGTCCACTTCATATTACATTCATGTTCAAACATCTTTGAATAGGTAAATAAGAAGCAGTTATGCATTAAGAAACTACCTACATCTAGATCATGTAAAGAAATGAATACTTAGGCTTTTCTGCAAATAACAAACCTAGTTCCACATCCTCATTGTTAGCATTTTCTTTCACTTTAATGGACTATTTAGTTAGGCTCACTTTTAATGATGATAAATATATATGGAGCAATTGGGAGGGCTAGACAGTGAGATCCGTCAACATGGGAACATTGCACAAGCAAAGAGTACAGCAAGTGACAGGTGCTAGCAATACATGGACAGATTATATCAGATAAACACTTTTTGAGCAGCTTTACAAGTTTATGTTTCAGTTTGCCTTGCAAACAATTAGAATTTTACTACAGGAGGTTGCATGAAAAAACTCATTAGATTAGATTACAAGATAAGATAAGATAAGATAAGATAAGATAAGATTAGATTAGATTAGATTAGATTAGATTAGATTAGATTAGATTAGATTAGATTAGAAGAGTTACTGGACCTGCCGCTTACCGACGCAGATAAACTCTTTAAAAGAAGTGAAGCTTTACAGGCAGCCAGGCTATCCCGGGACCGGCCGCTGGGCCATAGAGGCGGGATTCTGTCCGGGACAGATTGGGCTGGGCTCCGGGAGCGGGGGCAGGGGCAGGGGCAGGGGCAGGGCAGGGCTGCTCCGGAGCCCGCGCCTCTCCCCGGCGCTCCGCGCTGCTCCGGCTGTGCCCGGCGGGAGCGGCACCGTCCGGGTCCGGGCTCCGGTCGCCCCCGGCCGCCTCCGCCGTGCGCCCCGCGGCTCTCCGGCCTCGCACCGCCCGGCTTGGTAAGTCTCGCTGGGTGCTGGGGGCTTCTGACCTGAGCCCACTCGGGCTCCTCCGGCTGCACCTCGCCGGTTTCCTGGAGAAAGGCGAGGAAGGGTTGGGATTAACACGTTTTAGTAAACAGTCTTGTCCTAGCTGGCAGGGTTGCAGACCTACAAACCTCTGACAGAAAAAGGGATTGTAGGGCTCAGACCCCTCTGTGTTCCGGTTTAGCAGTTTCCCTAGACAGTGTTCTCCAGGGGCTTTCCAAAGATCACCGGCTGTTTAAACCGCGCTCTTGTCCTGAACACAGTTGTGTTCACACCGAATTGCCAGGCTTTCGCGACGTCTTCTTTCACTGGCATGAATATAACCTCACTGACAGCTGCAGTTTCATGTGAAATATTTACGAAGCCATTTGCACTATGGTATGATGGCCTTTTGTTTGGGAGAAAAAGAAAATAAGGGCACACCTTTCTCCCGCGCTCCAAGTGCTTGATGAAGAAATGGGCTCCAATTATAATATTCAAGTATAGCCACATGCTATGATTGTGATACCACGTACACGTACAAACAACGTGACCTCCAATCTTTATGCTGCTATCACTGTAGAAAACATAGTTCTCTTCATACTGTAAGCCCCTAAAAGGTATACTTTGGGGAATTAGCTTTTTGTATACTGCAAAAAACATTGCTCACCAACTGTTAGTTAATAACATTAAATTTTTCTTCCCTTAGAATGATAGAATCATTTAGAGTGGAAAAGATCTTTAAGCTTGAGTCCAGCCGTAAACCTAATACTGCCCAGTCCTCCACTAAAACATGTCCCAAATCACCACATCTGTGGGTCTTGGAAATACCTCCAGAGACAGCAACTCAACCACTGACTTTCCTGGGGAGCCTATTCCAGGGCTTGACAACCCTTTCCGTGAGGAAATTTTTCTTAATATCCAGTCTAAACCTCCCCTGGTGCAACTAGATGCTGTTTCCTGTCATCCTATAATTTCTTATTTGGAAAAAGAGCCCTACTATTGAGCCTTGCTCAATAGTTTCAGGGAGTGATAAGATCTTCCCTGAGCCTCCTTTTCTCCANAGCAATACATGGACAGATTATATCAGATAAACACTTTTTGAGCAGCTTTACAAGTTTATGTTTCAGTTTGCCTTACAAACAATTAGAATTTTACTACAGGAGGTTGCATGAAAAAACTCATTAGATTAGATTACAAGATAAGATAAGATAAGATAAGATAAGATAAGATTAGATTAGATTAGATTAGATTAGATTAGATTAGATTAGAAGAGTTACTGGACCTGCCGCTTACCGACGCAGATAAGCTCTTTAAAAGAAGTGAAGCTTTACAGGCAGCCAGGCTATCCCGGGACCGGCCGCTGGGCCATAGAGGCGGGATTCTGTCCGGGACAGATTGGGCTGGGCTCCGGGAGCGGGGGCAGGGGCAGGGGCAGGGGCAGGGCAGGGCTGCTCCGGAGCCCGCGCCTCTCCCCGGCGCTCCGCGCTGCTCCGGCTGTGCCCGGCGGGAGCGGCACCGTCCGGGTCCGGGCTCCGGTCGCCCCCGGCCGCCTCCGCCGTGCGCCCCGCGGCTCTCCGGCCTCGCACCGCCCGGCTTGGTAAGTCTCGCTGGGTGCTGGGGGCTTCTGACCTGAGCCCACTCGGGCTCCTCCGGCTGCACCTCGCCGGTTTCCTGGAGAAAGGCGAGGAAGGGTTGGGATTAACACGTTTTAGTAAACAGTCTTGTCCTAGCTGGCAGGGTTGCAGACCTACAAACCTCTGACAGAAAAAGGGATTGTAGGGCTCAGACCCCTCTGTGTTCCGGTTTAGCAGTTTCCCTAGACAGTGTTCTCCAGGGGCTTTCCAAAGATCACCGGCTGTTTAAACCGCGCTCTTGTCCTGAACACAGTTGTGTTCACACCGAATTGCCAGGCTTTCGCGACGTCTTCTTTCACTGGCATGAATATAACCTCACTGACAGCTGCAGTTTCATGTGAAATATTTACGAAGCCATTTGCACTATGGTATGATGGCCTTTTGTTTGGGAGAAAAAGAAAATAAGGGCACACCTTTCTCCCGCGCTCCAAGTGCTTGATGAAGAAATGGGCTCCAATTATAATATTCAAGTATAGCCACATGCTATGATTGTGATACCACGTACACGTACAAACAACGTGACCTCCAATCTTTATGCTGCTATCACTGTAGAAAACATAGTTCTCTTCATACTATAAGCCCCTAAAAGGTATACTTTGGGGAATTAGCTTTTTGTATACTGCAAAAAACATTGCTCACCAACTGTTAGTTAATAACATTAAATTTTTCTTCCCTTAGAATGATAGAATCATTTAGAGTGGAAAAGATCTTTAAGCTTGAGTCCAGCCGTAAACCTAATACTGCCCAGTCCTCCACTAAAACATGTCCCAAATCACCACATCTGTGGGTCTTGGAAATACCTCCAGAGACAGCAACTCAACCACTGACTTTCCTGGGGAGCCTATTCCAGGGCTTGACAACCCTTTCCGTGAGGAAATTTTTCTTAATATCCAGTCTAAACCTCCCCTGGTGCAACTAGATGCTGTTTCCTGTCATCCTATAATTTCTTATTTGGAAAAAGAGCCCTACTATTGAGCCTTGCTCAATAGTTTCAGGGAGTGATAAGATCTTCCCTGAGCCTCCTTTTCTCCAGGCTGAATAACCCCAGCTCCCTCACCCACTCATCAGACTTGCTCTCAAGACCTTTAAACAGTTTCATTGCTCTTCTTCGGACATCCTTCCTCAGGCTTAACACGGAGATTCAAGGCTATTAGTTCTTACGTTTAAACTGTAAAATCAAGAAATCAGAGCATGCCATATCTTGATTTTTCTATATTCTATAACCCAGCTATTTTCATTTTACTCTCTCTTTCCCCTTTTTACATCTCATGCCCACAGATCTGAGTCGAATCAGAGCTATCTCTTTTGAAGCTGCAGACCACACACCTTCAACCAGTATAAATAGATAATATATTTTTAAGCAGCAGACCAGGGTGTTAATAATTTACTAAGCTGTCAGTAAAACACCACAGCTCCTTTTGACACATGAGACTTTTCTGCTCTGCAAGAATTCCTGCTCTGCCTGAAGCTTTTGCATTCCATGGCTCATTCTAAACTCTCCTTGTCTTGCTGAAACTTGATAACAATGTTTATTGGTCACAGCGCTTCATTCTGTGTTCTGAAGTGATGCAGGCATGAGATAATCACTTTCCTCCCATCTTTTACACCCTTTTTCATTTGGATTTTTCAGTTTTTATAACCTCTTTCCAGGTAATAAGGGATCCTATGTATGTGATTGCTTTCATTAAAATAAATTTTTTATTTTTAGTACCTTCTAGTTACTTGGAAAGTGACTATAGAATAAGCTTTTAAACACAATCTAAAAGTTTGAACTGTTAGATTACAACTGAACTTTAAGATTTAGTATATATAGATTAACTCAAAGGACTAACCCAAACCTGCCAGAATTTATAGATTTTGTATTGCAAAACAAATATGTCCAGTGGCTGACAAACAAATGGGTATGATCTGAAAAACCTGAAACATTTTGTGCCTTGAAGTAATCTTAAGTAGTAAGTAGTGGCAAAAGCATGAAAGACCAAACAGAAGTATCCATGTTGTGAAAAATCAAATTAATGGAATGAGATACCAGGCTAGGAACTGTAAGAGGTAATTATATATTACTCATTCATTCATATACTTGATGTGGAGAGGGAGTATCTTAATTTTAGTATAATAGAAGATAATTCCATGTGCTGGTTTGCATTAAGCTTTTTTGCAGCTTACAGACATTTACTTCTTACAAGATAACGTACCTTTGGTTCCTGAATGATAACCTTGAATCCTGGTTTTCCCAAGAGGTTTGACTTTGTTGCTGAATTCTTGAAAAAAATACTGTAAACAGGATGAATAGTCTAAAAGAATATTTTCATTTCTTTCTCTAAAAAGTAAAACTTCATAGACTAATTTGATGTATATTTTTAGAATAAGTCTGTATTGTGACGCAAATGTGTTTCTGTTCCACACCATTAACATTTAAAGAGGATGTTATGTGTTTGGTACTTTCTGTGTCATAAAACAGTAAAAATTTTGATAAAGGGTGAAATTTAGCTGTTCCTGACAAAATGAAAATGTGATACATGTAGATGTAACATGTTACATAGTTTAAACAGTGTGAAAGTGCAGTTATCTTTGTCACTTAGCTATACAAGGGAAGGAAACCAGTCTTATGTGCAAACAGTGTTTGTTGAGACTGCAGAGGAAGACTGACAGAATTTTAGAATAACTAAACTTTCAGTGATGTGGATTTATTTTATTTCTATGTTCTAACATCAAGCTTCTAGCTAAAAAAATGTAAAGTAAATTTGATTAACTTTGGTGCCTTTGTGTAAAAGAAAAAAGTGTAAGTGATGTATAGCCAAATTGCTCCAATTATAGACTGGGTAACTGGTTTATTAGACTGGACAAATTTCTCAGCTGAAAGTTTGTCATATTTTGATAATATAAAGTGCAACTTGCCACCTTGTGCCTTATAATAGTCATCATTGTAAAGTGGACAAAATCCCAGGCTTAGTGATAGTGAAAACTGTTATCTTCTATTTTCTGATTGGTATATTGCTCTTGGATTGGGTAAAGATTTTTGTATGGTTCTCACCTGAGGCACCTGGGTACCAAAGGTCCCAATAGCAAATTCCTGTACATCTGCACCCCATTGGTGCATGTGCAGATGCATTTCAAGTGCATTTGCATTTTGAGGCCAAACTGATTCTTTTACTCTTCCCATTCCCCTCACCTTTTCCCTGCCCTTTCTCTTTCACACTCCCCTTCCTCTTTCACACTCCCCTTCCTCTATCCCTTTGCCTTTAGCCTTTCCCTGTCTTCCCCAATAGATGTTTTAGCTTCTGGCAAGGCAGTGGAACAGCTATTGTATTGTTTTTGCTATCTTGTTTTTGTTTGTCTGTAGTGGGCTTTATTTTGTTTTGGTTTTTTTTTTTTTTTTTTTTTTTTTTTTTTTTTTTCATTTTGGGTTTTTTTTTTGTTTGTTGGTTTTTTTTTTTTTTTTTTTATTGCCAGTTTGGACTTTTTTTTGGTTGTTGGTTTGAATTTTTCTGTAATTGTGAAAGTTACCTGAGCATGCATCATGAAGCAGTAGAAGAGCATTTTGCAGAATTTGGAAGCAGTTACTGTAATCTAGTGGAGGTGTGTGTGATTGGCAGTGAGGAATGTTTCCTGGGAGCACTTAGTGTTTATAAAATTACATAAAGAAGGGTGGTGTAAGCTGAAAAAAGCATCAAGTGAAATTTAGAGTGACATGGATGTCAGTGCTTTGCCTTGTCTTGACAAAGTGCCATGTATGCAATCTTTTTTTGCATTGATCAGGATGGAGGAAGTCGCAACACGCATCACCAAACCCAAGCTCCAAAGACAAGTGTTGGTAACTGTCAAAGCATAAAGGTATGTTGAACGTAAGTGCAGTCAGGGAAGTGATAGCAGATGTGTGTGCCCATAAAAAAGAACTTGAGACTACAAAAAGTGTTTTGATGGACGTTGGTGATAATTTATGATTATGATAAGTAATCAAGAGCTTCAGGTAGCATTTGGTAAATTCTGTGTTTTGTATCCAGGTTTTCATTCTCCTTTGAGAGACAAACAAAATAAATATGAGTAAACATTCACATTTTTCAAGAGTAACCTGATCCCTGTGTGTAAGTTATGAGGGAAGGGGCAACACATCATCCTTCCTTCTGCCTTTTTCCCTCAGCTTTAGAACTGAGTACATCCAACAGGCTGCTTCTTACTTTCAAAAGAGAAAATAGAGATTTTCACACTTCAGTTATAGCCACTGGGTTTTATTATTTAGGGAACTTTGCATTTGGCTTAACAAACAAGTATGATTTAATGTAGCAGAACAATACAACAGTGTTACTTGCATACAGATTTTTGAGAAAGGCTTGGATTGGGTGACATTTCGGTAAATGAAGATTGCTAATCAACAATATTTTATATGCATACCAAATTTGGAAAACAAGAACAGATGCATTTACAGATGTTTGTTGGACAAAAGCATGTACTTTTTTTCTCCCTAAAGTTTGTGCATGAAGTGTGCAAGCAAAGTAATGTCAGAAAAACGCTTGAAAGGAAAAGAAAGTGCTGTTAGTATTGAAAAATATTGCTATTAAAGAGGAAGTTTTAGAGAACAAATCTGTTGATTGGTCAGGTGGTTCGAGTTGCCTTGTAGTGCAACTCTATTGCTATATACCCATAATTCACAAAACATTATTAGTGTTCAGTGCTTATAACTTGTCAGACTAATAGTGAATTCAAGCCTATTCTAGTTTGAAAACAAACCAGTGGGAGATCGCAAGTCAGAATGATAATTTAATAGGAAAATTAAAATAAATGCAGTAGTACAAGAGCACTGACAGAGTCAGGATACAACCTGACACCCTGTCAGTGAGGGTGGTGGTAGCAGTCCAGATGAAGTGGTTCTGTTGAAGCGGTGATCCTGTGGAAGGGTCTGGTCTTCACCTGAAGGTCCAGTGCTAGCTGTTGTTCTCTGGGAATCCAGTAGATAAGGGCTGCTTATGCTGTTCCAAACCCCAGATTATATCCAGGTGGGAACGCTTGGATCCTCCCTGTGGGCGGAGCATCTCAGAGTGGGTTGATGTAATTCTAAGAGTCATGCAGTGGGTCCCTGATGGCCCATTAACAGAGATAGCTCCTGGAGGGAGTTATCAGGGATGAGTCATGGTAGGAGATAACGAACACTGCCCCACCTGCTTTAACAGCTTGTGAAGATGATAATAGCATACATACTTTTGGTTACATCTTACATTGTAACCTAGGACAAAGCCTGATTCAGTGTATATTTTTGCTATACTATATTTGCCATGAGGAAAATTCAGGCTCTTCTTTTATGCATAAACAAATTTCCATTAAATAAAAATGGAAGAAATATCTGTAGTACTCTCCTGTGGGGTCACAGGGAAGCTCAGCAGCTTTGACCTTCATCTGCTACACAATGGGGAAGACAACATTTAACAAGTTTAACAAATCTGTCTGTCATGCCTGTTGAGAAACATTCTAGGTATAGCAATACTCGGTTCAGTGGTTATACTCTGTGAGCCCTCTGTTTAAAATCAGTTCAGCATGGGGGACAAGTTAAAGTTCAGTAGATCAAAGGAGAATTGGAACATTTTGAACTTTTTGAGTTCAACAGCATCTTGCTAGGAAGACTGAACTTACCACCTTATTTGTCTTATTTGTCTTTGAGCTTTAATCAGCAGGTGAACCAAGTTTACTTCCTACTACTTTGTCACATAGAGACTTCTTGGGGCAGTAAGTGACTCTTTAAATTGTATTTGATAGAGTGTTTTTCTGCTTTTTGGTGCTAGCAGGTAGAAACAACTAGACATTCTTGTAGAAGGGAGACTAAGTGGATTGAAAAAGTCAGGCAATCAAAATCCAATTTTGTCTCTGAAATATCAATTCAATTTTGTGCGTTTTCAGAGTTCAAAGTATGTGCTGAAATAGCTGTAAAAAACCTGAAGATTTAACTCTAGAAAACAGATCAAACTATTTCTTTTGCCTCAAAGGACCTCTCCTTTGGAAAATATTATCTCAAGATCAAGCCTGGTTTTAAGGTTCAAAAATAACTTTGTTGCTAGCAAATACACAGAATTACAATTAACTCTGAGGTAAATGCAGGCTCTAAGATGCAGCTGATGAGGAGATGCATCCAAAATGTTGGATCCATCTCCTCATCAGAGGAGGCCTGATAAGGCCTCCTGAAATACCTGAAGCACTGTGCTTAGAGAAAGGCTAAGACTATGTAGCAACGCTAACAAGTGTTTCCTGGACTAGTACTTGGTATATGTCTGTGAAGGTTTTTACTGAAATATGAGGCTGGCGTAATCTTGTATGATTATCTCCAATCAGTACACTCCAATTGTGTGTGGAATTCTTTGGCATGCATGCCAATGAAAATAAGTACAATGTGCCAAAAGGAATTGGGAGGTCTGTGATTGTCTCCTTTTTCCTCCCACTTCCAGATGAGTGAGCTGGTATGAAAGTGAGTTAAAGAAATTCGTATCTTTTCCCATGTACTCTGTGTGAGGCAGGCACCACTCTCAGGATTGCTGTTTGCTCGTCTTTAAGGAAGAGAGATCCTGAAGCTTAGAAACTGCTTAGAGGTGATGCCTTCCTGAACAGGTGCCCTTTATGCTCTGCGTTTGCACATGAATAACACCATCAATCCCTTTATATTTTACACCAGAAATGATTAATATAGAAACAGATTTTGGCATACTCTGTGTGCTGTAAAATATTCTGGGGGACACAACCCTGGGTCACTCTGCTTCCTGTGGTCCAGTTTTATGACTTTTAAACAGGACTTGTTAAAACTTATCAGATGATTACAGTGTCAGACCAAGGTCACTCTTCTGTGAAAGATCTGTAAGGCTGGGCTGGAGAATTCATTGCTTCCAGCCTGATCTGGAAGTGATGAATTCATTACTGGCTGAACAGCAGATCTTGGAGGGTCATGATCAGTGGCACATGGACTAAGCTGGAGGCCTGTCATTAGTGGTGTTCCCCAAGGACAAATACTGGGACCAGTATTGTTTAATTTGTTCACCAATGACTTGGATGAAGGGGCAGATGCCTCCTCAACAAGTTCACTGACAACCCAAAGCTGTGAGGAGTGGTCAGCACCCCAGAGGGCTGTGCAGCCCTTCAGAGGGATCTCAACAGGCTGGAGAGACGGGCAGAGAGGAACCTTCTGAATTTCAACAAAGGCAAGTGCAGGGTCCTGCCCCTGGGGAGGAATAACCCCAATCACCAGTACAGGCTGGGGGCTGACCTGCTGGAAAGCAGCTCTGTGGAGAAGGACCTGGGGGTCCTGGCGGACAACAAACTGTCCATGAGCCAGCAGTGCCCTGGTGGCCAAGAAGGCCAGTGGTGTCCTGGGGTACATTAGGAAGAGCATTGCCAGCAGGTCAAGGAGGTGATCCTGCCCCTCTACCCAGCCCTGGTGAGTCCATATGGAGTGCTGTGTCCAGTTCTGTGCTCCTCAGGACAAGAGAGACATGGAGCTCCTGGAGTAGTTCCAGTGGACAGCTACAAAGCTGATCAAGGGTCTGGAGAATCTCTCTTATGAGGTAAGGCTGAGGGAGCTGGGTCTGTTCAGCCTTAAAAAGAAGCGATTGAGAGGAGACCTTATCAATGTCTATCAGTATCTAAGTGAGGAGTGCCAGAAGATGGAACCAGGCTCTTGTCAGTGGTGCCAACTAACAGGGCAAGATGCAATGGGCAGAAACTGATGCACAAGAAATTTTACCTGAATGTGAGGAAGAACTTCTTTACTATGCAGGTGACCTGCTGAGCCACTTAGACACTCATAAGTCTATGGGACCAGATGGGTTTCATCCAAGGATACTGAAGGAGCTGCTGGAAGAGCTCACCAAGCCTCTCTCCATCATTCATTATCAGTCCTAGTTAACCAGGAGGTCCCAGACAACTGGAGGTTGGCCAGTGTGATGCTCACCCACAAGAAGGGCCAGAAGGAGAATGCAGAGAAATACAGGNCTAGTTAACCAGGAGGTCCCAGACAACTGGAGGTTGGCCAGTGTGATGCTCACCCACAAGAAGGGCCAGAAGGAGAATGCAGGGAACTACAGGCCTGTCAGCCTGACCTCGGTGACCAGGAAGGTTATGGAACAGATCATCTTGAGTGCAATCATATGGTACATACAGGACAACCAAGGGCTCAGGCCCAGCCATCATGGGTTTAGGAAAAGCAGGTCCTTCCTGACCAACCTGGTCTCCTTTTATGACCAGGTGACCTGCCTGGTGGATGGGGGAAAGGCTGTGGGTGTAGTCTGCTATAGTCTGCCTGAACTTCAGCAAAACCTTTGACACTGTCTCCTACAGCATACTCCAGGAAAAGCTCTCAGCTCATGGCTTAGACAGGTGCACTCTTTGCTGGGTTAAGAACTGGCTGGATGGCTGGGCCAAGAGAGATGTGGTGAGTGGTGTTGCATCCAGTTTGTGACTGGTCACTAGTCGGGTTCCCTGAGGCTCAGTATTGGGCCAGTCCTTTTAAATATCTTTATTGATGACCTGGATGAGGGGATCAAGTGCACTCTCAGTAAGTTCATAAATTACATCAAGTTGGGCAGGAGTGTATGATCTGCTGGAGGGTAGGAAGGCTCTACAGAGGGATTTGGATGGGCTGGATTGATGGACTGAGGCCAATTTTATGAGGTTCAACAAGACCAAATGCTGGGTCACAACAACCCCATGCAGCTCTACAGGCTGGGTGAAGAGTGACTGGAAAGCTGCCCAGTGGAAAAGAACCTGGGGGTGCTGGTTGGCAGCAGGCTGAACATGAGCCGTTGTGTGTGCCCTGGTGGACAAGAAGGTCAAGAGGGTGTGGCATGTATCAGAAATAGTGTGGCCAGCAGGACCAGGACAGGGATAGTCCTCCTGTACTTGGCACTGGTGAGGTTGCACCTCAAATCCTGTGTCCAGTTTTGGGCCCCTCACTCCAAGAAAGACATGGAGGTGCTGGAGCATCTCCAGAGAAAGGCAGTGGAGGTGGTGAAGGATCTGGAGAGTAAGTCATATGAGTAGCATCTGATGGAGCTGGAGTTTTTTAGTCTGGAGAAAAGGAGGCTCAGGGGTACCTTATCACTCTCTACAACTGCCTGAAAGGAGGTTGTAGCCAAGTGGGGGTCAGTCTCTTCTCCCAGGCAACAGGACAAGAGGACATAGCTTCAAGCTGCACCATTGGAGTTTTGGGTTGGACATCAGGTGGACGTTATTCCTTGAAAGAGTTGTTAAATATTGGAATGGACAGCCCAGGGAGGTGGTGGAGTCACCATCCCTGGGGGTGTTCAAGGAACAACTGGACATGGCACTTAGTCCTATGGTCCTTTGCACCCTGAATGATTCTGTGATTCTGTGACTCACTGTTCTCACTTGGATGCAAAGAGCATTAGGAGATGCCATAACTGTGCAACATTACAAACAAACTTTTAAACTCTCTGGATAAAGTATTATGTTATTTGGATTTACTTAGGATTAATTTCCCAGTACGATGAAGCAATGAAGTAATTGTAAATGGATGTTAACAAACCACATGTATGTCAAATGAGAGGAAAAATAATGGGTATGTTAATACATAAATTATATTAGGAAAGTTTTGGGGAACTATTCAAAGTGTATATTGTGTGTCATGCAGAACAAAGCCATATACAGGGGTTACCTTTAAAAGCAGAATCTCATTGAAGTGAACTTTTTTAACTTGACATGTCATTGGACCTCTTTTGCTGACAGTGTAAGTGGGAATACTGCTTTTTTAGTAAGTTGGTGGCGAGACTTGGTGTCTATAAACATTAATTAATAGCCTGAGCCTAGACCATATGCTTTTGGACAAAATAAAAGACATGGATGATGAACTACTTTAAAACTTCCAGAGTTTTTTCCCTTGCACATGTTTCCAGCATTTGTTTTTGGGCTTGTCACCAACTCTGAGCCTGGGAATCTTGTGAGTCTGCACAACCCATCTGTTCATTCTCTCTTTGATCCTTGGAACATGAAATGGAACAAGTTTTTCTGGCCAAATTAGTTCAAGGTAATCAGCCAGTGTATCAGGTTATTCAATGTCTGTCCCACTGCCTAGATGAGAAGACAGTTCATTTTGCAGGTTCCCAAAAAAACCCCAGAGACAGGAAAACATTGCATTCAGGGAAGAGCTGTGATTCTTTGTGTTCTTTGCTTTGCCTTATTAACATTTCCAGGAAAAAACTCTTTCAGTCCTTCACCTGTCCTCTGTTGCTCAGTGTCATTGGTTTAGTGTTCTTTTGCATCTAATTCATACATGTCCCAAAAAGAAGCAGGATGTGTAAGTGCACATTCTCATGTAAGCTGAAAGCAGGAGAGAAGATAGTGGTCAAAGTAATACTTTACTGACAGTCTTGTCCTGAACTCTTTGAAGAGTTACAGACTGCTATACTCAGCTTCCTGTTGTTGCAGAAGACTGATCTCTGACATGTACCATGAATATGAGGATAAGACTGTGGAGCACCAGGAAATATAGCTGCTTTGCTGACTGGGACAGAAGCAGCACCCCAGACCATCTAGTAACTTGGAAATGGAGCACTGTGCACTGCTTGGGGAAGTTACCATGTCTACTGAATATGGAAAAGCATTTTCCCGAGTTTGAAAACCACACCCACTCAAATATTCCTGTGCCAGCTAAAATACACAGCTGTACATCGGGAAAGATGAGCTCGCTCTCTGTCAGTTCTCTTACTGTAAGGGAGCCACATCCTGTTGTGCAGGTAAGCCAAGTCAACCAACTTAAATAAATGTTAGAGAAAAAGATTAGTTAACAAATACAGAGATGTAACTGAGGGATGAGTGGTTACTGAAAAAAAAAAGAGACGAAGTAAAATACTGCAGATCTAGATTTTGGCTCTAGTTAGTTCCTAAGAGACTATTGTTGGAATTAAAACATTCAGAAATGTGACATGTTTGTGAGACCTGACTAGCTATCTTATTTTTGCACAGGTTCTATGTTTTTCAGAGCAGCTGTCTATGCTTAGCCAGCATAAATAGTAGGAGCAAGGCTTCACTGGGAGTTAAGGTTCTGTCTAGCTATTCAGTTTTCATTGTTTCTTTCTATGGATGGGCATAGTATGAAGTGCCATTATTTCTTCTTTGATATTTCAGCTTACTTGAAAGTGGTTTTCTTGTACACTGTTATCTTTGCCAAGATTTCCATGAAGAATGCAGACATTCTATGGCCTGGTTTTCCACAGGTGCTGCTTATATTATGTATTTTAGATAATCTGTCTCTTGGCTGGAGAAACATGGCAGGATTCCTTAGCTGTGGTGGGAGCTGCATGTTGTCAGTGCAGTCTGAAGTATTTATTGCTTTACTCTGAGGTACTGACTTTAGACCTGCAGAGCTGCAGGCAGATTTCAGTCTCTTCCTTCTCTGGGAAAACTGGGTTAACTTTGTCTCCCTGTGTTCAGAGATCAAAAAGAGACTTTTTGATGACGGATGTCCTGATGACGGAAAGTGACTGTTTTTACGGAACATTCTTCTCATCCTTATTCAGTAGCCTATTTTGATTTACAAATATCTTGGTGTCATTACAGCCTGCTTGGAGTGGCCAGTGTTATCTACGATTATGCTACATGTAGCTGTCACCCTCTAGTGTCAGAATGTATTGCAACAGGGCCATCAAGATTGATACAGGATCTAGAAACTATTGAATTAACCTGGTAAGAAAGAAGGATGCTGGTGCAGTTTGAGAAAGATAGATTTTAAAGGGCACAAAGACTTCTGCATGTTTCTTCTGAAAGGCTGTTGCATCAGAGATGAGTGACATTGTGAAAACAACCAGTAAAATTCCCAGTAGATGGTCAGGCCAAATGAAGAGGCAGTACATGGAAACAAAAAAAATCAAAGCCTCGGATCAGCAGTTTGTCTCCTAAGCAGTGAACTCCCTGCCCCCGACTTCCCACTAGTTAATGTATGGCTGGATCAATGTCAGAGCAAGAGACTCTTTCAGAGACTCTTCACTGATTTATACAACCAGTATGTGAGGAGATATATTTAAGCTTAGAATGCTTACAGAATCAGAAATGTTTGAAATACACAAGTAATTGCTGTTGACATGAATAGCATGAATTAATTTGAGTCTTGTTGTTAATATACAAAGTGAAATTCCTACATTTACACCTTTTTTTCCTTTTCCTTTTTAAAAAAGAAAGAGTATTCTCTCCTGATATGAAATGGAATTTGTCTGTTCTTGTGCTATTCCATAAGCATAGGTCATAGTCTAATGCATAAAATAGTTCTAAAGCAACAAGTAGGAATAGGTGAATATGTAACTATAGAACAGAATCCTAGAATCCCAGAATGACTGACTGGGTCAGGTTGAAAGGGAGCACTGGAAGGCATCTAGTCCAACCTCCCTGCTCAAGCGCAATACTCAGGACTGTGTCCAGATGGCTGTATAATTGGTAGGTGAAAAGATAAANGGCCAGCAGGACCAGGACAGGGATAGTCCTCCTGCACTTGGCACTGGTGAGGTTGCACCTCAAATCCTGTGTCCAGTTTTGGGCCCCTCACTCCAAGAAAGACATGGAGGTGCTGGAGCATCTCCAGAGAAAGGCAGTGGAGGTGGTGAAGGATCTGGAGAGTAAGTCATATGAGTAGCATCTGATGGAGCTGGAGTTTTTTAGTCTGGAGAAAAGGAGGCTCAGGGGTACCTTATCACTCTCTACAACTGCCTGAAAGGAGGTTGTAGCCAAGTGGGGGTCAGTCTCTTCTCCCAGGCAACAGGACAAGAGGACATAGCTTCAAGCTGCACCATTGGAGTTTTGGGTTGGACATCAGGTGGACGTTATTCCTTGAAAGAGTTGTTAAATATTGGAATGGACAGCCCAGGGAGGTGGTGGAGTCACCATCCCTGGGGGTGTTCAAGGAACAACTGGACATGGCACTTAGTCCTATGGTCCTTTGCACCCTGAATGATTCTGTGATTCTGTGACTCACTGTTCTCACTTGGATGCAAAGAGCATTAGGAGATGCCATAACTGTGCAACATTACAAACAAACTTTTAAACTCTCTGGATAAAGTATTATGTTATTTGGATTTACTTAGGATTAATTTCCCAGTACGATGAAGCAATGAAGTAATTGTAAATGGATGTTAACAAACCACATGTATGTCAAATGAGAGGAAAAATAATGGGTATGTTAATACATAAATTATATTAGGAAAGTTTTGGGGAACTATTCAAAGTGTATATTGTGTGTCATGCAGAACAAAGCCATATACAGGGGTTACCTTTAAAAGCAGAATCTCATTGAAGTGAACTTTTTTAACTTGACATGTCATTGGACCTCTTTTGCTGACAGTGTAAGTGGGAATACTGCTTTTTTAGTAAGTTGGTGGCGAGACTTGGTGTCTATAAACATTAATTAATAGCCTGAGCCTAGACCATATGCTTTTGGACAAAATAAAAGACATGGATGATGAACTACTTTAAAACTTCCAGAGTTTTTTCCCTTGCACATGTTTCCAGCATTTGTTTTTGGGCTTGTCACCAACTCTGAGCCTGGGAATCTTGTGAGTCTGCACAACCCATCTGTTCATTCTCTCTTTGATCCTTGGAACATGAAATGGAACAAGTTTTTCTGGCCAAATTAGTTCAAGGTAATCAGCCAGTGTATCAGGTTATTCAATGTCTGTCCCACTGCCTAGATGAGAAGACAGTTCATTTTGCAGGTTCCCAAAAAAACCCCAGAGACAGGAAAACATTGCATTCAGGGAAGAGCTGTGATTCTTTGTGTTCTTTGCTTTGCCTTATTAACATTTCCAGGAAAAAACCTCTTTCAGTCCTTCACCTGTCCTCTGTTGCTCAGTGTCATTGGTTTAGTGTTCTTTTGCATCTAATTCATACATGTCCCAAAAAGAAGCAGGATGTGTAAGTGCACATTCTCATGTAAGCTGAAAGCAGGAGAGAAGATAGTGGTCAAAGTAATACTTTACTGACAGTCTTGTCCTGAACTCTTTGAAGAGTTACAGACTGCTATACTCAGCTTCCTGTTGTTGCAGAAGACTGATCTCTGACATGTACCATGAATATGAGGATAAGACTGTGGAGCACCAGGAAATATAGCTGCTTTGCTGACTGGGACAGAAGCAGCACCCCAGACCATCTAGTAACTTGGAAATGGAGCACTGTGCACTGCTTGGGGAAGTTACCATGTCTACTGAATATGGAAAAGCATTTTCCCGAGTTTGAAAACCACACCCACTCAAATATTCCTGTGCCAGCTAAAATACACAGCTGTACATCGGGAAAGATGAGCTCGCTCTCTGTCAGTTCTCTTACTGTAAGGGAGCCACATCCTGTTGTGCAGGTAAGCCAAGTCAACCAACTTAAATAAATGTTAGAGAAAAAGATTAGTTAACAAATACAGAGATGTAACTGAGGGATGAGTGGTTACTGAAAAAAAAAAGAGACGAAGTAAAATACTGCAGATCTAGATTTTGGCTCTAGTTAGTTCCTAAGAGACTATTGTTGGAATTAAAACATTCAGAAATGTGACATATTTGTGAGACCTGACTAGATATCTTATTTTTGCACAGCTTCTATGTTTTTCAGAGCAGGTGTCTATGCTTAGCCAGCATAAATAGTAGGAGCAAGGCTTCACTGGGAGTTAAGGTTCTGTCTAGCTATTCAGTTTTCATTGTTTCTTTCTATGGATGGGCATAGTATGAAGTGCCATTATTTCTTCTTTGATATTTCAGCTTACTTGAAAGTGGTTTTCTTGTACACTGTTATCTTTGCCAAGATTTCCATGAAGAATGCAGACATTCTATGGCCTGGTTTTCCACAGGTGCTGCTTATATTATGTATTTTAGATAATCTGTCTCTTGGCTGGAGAAACATGGCAGGATTCCTTAGCTGTGGTGGGAGCTGCATGTTGTCAGTGCAGTCTGAAGTATTTATTGCTTTACTCTGAGGTACTGACTTTAGAACTGCAGAGCTGCAGGCAGATTTCAGTCTCTTCCTTCTCTGGGAAAACTGGGTTAACTTTGTCTCCCTGTGTTCAGAGATCAAAAAGAGACTTTTTGATGATGGATGTCCTGATGACGGAAAGTGACTGTTTTTACGGAACATTCTTCTCATCCTTATTCAGTAGCCTATTTTGATTTACAAATATCTTGGTGTCATTACAGCCTGCTTGGAGTGGC
This sequence comes from Aleadryas rufinucha, assembly GCA_013397815.1. Classification (NCBI taxonomy): domain Eukaryota; kingdom Metazoa; phylum Chordata; class Aves; order Passeriformes; genus Aleadryas; species Aleadryas rufinucha. The sequence continues at coordinate 105,327 of VZTH01008952.1, read as the reverse complement.
CAGTGTTATCTACGATTATGCTACATGTAGCTGTCACCCTCTAGTGTCAGAATGTATTGCAACAGGGCCATCAAGATTGATACAGGATCTAGAAACTATTGAATTAACCTGGTAAGAAAGAAGGATGCTGGTGCAGTTTGAGAAAGATAGATTTTAAAGGGCACAAAGACTTCTGCATGTTTCTTCTGAAAGGCTGTTGCATCAGAGATGAGTGACATTGTGAAAACAACCAGTAAAATTCCCAGTAAGACGGTCAGGCCAAATGAAGAGGCAGTACATGGAAACAAAAAAAAATCAAAGCCTCGGATCAGCAGTTTAAGTCTCCTAAGCAGTGAACTCCCTGCCCCCGACTTCCCACTAGTTAATGTATGGCTGGATCAATGTCAGAGCAAGAGACTCTTTCAGAAACTCTTCACTGATTTATACAACCAGTATGTGAGGAGATATATTTAAGCTTAGAATGCTTACAGAATCAGAAATGTTTGAAATACACAAGTAATTGCTGTTGACATGAATAGCATGAATTAATTTGAGTCTTGTTGTTAATATACAAAGTGAAATTCCTACATTTACACCTTTTTTTCCTTTTCCTTTTTAAAAAAGAAAGAGTATTCTCTCCTGATATGAAATGGAATTTGTCTGTTCTTGTGCTATTCCATAAGCATAGGTCATAGTCTAATGCATAAAATAGTTCTAAAGCAACAAGTAGGAATAGGTGAATATGTAACTATAGAACAGAATCCTAGAATCCCAGAATGACTGACTGGGTCAGGTTGAAAGGGAGCACTGGAAGGCATCTAGTCCAACCTCCCTGCTCAAGCGCAATACTCAGGACTGTGTCCAGATGGCTGTATAATTGGTAGGTGAAAAGATAAATAAGATCTTGGAGATATCCATGAAATTATTAGTTTAAGATCTTGGAGATATCCATGAAATTATTAGTTTAAAATCTATATTTTACATTTTGCATTTTATTAAAATATTTATTTTCAAAACCCAGGAGTGGCTTTCTAGAGAGGCTTGTGAACACTAGGTACTGCAAATATTCAGTATAGCTTTTCATATCACAGTATGGGAGTGTATGACATTGAGACAACCCAAACATGATATACCCAGACAAGAATTGCTGTATGTTTTGCTGATGAACAATTTTTAACATCCCTTGTATTACTAATTGCATTATATGGCACCCCTGTGTTATTAAATGCATGTAGGACTGGGTGAAAGTGTTGGTTATTAATATCCATTATTTCAAGAAAAGTAAATTACTTATTAAGGTGTCAGTAACAGTGGTGTTTACAGAAAACTAGTATTAAAAGTAGTATTGATACTGATAAGTAAGGTGCATCTTAAGAGACATCTGTAGTTCTTAATATGACATTTTTTCATTATGTTAACTAGTATTTAAATTCAGCTAAAGAGTGCATGAAGAAATTGTAATTATTATTTTTTAACTTGTAAGTGGAGATATTCTGAGGAACTTTTAAATAATAACTATTAATTATGTTTTAGAATGAATGGATTTATGTAAAACTTAAATTTACTTCCCTAAATGGGCATTAATTTTAGTAGAAATTATTTTAGCATCATGGAATTTACCTGAACTTTATGGGCTGAGGTGGTGTACTGAACAGACCAAGATGTTTCAGGTGAACCAAGTTGCTTTCTTGATTTTATTCTGCGTGACAGTTAGACAGGGGAACTTCTTTCTATTGCATTTTAGCAAATGAAAAAGAGTATGATATTCACAGTTATGAATGTACTGTAACTGCATTTCATCATCCTTACCAGAATGCAATTCCTCATTCCATTCACAGTGAGCTAGTATTGATTGATAAGGAGGGTGCTTTTAGACCCAAGACACAACAATTCAGATAAATTGAAACTGCTCAGAGTTATCAAAACATTTATGTGAACTCTGGCTACATTAAACCTTATGTACTTCACTGTGATGCAATATTTTTAATCTCAGGAGATTTGGTGTAACTAGTGACTCCTAGTCTAACACAAATACAAGTATCCCACATTTGACTCTTCGCTGGCAGATTTACTCTAGTTTTGAGTCTACCTTGAAGTTTTCATAGGAGTGCAGTATTCTCTTCTGCAGAGTTCAGTGGACCTGCCATAATTTGTTTGCCAAGAGGGTGAGGAAAACCTGGAAGAGGGTTCCTAGGCAGGTAATCGATGCCCCAAGTTGGTAAGTGTTTAAAAGGCAGTTGGACAATGCCCTTAATGGCATAGTTAACTTTCAGTCAGTCCTGAATTGGTCAAGAGTTGGACCCAATGATCACTGTAGGTCCGTTCCAGAAACAGTATATTCTATTCTATTCTACTCTAAGGAGAAGTAGAAATAGATGTTTATTTCATTTGCAAGTCGACATTGTCTTTTGGTCAGTCCCTCTAATGCACAGATGCTGCAGCTTTATTTTTAAATAGGCTCTAGGGCTCTCCAGAAGTCATCTGTAGCTCACTTTCCATAAAGACAAAGTATGAAGGTTCTGATTCAGCAAATCCCATTGCTTCTAAGCATATAGATTTCAAGTTTCATTAGAGCACAGTTTGGGTGAATTGAATTTTAGGCTCAAGTGGGGACAACTTCTTATACAGTCTTAAAAGGTCTTCTGTGCCATTCATTATTTTGCAGCTGGAGTCAGATACATTTAATCTTCACAGACACATTTTAAAAGTGCAGCCATCATGTTAATGTGGTTCTGAGGAGGTATATTTTAATTTGACAGGTTGAATAAACTAATATGTTTTATAGTTACTGGCTTGTTTTCAGTGACATTCTTTAACAAAATAGGGATTGATGCCTCCTGAAGGATGCAGTTTACCCTCTGACAAAGTTCACATCAGAAAAATTCTGTCAATCCTTCCTTCCCATCTAAAAGAGATACTGTGAGGTTTGTAACCAGATTGTATAATCAAGTAGATGAGGAAGTTCATAGACTGTTGCTGTTGTCCAATAAATGCCTTTGGCAGCTGGGGAATCTTGGAGAAGCATGAAAATCTGAGGAAGATTGTGACCAGGTCATCATTACCTTTTAGGAATTGTATTAAACAAACTACAGTTTTAAACTTCTTTTTCTCTGTTTAAATAGCTGAATTTATCTGACATTACGTATATCGCTGTTTATTGTATAGTGCTGCTCAGAGACAATATGTGTGCAGGGCTATTAATTTTAATATGAGCAATTTATGAGCATGCAAAACAAATTATAGTCATCAGGTCAATGTATCAAGCTGGACCAATTCAGCAGTAATATAAGGAGGTAGAATTTCTTAAGAGAGAAATATATGAAGTAATATATGAAGTATATTAACTTACTTCAACAAACCATCTAATTTCTATGCACTATATCTGTGAAAAATGTATGTTTAATTTGCTCAATGGGGAAATTTTTTTTGTATTTTTATGCAGATAAAACTGTAGTTTGTAAATTAGCAAGAGAAATATCTTGGCTCTTTAGATAAAGGAGGACTTTCATTGGAAGAAGGGAGAAAACTGCAAGAAGATTTCCAGGTTTTGATTGATGAAGCAAAGGTGATGTTCTCTTTCCTTCTACATCCACCCGAATCCAAACTAAAAAACTCAGCGCAACAGAGCACTATTTAAAAAAACTACATGCACAAAAATATGGTTTGGTTTTTTTTCTCTTCCTCCCCTAACATCAATATTACAAGAAAGGAGTGCAACCAGTGCCAGATGATTGTTCATTAAATATGGAAGAAAAAGATCAAACCTTTAACAAATACCCAAGCAACATAATTAATACCCGAGTAACATAATCATTCTGACAGAGAGGAGGAGGACTGTGCTGACAAAACCAGTCAATTTGTATGAGCAACTGCGTGGTACTTAATTGCTCTTTTTTGTTGTTGTTGTTAATAAGATTAATTGCCTTTTTTTTTAGTGAAAACTTATTTTACTTCATTCTCATGTAAAATAATTGCTATGATGGATCCAGTTTTCATGTTATACTATGTATGTATGTAAATACTATGTATGATATGTAAAATCTATGATTTTTTTTTCAATCATAAGCATTACTTGTTCTGTGCAACTATGCCTGCCATAATAAAATAACCTCCTTAGCTCTTTATAGATGAAAGTGATGTAAAATCTCATTTACACAGATCAGATTCTAAGACCACAAATGTCATGGACTTTTCAAATTTTTCATGACAGGTTGGCAAAGCAGAAATTTTCTGTAGAAAGTAGCGAAGTTCTAAGCTTCACAATAAACACTCTTAGAAAGCAGATTAACAATATTACTAATTTACTTGCATATGTAAGCGTTATTTGGTCTCTTGGCTATTGCCCTTGTTCTCAGAGTTGTGTTATGTAATAGCTTATTGCAGTATGTGTTCCCTGATGTGGTGTTTATCATCTTTGGTGGCTGTGCTGAGGTTATAATTTTGTTGTACTTTGTATTACTGGCTTGTGACTGGACGCAATTGCTGGTCATGAGCCTAATCCTGTCTGCCTGCTTGGCACTGCATCACCTCTGAACCTCGGGAGCCATCTGGTGGGAACTATTAACTATCACACCTATATTCTCCCACATCTTCCCCTTCTCTAGGCTAATTACAGTGGCATTTGGGAATTTTGAAAAATTTGAATACTCTTGGGATTTTGAAACCAGCATGGTCCTCTTGCTAGGAACCGTGAATGTGGTTCAGGTCTTGTTTAGAAGGTGGGGTTTTAATTTTATCTTTTGTTTTGGTTTGGTTTTTAGTTGTTTTTGTTTTTTCTTTTTTTTTTTCCTTTTTACTTTATTTCAATTAATAAACTGTTCTTATTTCAACCTATGGGTTTTACAATTCTCTTTCCCATCCTCCTGGGGAGGGAGCAAGCAGCCACGTGGAACTTAGTTGCCATCTGCATTTAAACCACAACACAAGGTTAGACCGACTGCTGAATCTGGATAGTTTTTAATACAGAAATGCCTGGATAAGGATGTAAGGGCTTCTAGACGGGTAAATACTGAAAGTCTAGACTCGAGGTTGGGTCTCATCAGAAGAGAGGGAGAGAATCTTCTCCCTTGCCCTGCTGGCCTCGTGGCTTTTGGTGGAACCCTGGATAAGGTCGGCTTTTCTGGGCTTGCTACCTCATCTCCAGCAGCACACCAAGTTCTTCCCTTCAGGGCTGCTCTCAATCCTCTCATGCCTCAGCCTGTGTTGATACAGGGAGTTGACCCAACCTAGGTGCAGCACCTCACATTTGGTCTTGTTCAACCTCATGAGGTTCCCATGAGCCTACTTCCAGGCTTTTCCAGGTCCTTCTGGATGGCATCTCATCCCTTGCACATGTCAACTGTAACACTCAGCTTGATGTCATCTGCAAATTTGCTGAGGTTGCCACTAGGTCATTCACTGAGACAGTCCTTGTCTCAACATGGACCCTTGAGGGACATCACTTTGAAACATAGAATTTTAGAAATTAAGATCCTAAGTCGAGGTTAGCTTTGTTAAAATTAGTTAAAATAAACCTAGCAAGCAAACCCAGCTGAAGTTAATTAAAGAGTTAATAATTAGTTAGAGAAGTAGACCTGAAATAAGCTTTGAAGATGTAGGTAACTGATTACTTGTCATGTTATATTGCTCAGCTGTGTCTAGAATGAGAAACAGAAAATATTGATTAACAGAGCTAAAGAAATGTAGACAATTACTAATTTTTCTATTTGAAAACCTATTCAGCAGTAATGAAGGAAAGACCTAAAGGTCCTGAAGGTCCTCCAAAAGTAATGAGGACTGTCAAGAAACCAGAGAGGCAGAAAGGTCAAAGTGAGGGAGATGAGTTTTACTTTACCATCTACAAATAATAAGACCACCAACCCAGCTGAAAGAATAAACCACACATACTTAATGACTTTTCAGCTAATTACCAAACGAAGCGGAGAATGGGAGGTGTCAATGATATTAATATGTATTTGTATTTTGAATATTTAAAATTTTTTTGTAGATAAATAAGCTTGTCATGCTCTCTGATTTTGCACTGCGTGCTTTGGGGAGGATCCCATGCAGTTGCCCGGCCGAATAAACATACACTTTCTAACTCTTAAGTTGTTAGAGAGTCTTTGTCCGTCTCAGTTGGGTATTGATGTTAGATCATGCCCATATTTTAATAAATCAACTTGTCACTGATCTCCATTCACCTGTTGACCAATGCTTTCTGGATACAGCTGTCCAACCAATTCCTTATCCACCAAACAGTCCATGCATCAAATCCATGTCTCTCCAATTTAAAGAGGAAGATTTTGTCAGGGACCATGTCAAAGATCTTACAGAAGTCCTGAAAAATGACAGTAACAGCCTTTCCCTTTTCCACTGATGTAGTCACTCCATCATAGAAGTCCACTAGGTTGGAAAAGGTAGGACTTGCCCTTGGTAAAGCTTTGCTGGTTGTCCCGAATCAGCTCCCTGTTCTCCACATGCCTTAGCACGGCTTTTTTAGGAGGACCTGTTCTAGGATCTTCCCAGGCACAGAGGTTGAGGTTGGCAGGTCAGTAGTTACCAGGGTCGTTTTCTCTACCCTTTTTAAAGATGGGTACAATGTTTCCCCTTTTCCAGTCACCTGGGACTTCACCTGACTGGCATGAATTTGTGACTGTTATGGAGAGTGGCTTGGCAACTACATCAGCCAGTTCCCTCAGGAGTCTGGGATTCATCTTGTCAGGTTCCATGGACTTATGGACATTCAGGTTCCTCAGGTGGTCACACGCTCAATCTTCTTTTACAGTGGGAGGGACTTTGCTCCCTCAGTCCCTGACTTGAGAGGTGTGGGAAGAGAGATTTGTCAGTGGGGACTGAGGCAAAACAACTGGACCTCAGCCTTCTCCTAGTCTGTTATTACCAGTTTCCCTGTTGCGTTCATCAGAGGAGTACACTTTCTTTGACCTCTCTTTTTTGGCTGAAATACCTAAGGAAGCTCTTATTGTTCTTACCCTTGCCAAGTTCAGCTCCAGCCAAGCCTTGGCCTTTCTGACCCCATCCATACACAACCAGGCAGCATTCCTGTTGCTGTATTCTAATAAAAATCTAGGACAACAGCAGAGTAGTTTGTCTTGGAACTCTTGGACCACTAGTCCAAATATACCAGGTAAGCAGATAAAGAGGTCCAAATGTACTAGGTAAATAGATAAAAAAATTGTGTACATAGCTTAATGGCTAGCTTGTTCCAGTCCGAAAGGCAATAAAACTAAACTGACAAAAGTTCCAATCAATTTGTACATTTTTCTTGTCATACAGTGATCAGTTATATGTGGCCATTTTCAGCATTTATAAAATTGCACAAAATCCTGTAATAACTACATCATCATTGTCTGATACACATGAACTGGAGAAAAACAGAGGAAAATACTTAATACCTTGTCACGTTCTATCTGTTTCACCTTGCATGTTTTTTTACCACTCATCTATTTGAAGGCAAAATTAAAACAATACAAACCAAAAGTCTGCAAAAATAAAAAAGCTTCCTCAGAATGACACAATTTAATAAAGATGTCCCTTCCCTGTAATTAAAAGCATATTTGGGATTTTTCTTTTGCTTTTGATAAAATATTCAAATATTCCATAGTGAGTTTACTTGAAAAGAAAAAAAATTTGAATGTTTGAAGTGTGGCATGAATTTTTCATAGCAAAACAGATGTGGAATTATCTGGAAAAGCAGGGTCAGCACAGATTGAAGGAAGTCTCCATCCGAGGGACTGCCTAGCAAAACACACGAGAGGTAAGGGAGGTGTCCATCATTGCTTCCCCTGGGAGGAAGTGGCAGATTGAAACAAAGAAACATCATCTCTGCTCTTGTGATATCTGGGTGACAGAGGCTTTTCTCCTAGTCTGGATAGATTTTGAATGTTTTCCCATTCAGTATCACAATGGAACCATCATTTCTCAAACGACAGGAAAGAAAAGACCATCTGTTGCTCAAAGCAAGAGCGGTAAGATGCCTGCCTGGGAAGTTATGAGAGAGTTTTAATGGTGCTCTGTTTTGTTCAGCTTGTCTTGTAATCAACCTTCAGTCTCCCATCACAAGTAAATGTGCTGGTCACCAAGGCTCTGAGCTCTTCTAGACTCTCTTGACTTTTCCACTGCAGCAAATGTATCAGCTATTCCTTGCTGATAGGAAGGGCAAGACAGAGGGACGATGACTGAAGTGCCTCAGTCTTTCCTTATGGCTTTAGTTTTTAGGAGAAGCTCTGTGCTAACTCTGGAAAATCATCCCCATTGAAATCAGCATGTGAATCCCCAGCATAGCATCTTTCACAGAAAAAAAGTGGAATACAGGTCATGTTACGTGTTTAAGTGGAACTCCAAGTGCATTTTATATGGCATACAAAAGATATAGCAATATTCTCATGCATGTGTGCTGCACTGATCTTACTGTTCCTGCTGGGGAGCAGTCTGTATTTACTTGAGTTATCTTTGATATAATTATGAGGGCTTAAAAGCTCTCTGACTAAAGGTGTCACAGATGATTACTGCAGACTCACACACTATAGCTCTAAAATAGAAAGCAGCATGTGACTCTGGCTTCCCAGGCTTCCGCTAGCAGCAAACAGCAGCTGCAGATAAAAATAGAAGGTCGTAAGCAACCGGGATCTTTAGTTAAATATAGAAGTCACTCTCCATGACAGTAAGGAGTCCAGGACAACAATGAAGTCTCTCCGATTCATTAGTGCCGAAGCATTTGTGTCAAATGCAGAGTTTGCCAGGAGGAGTCTCGGTGCTGTTGCTCATGATCTTTTTCCTCTTCTTTTTAAAGCCAGCTATTTACTGGAGCAAGGGGAAGTGCTTCACGACTTGGTAGAGAACTGGCCACTTTTTGACTTTAACATGGGAAAACTTTTGGGAGCTACTCTGGACTACCAGGAAGACCTGAGCCACAGAACATGCTCAGTGTGCTTGGAAAGCTGTCTGACAGGGCTGAGAGACTATGTGCTGAATCAGTCTTCTCCCTACATGAAAAAGTTGAAAGTGGTTGACCTGACGGGTATAAAAGATGTTGAAGTTCAGTTGTGTAAGTGCAAGAAGACAATGGGCAGGTGGGCCAGGACGCAGCTGCTGTCTAAGCTTTGTTCAGAACTGCTGGTTTACCTGCAACAAGCACAGTGCAATCCAGGTACCTTTGAAATCAGTATCAATGTGCTAATTGACTTGTTTGTTACAGAGCGTAACTATGAGCTGGTCGTGCAGGCCCTCTTGAAGAAATGCAGTTGTCCACTGAAAATCTGCTGTGTGGCATTCAGATCTGACAACCTGACCTTGCAGAAATTCTTCTATATCATAAAGCTCACTGATCCCTCTTTGTTGCGCAAACTGGAAATAGTTCATAATGTTCACTTGGAAATGGAACACCTGGAAATACTCTTCAACAGTATGCACTTCCCTCTATTGATGTCCTTGACCTTGCCAGCACGAACATTTAATGTGCGGAGGTTCACAGCTACAGATGAACAGATGCTTTCTACCATTGGAGAAAAGATGGGTGAAATGACACAGCTCACCGAGCTGAGTATGTCATTTTCTATACTCACTGGAAGAATACAGAAACTTCTCAGGTAATTTGCTCATCCTGCTTTCACTCACACTGTAAAAAAGAGCACTTTGTGCCACCGGCAAGCTGGGAATCCCTGAGAGTAAGGGAAGTGAGTGTATCTTAGGATGTGTGTGGGAAGGGGCAGCAGGAAGCTAGGAAAGATTATTTGTTAGGGAGAATTGGCAGCCAATGTATACCTGACACACTTTGAAAAACTGACTGTTTTGATTAGTCTTTCAGAGTCCATCTGGTGAGAATATACTTTCAGCTACTGTATAAGAGAGTGGTACACCCAGACATTTTTTTATTTGAGCTTATGCATTAATCAGCTTGCACTGACCTTTGGTGCAAGTCAAGTCATATTCCCAAGTATTTTTTAGAGTATCTAGTGAATTTTTGTCCTCTAAAGAACAGTCAGTAAGTATACTTTTCCACAGATACTGTATTTTAAGGAGGGCAGGGGAATAGTAGATTGTGATTTGAGACTTTGATTTCAGTTGTTTGTTGTATCTCTTGATGTCAAGACAAGAGAGATCTGATGTTTTTCTCTACTGCTAATTAAGCTGATACATGAATATTCATTATGAATTCCTGTGGAAAATTGGCAATATGCAAAAAGCTAGCAAACTGCCAGTGAGCAGTATTCATATTGGAACAGGAAATAAGTTAATTGTAAGCTTTTCAGAGCATCTAAAAAAAAAAAAAGGCAGCTAAAATTTCATCCAGACAAATCACCTTGGTCTAAAATTCTTCCCATACAAGAAGCCATTTTATTTAAAATTTGTGAATAGCATACTGCTTATGTTGATTGATGCAACTGAAATGAATTGCAGCTTTCTAAGCTTGAGCCAGCTGAGCCCTGTGGCAGAAGTCTCACTAAGATGTAGTAAGTATGAAAGTGATCATCTTTCAGATCAGAACATCTGAGTATAATCTGTTACACTTCTTCCAACCTTCTTCATGAGAAGGTCTCTTTGCAACTCCAGAACACTACAATGTGTAAACCTCTTGGGCATTTTAAAATGTAGCAGAAAAAAACCAACTAGAAACAAAAGCAGATATCCTGTCAGAATACTGATTTGCTTTCATATTGGAATTAATCCTTCCTTAATGGAAATTATCTAAAGCTCTGGAATTATAGCATCTTTCTACAAGAAGCAACTACCAATGCTCTTGTGGTAGTAGTGATCTGCTATTAATTCAGCAAGTCACATACACTTGACAACATATAACTGGTTACAAAATAGATATATAGAATGTTAACAAATTAAACTCCATTAAAATAGCACAGTGGAGTCATGTAAAGAAGGAGATAATTAATGGTACTAATTTCAGGAAGAAAATATACTTGTTATTTGTTGGCACATGCTTCTGTTTCTCAAGAGAGGTTAGGAAAAATAATGTGGTAGATGACTGCATTCATAATGTGGCTAGATGCATGGAATTTTGTAAATGTAGCTTTTCAACATTTTGTACCATAAAACTTCTTTTCTCTTTAATTCTGCAGCCCACTAAAAACTCCACTGAAGATGCTGGATGTTTCTAACTGCTCCTTGAACCATGCTGATATGGCCTATTTAGCCAATAGCTTCCATGCCAATCACTTGGAAGCCCTGGACCTGAGTGGTCACGATATACCTGAGCTTTACCCATCAACATTCTTTAAGCTCCTCAGCCATTGCTCTTCAGTACTCAGGAGTCTTACCCTGGAGGACTGTAATATCCAGGACACTCACGTCAACATGTTGATTTTAGGTTTAAGCCCTTGTCAGAAACTACAGGAGTTTAAGTTTGTTGGAAACCCACTGTCATCCCAAGCACTCAAACACCTTTTCACATTTCTCTGTGAATTGCCAATGCTGAAAAATGTGGAGTTCCCAGTTCCACGGGACTGCTACCCTATTGGCATCACCTACCCCATTGATGATGCCAGTCTTTGCAGATTTGATCACCAGAAATATGAAAGGGTAGCAGAGGAGCTTAACCTCATTTTACTCCAAGCAAATAGAGAGGATGTGAAGGCTTCAACACCACTCTTTGGGAGTTACGATGCAGCTGTTCAGGAGACAAACAATGAACTGGGAGCTTACTTGATCAAGTCCTTCAAAGAGACTTTAGAGAAATTCACCACTTCATTTAGCAAAATGAGTTAAAGTTGTAAAATTGTAAAGTAATGATGAGATGATATGCCAAATCAGAACTTAATTTAGTCTTTTCTAGAACTGCACCTTCAATCATCAGTTGTGAATTTTCTTGAATATATTGGCTGAATTTACTATTGTTTGAATAGCCTCTAATCACCTGAAGTATTGTAACTTATGCTGTATCTATTGCATACACCTTACACAAGCTCACAAAAGATGAGAGGACACTGAATAGCTCATTATTTTACACAAACACACTTTTTCCAAGTAAATCAAATAGGTGTTTAAGCTTGGCTAATTTCTTATACCTGGTCTTGTAGCCCTGCAGAAAAAACAGGGAAGTCCTTTCCCAAGTCCAGCAGGATGTTCCAAAGATTGTGCACGTATCCTCACGTGTGGCTACCTTACCTAATTTTTTTTTTTTCTGCTCATGACCTGAATTCACCAATCTGTGTTTTATCCAGTAGAGTCCCAATAATGAGGGATGTGTAACAGCCTCCAAGTCCCTGTGTCGCTTTCTTTTGCAGAGGCAAATGAAATAAATGGAATTTGTCTTACACATTGTCCTTGGTGAGGAGTACAATTCCATACTGAGGAGGCAGCAAACCAAATGGTTGGCTGACAGCAGGGGATCTCACCCCACTTACCCAGAAATATTAAGCAGTCTGTGGGGACCCTGCTGATGTCCTTGCAAAACGTGTTTTAGAAAGGCAGACCAGGACAGTGCTGCACAGCCATGCTTGTCATGTCAGCTGCTCAGCGCTTCAAGCCAATCCCTTCCTGGAATAAGCTTATTGGCTGGTAGAATGTACCCTGCTCCTTTCAGCTGTTTTAAAGAAAGTCTAGGACTGTGGTACTGCGGAAAAAAAGACTAGTGTTGAAAAGACATGCAAAACAAATTAATCCAATGCCAATTTAAAAAATGTGGAAAAGGGACAAGACTGGTTGCTGAGTAACTAGAAGTTCATCTGTGTAAAACACTGCCAGCCTTCTGTCAGGACTGTGTGTTCTCTACAGACTTGCAACCAGTATCAGGAAAAATCTCCTTTATTTGTCAGGCTTCAGTGCAAGGAAAGTATTAGAGTGACAGAATAAACAGAATTCCAGACTCCACACATGCAGTGTTGGAGTGTACGTAAAGGGGCCAACTGGATGTCAGGACAGTAAGGGCCACAAGACACACATATGGGGAGAGTGCTATAATGGGGCAGGAAGCCCTGAGTGGTAAAAGAGTGCCATAGTCTACTCAGCTTCTCACCTGTAAAACTAGAGACTTGGTTACCTTCTAAGTAATTAAAAAACAAAAAAAAAACCCAAAAAACCCAAAAAGCTTAGGTTAATGCACAATATTCTGCCATTAACTACACTTTAACAGTTAATGAAAACTTGATCAAACAGGACTGAAAGTGAATGTTGTAGCAGGAGCTGAGGTGTCGTAGTACTGAAGATTATTATTAAGATAACCAGGGCAGTTCATTTGAAATAATACTGGACCTCATCATCTGAGGGTAAGGAAAAAACTTTCTTCATTTAGGCAGTGCTAGTTTGTCAAACTTTCTGTTTTTCCACAGTAAGAATATGTAAGCAACTCTTAACCTAATTTATTAAAAAAATGCCCAAAACAAAACAAAAATTAATGGACTAAGTACTAAGCAGAGTTTACAGGTTCCACAGCATGCATTTTAAAGGTTTTTTTGATGTCAGCTTATGTTGTAACATGTTTTATTGATTAAACTTATGATGGTAAAATTGAAAGTGAATGATCGTGACCCGTTAATGTTTACAGAGTACTTAAAAAATAAAAAGGTAATCTAAGTTGCTAAGCTAAGGAGTTGTGAATAGGAAATGATAGATTTGGGTTCCATTTCACTTTGCTTATATTTGGACAGAATTTCACATGCTCCTTTGTCCTTGCCTCTGCTCTACCTTTTCTTTGCTCTGACCTTGCCATTGTTTCCATCCCAGACTTGACCCATGACTTCTCAGCCAGATGTAAGTTACTTGAATTTTGCTATGCCAAATGTCTACCCCTTTGGGATGAATAGTGGCACTTTTGCTGGGAGGGGACACTGTACTGTAGCTGCAAATGTGTAGTGATTCCTCCCCCTCCAATCTAACAGGTTGTACCTGGAGGTGAAGACTGGCCATTTTGGAACATGCTGCGCTACAACAGCCAGTCCTCGCCCTTTTCAGTACACGCAAAATAGACAGCTCTTATTTCAGAATAATTAGATGCCTTATAAAGCCTGCTGTCTATGCAGCTCTCCCTCTGCTTTCTTCTTGCCATGGTTCACTCCTTTATTTTATTGCTTCCTTTTTCTGCACCTATCAAACTCCTGCCTATCTTCCATTTTCAGTTTCATGTCTATATGCCGGCTCCTGGGCTAGCAGAAGTATGTAGAGGCCATAGTTTTTGTTTTGGTGCAAAATGAGGATCAGCACTATGACTATTTTAGAGCTTTAGCTCCCAGATACCCCATCTTTTTCTCTTTAGTTTCTTTCTTAATTATGGTTATTGTTGGTTTTAAATGCAGGTCAAGCTTTAGCATTTTGGTGTTTGCCTGACTTACTCCAACAAGGATTTGTGCCCTCTCTCAGAAGGGTTCCTGCATCTCTTCTGCCCCAGCAGCATGATTATCGTTTGAACCTTCTCTCTTTTCCTTTTTCCATGTGTGTGGGACTTGGAATGCAGCTGTTAGAGAAGAAGGGTTAATGCTACAATGACCTAACCATATAAAGTTACCTTATACTGTGCAAGTACAGACAGATACTGATTGAATCCTGTTTGGTATTCCCTTTTCTTCCTTATGAGACTATTGTCAGCTTCACTGGGTTCAGACCTGAGTGGATCCAAGTCCATTTGTACTGTCTATCCAGAAAGTTGTCTAAAGCCTTAACTTCATACCACCTCCAGGTGGAGACAGTCTTCTAAACTCCAGTTAAAGCTGCCCAGACAGAGAGAGGAGAGGAATTACCACAACACTGAAACCACACAGCTTCAATGGAGTGAAGATGTCTGATATGTTGTGAATGGAGTTGTATTCCGTTCTCTGCTACCACATCTGCTCATTATGTTCCTTTATGTGTGCGAAGAAGAATACTCAAAGTCCCTTGAGGTTTATTTGTGAAAGACATAGAAAAGATGCATGTAGGAAAAAAACCCCTGAAAAACAAAACCAGGATAAAACCAAAACCATTCTCACCATATTCAAACAAATGTTCTAAACACAAAATGCAATAAAGAGTATCACAGAGAAGCTAAAGGTTGAATTTTTAGTTCCAATAAAAAGAAAGGGACTGTTAAATTTGTATTTTACTCAGCATGCTTTATTTAGTACCATGTTTTATTCACTATATGTATTTTTTTATTCATTAGCATATTTTAATTTCATTAACTGGGACATATTTTATTCAGCAGCAGTCGCTTGCAAATCTTCCTCTCTTGCAGGATGAGAATTGCCAGAAGAACTTTCTGCTGTTGAAATTGTTAAACTCCCCTATTCAGTACCTGTATTGAGTTCAGTGAAATACCTAGTACATAGGAAATAATTACTCTCTTTACAAACTTCATGAAACTGAAGAACAGGTAAGAAATCTCTATAAATGACCTTTGGTACATCTGATCTCTTCGTAATTTAAGTCATATTATGTTTTGGCCACACATAGAGCACTTGAAAAGAGCAACAGGAAAAAAGATGATAGTGAGATTTTTACTGTGGAAGAAGCAGCACAGCAGCAATGTACTTGGAGACAGCTACCTGAACAACATAAAAGCCTATCAATAGAAAAAGGCAAATAAACACTACTGTTGCAAGAAAGTTGTCACATATGAAACTGAAACAAGCTTCCCAATATTTAAAAGGCTACACCCTTTAAATTAATGTTCTTAAACTCAGAAGTTATGGACTACAGGTCAATTCTTCTGAACAAGTATGAACTTTGCTTACAAAGCTCTTCTTTCTCTCCTTAAAATATGCATCAGCCAACAACAAAGCAGGACTGTATGAACTACCTTGCAGAGAAACAAGGGAAGGAACATTGTACCTGATGCTTCCCTCCATACTGCCTTCAAGTAAAAGTACCCTGTGTGAAAATTACTGTGTGTAGGATAATCATTTATGAGGGAAATTTTAACACCTGTTTCGATGAATATGTGGCCAAATATTCAAAGCTGCCTCTGGTTAATCCTAAAAGCAGCAACTGTTAGCCTTACTTTGTAGGACTTTTTTAGTAGTCTTAGACAAAGAAGCTTTACTTCTGAAGAAAACACTTTGACCGTGACTGATGATTGCATTATTTTTTAAGTCTCTCAATAGCACCCAGCCTGACCTTCTCTATCATTCTTCTAGGTACTGAGTTTAAAGATAGTTTGCTGTCTAATGTACAACTGCATTGATATTACTTAATTTTACCCAAGACATTTTTACAAAATAATCCTAAAGATAGTTTTAATCTGAAGTACAATATGCAGACTTTGTGCAACATAGGATCACAGGATTTTAAGGGGAGCACCACTTGTCTGTCCAGAGCAAAGATGAATTATTCCTTTCTATGGAAGATGAGCAAATCTCCACCTTGTTCTCAACTTTAAAGTATTTTAAATCCCAGAACTGAGAATATTCACACATCTAAAGGCACATATCTGTTCTGGCAATTCACAATGAAAAAAAGATGGTGGTAATTTTTTTTCTTCCCAATTTTTCAGTCAGAAGTGATTTTTGTCTCCTATTGCCTCTGCTGTGAACTGTGGGAAATCATGCACTGAGCTGCTGCCTCTTCCTTTTCCATGCTCTTCTTC
This sequence comes from Aleadryas rufinucha, assembly GCA_013397815.1. Lineage (NCBI taxonomy): Eukaryota > Metazoa > Chordata > Aves > Passeriformes > Aleadryas > Aleadryas rufinucha. Next base: position 88,844 of record VZTH01008952.1, on the reverse strand, counting down.
AGTGGGCTGAAAATTTCGCTTAGTCTGAGATCCACCATACAGCATTGGTTTTACTTGTTAGAGTATTATTTGTTTGCTGTAGAAGTTTTTACAGACTGAAAGACAACCTTGGTTATGCTTCTCATTATTTTACTTCTTGAGTACCAGTGTACTAGTTTGAAAACAAACCAGTGGGAGATTGCAAGTCAGAATTATAATTTAATAGGAAAATTAAAATAAATGCAATAGTACAAGAACCCTGACAGAGTCAGAATACAACCTGACACCCTGTTAGTCAGGATGGTGGTAGCAGTCCAGATGAAGTGGTTCTGTTGAAGCAGTGATCCTGTAGAAGGGTCTGGTCTTCACCTGAAGGCCCCGTGGTAGCACTTGTCCTCTGGGAATCCAGAAGTTAAGGGCTGTTTGTGCTGTTCCAAACCCCAAATTATATCCAGGTGGGAATGCTTGGATCCTCCCTGTGGGCAGAGCATCTTACAGTGGGATGAGATTATATCAAGAGTCATGCAGTGGGTCCCTGATGGCCCATTAACAGAGATAGCTCCTGGAGGGAGTTATCAGGGATGAGTCATGGTAGCAGATAACGAACACTGCCCCACCTGCTTTAACAGCTTGTGAAGATGGTAATAGCATACATACTTTTGGTTACATCTTACATTGTAACCTAGGACAACCAGCTAACCTGCTCCTAATGAAGCAGAACTATAAGCTTCATTAATGCTTAATAAAAGTTGTATTTTTTTTTGTTTGTTTCTTTTTGTTTTCTGCGGTGGCTTGATATTTTGGCTCTCTTGCCCATTGCAAGCTTGGAATGGAAGCGAGCTCTGCTATTCTCTTGGCTCCATTTCCCCAGAGGTTCTTGTGCAAAAGAGTGTGCTTGGAAGGGCTCCAGACTTGCTGCACTGTTCACTGCTGCTGCTTCCCAGCTCTCCTTGTGTCCAATACAAGTGCAGGGCAAGCAGTAGAGTGCTGTTCATGCATCTCTGGCCAAGATACACGGTGGCAGAGCACATTTTGAAAGGCAAAAAGTGTGCTTGTCATTGATACATGACCTACTTTGAAAAATGTCCCATGGCACCACACACTTCTTCTTTTGTGTGTGGTTGGTATCTGTCCTCACTCATTCTTTTAAGTTCTCATTCTCTTTCATAAATCAACATAAAGTCCTGTTTCCACTTGGAACCTTTTGTGTCTTTGAAAGTGCTTTAGGAGCTGTTTTCTGCAGAAGTTTGATATTTCGTTATGATATATATAGAGGCAGCTGTTCACCAGTGCAACATGTACATTGAAGCACACTGATGTGTCCTAATCACAGCTGACTGCTGCATGACATTCTTTAAATATTTAAGTACAGTGCATTCTACTGAGTTTTTAAAGGAATATGCAGTGAGGCTTGGCCACTTCCCCTATGGTGATGTTGTGCTCTAGGGTAATTCAGGATTAGGTTCATAATGCCTGATTCCTGGAGAGCAGAAGAGAACAAGCTCAAAACGTAGCTCCTCAATAGAAGGGGAAACAAAATTTAACTTGTAAGTATTTCCTTACATTATTTATGGACCAAATATATTTACTCCTCTTTTTTTTTTTTTTTTTAATGTTTGCACAGTAGAGGGAGCTGAAAGTTTAAAATGTATCTTCAGTGTGTAACTGTTGCCTGTAAAGATGAGAAATGTGGGTGGAATAACGCATGACGTTTTAGTTTTGTAGTTCAGGAAGATGATGGACATTTATTCCAAGCCGCTAAGTTAAGTGAGCGAGAGGATTTTAAGTCAGTGGCATTAATGGTCTTACCTGGAAGCATTACCATGTAGAACATAAGACAGCAGAGGCTGCTCAACCATATGCTTTGCAGCTGATTTTATTAAACTACAGTTTACCTTGATGCTGTTTATGTTCAGAAATACTCATTTAATGGAAAAATTTAAATATATATATTTTGATTACCTTTCTGTTAGCTTTTTAATACTTAGAGAATTAAATAATCTTTCCAGATTCTTCAAGTGTTGAGGTTTTTTTCTCTGTGTATTTCAGTTGCCATCAAATTGGTTTCAGTTGAGCCTGAGATTCAGTCCAGTGGAGCTCCCCATATTAAGGCACAAGTACTTGTCCTTCAGCCTGTTTCTGTGAACACAGTCCAGGTTAACCCCTCCTTCTCCTACCTCTATTAGATTAAACTATTTATGTTGAGCCCATTTTGATAAAACCAGGCAAGGGAGTGGCTGCATGTTTAGGTGGCCTGGTAGATTTGGAAGAAAATGTAAACCTGTGTTATCTTTTGCCTTCCCAGAGCTACAGGCACCATGCACGTCCGAATGAAAAGTCCCTCAATCAGTGTTTATTTCCAACACACATGGGAATCATCAGGAAACCTGATTTATTAAAATATGGGCATGATCTAATATCAATACCCAACTGAGACAGACAGACTCTCTAACAACTTAGAGTTGGAAAGTGTATGTTTATTCGGCCAGGCAACTGCATGGGATCCTTCCCAAAGCACGCAGCGCAAAATCAGAGAGCATGACAAGCTTATTTATCTACAAAAAAATTTAAATATTCAAAATACAAATACATATTGATATCATTGACACCTCCCATTCTCCGCTTCATATGGTAATTAGCTGAAAAGTCATTAAGCATGCGTGGTTCATTCTTTCAATTGAGTCAGTGGGCTTATTATTTGTAGATGGTGAAGTAGAGCTCCTCTTCCTCTTTGACTTTTCTGACCCCTTGATTTCTTGACAGTCTTCATTACTCTTAAAAAGACCTTTAAGACCTTTAGTTCTTTCTGCTGAATGGGATTTTAAATTAAAAAAATTAGTGATTGTCTACATTTCTTTAGATCTGTTAATCAACATTTTCTGTTTCTCATTCTAGGCACAGCTGAGTAAATATACCATGACAAGTAATCAGTTACCTACATCTTCAAAGCTTACTTTAGGCCTATTCTTTTAACTAATTATTAACTTTTTAATTAACTTCAGCTGGGTTTGCTTGCTCGGCTTACTTTAACTATTTTTAACAAAGCTAACCTCTAGTTAAAATCCTAATTTTTAAAATTCTATGTTTCAAACCCTCTAAAAGAATAAAATGCCCCATTTTCCTCACTGTCCTTTGACGGTATTAGAAAAATCACCTACCTCGCAGCAGCCCTACTTGATCCTCCTGTTTTTGGGACATCTCTGACCACCTGCAGAGAAGCATGAAGCAGCACCTCTGCTCTGCTGAAGGCAGAACTTCTTTTGAGCAATTTGGCTGGGGCCCAGCTGCTTTCTTAATTGCAGAGAGGGGCCAGTTAATGTGCTGCCTTTTGGGGTATATCTGCTGCACGGCCTCCCCTGGGTGGTAGCAGCAGAGGAGAGCAGAGGAGCTGAGGAGACCTCAACAGGCAGCTTGGGTACATCATGATACCACACCTGACCAAAACTGCAGTGACCTGTGGCTGTGAGTTCTTTTGGCTCTTACAGGCGGGAAAGCCTTGATTTTCCTCCATATCCTTTGTCTGGGAATTAGAAGGTCTAGTGTACAAATACAAGTGTACAAAGGTGTCAGCAAGAGGCAGAGGAGGGGAGGGCTTTGAAGGTTCTTTTAAGTGAAGACAAGAAATTAAAAAAAAACAAACTTTATGCAGTAGGATTTTCGTAATGAGATGGTGGGGATGCCTGGCACTGATGGCAAAAGTGTTTATTGTGACTTTAGTTAATAGAGGATGTGACAGAATGAGAGCTCTAGCTGCATGGACAGTCACACCTCAGGCAAGGGAAGAGGAAGGCACAAAAAAGATCAACACTGATTTGTGAGCTTAAAGATGAGCTTAAATTTGTGAGTGGCATTTTGGAAACAGAAATTGCCACTTTTACATCAGATCTGTGCTGTTGTTACCTATATTATTAAAAGAGATGGCTTTATAAGCAATTGTTTAATCCCTGTATATGATTCATTCTGCTGTTTCTTTGCAGGCAGCTGCAGGAATGGCAGTTCAGGCTGTTACCACGGGGTGTCTCTCCCTGGTAGGGTATGGCATCCTTTCTGCTGTGACCCACATCCTCTTCCCGCCGATAATTACTTTCTCTTATCTGGTGAAGAAAATTCCCTTCAAAGGATTTCTTTGATTAAGGAAATTCATTAATATGATGTCTAGATAATATTAATGCTTCCCTGCTTAAGTCCTGTCATTTACTGTTTGAACAGCACATTACCCCTTAGTTTCTTAAGGAGGATCAGCATCTTCGGAGTTTAATGGAAGCTCTGCTATCCATTAATTAATATTTTTTACGTTCCAGAAAAGAAAATATTTGAGAAAAGTAAATCTATGTGTTGTTATTGCAGGAAACATCCCTGCCCATCTCTTCTTACACATACAGATTTAATGCAAATCCTCAGGAGTGTCTACCTGAGGAACAATATCCTGCTTGGGCTTTCTGAGCTCATCTCGCAAACTGCCATATTCATACTCAGCAAAACAGACAAATTAAAGAAATGTTTAGGAAACTAAGGTCCTTTTGATGCTACGTGCTACAGCTAAAAGGTGTGATTGTTAACAGTTCTCACCAGATGGCTCCCGAGGTTCAGAGGTGATGCAGTGCCAAGCATAAAGGATTTGATTCATGACCAGCGATTCTATCATGTCATAAACCACTGCTGCAAAGAACAACAGAGCTGTAACTTTGGCCCAGACCCCAACGACGATAAGCATCACCACAGGGAACATGTGCATCAAGAGCAATGTTCTATAATGCGCCTGTGAGCACACATGCAGAGAGCAAATGAAACAACATGGTGACCAGCAACAATTAAACCAATTCAATGGTTCCTTAAAGTAATTTGTTTTAACAAGTTCTGATCAGATCTGTTGTTATCTCAATCTTCCAAGTCCTACATTGGGCACCAAAAAAATGTCTGTTGTGGTTTAACCCCAGCCAGCAACTAAGAGACATGTAGCTGCTACCTCACTACCCTCACCCCAATGAGAAGAGAATCAGAAAGAAGAGGCAAAGCTCAAGGGTTGAATTGAGAACAGTTTAATAATTGAAATGAAATAAAATATACTACTATTGCTACTGACAATTGTAATGGAAAAGAGAGACAAGGAGCAATAAAAACCAATAGAAACAAGTGATACACAACACCATTGCTCACCACCCACTGACTGATGCTCAGCCCATCCCCCAGGAGAGTTCGGCCCATCCCAGCCAACTCCCTCCAGTTTATGTGCTGGGCATGATGTTCTGTGGTCTGGAATATCCCTTTGGCCAGTTTGGGTCAGCTGTCCTGGCCATGCTCCCTCCCAGGTCCTTGTGCAGCTCTTCACTGGCAGAGCACAGGAACCTGAAAAGCCCCTGGCTGAGGGTAAGCACTGCTGAGCAACAGCTGAGCCATCAGTGTGTTATCAACATCAGTCTCACACTGAGTACAAAACAGGGCACTGTACTAGCTAAGAAGAAAATCAACTCTATTAACTAACCCAGCTGAAACCAGGACAGATCTCTTTATTTATTTCTTCCAGAAAGAAAGAAATATTACAAGGAATCTGTTAAAGGAAATTTATTCATTTAAGAAATGGGATTTCTGTCTCAAGCTATGAACACAGCTTTCATCACAAGTTCAGTCATAGGCCTTTATTCAGAATTAAGAATAGCACTGTTCTGAAGAGTAGACAAAAGAATTAATAGTGATGGTTCTGACAGAGGAGGAGTTGGGACATGTAGAAGACAGAGCAAGTTTAAAATATTTGGAGGTAATACTGTTTTTTAAAAGTAGTTGCTTAATTTACAGTGTGAACAGGTTTTGGTTTTTTGATTCAATATTTATGATTCTTTTTTCCCCCCACTTTAAGCACTTTTGGGGAATTATAATTACGTAATATTATAATTATAATTATAATTATTTTTGTTCTAGGTTATTCTGTTTGGAATTGGTTTTGAAACTCCCATTTATTTGAAGCTCTAGTGTATGATTAAGGAAAATGACACTCTTGCAAGAGTAGTGCAAAAAAACCCCTACCTTTGACGTGTTCAACGCTGTTTGACTTTACTGTGAACTTTAAATCTTGGTTTGGCTTTTGGGCTGATCATATTTTCTGATAGCTCTCACTTCCTCTAGTGCAGCATTGTACTATGCCTGCTAAGATCAAGCAGTAAATTCCACCTGAAACCATTGAGTTGCAACTCAGTAGCTGATACAGTAGTTGGAAATGGCAAGTGTGCATGTGGGCCAGTGGTACACCACCTGCTGTGCCTGTCATCCACTTACTCACATCCTTCCTCTGATTTAGAAATCCCTGGAGACAATGACAAAGATAGCTTGCCTTTGGAATATTTTATATCTGTGTCTACCAACAAAATAGCTGCCTATGTCAGTTAATCTCGATTATTTAAAGCACTTTTGTTCATCTATATTATTTGTTCACTTCCCTTCCATGGAAAAATTTAGTATCTAGTAAATTTGTTATGGGAACTATTGTTATCTCATTTTGTTGTTTTTGATCTTTTCTAAATTTAAAACAAAAAGAAGTGATGGTAAGAAGAGATCCTGAGTAAGATTTAACTGGCACTTCCATGAGATGCAGATCATTCTACTATTAGAGTCAACAACAGTGAGAGATTTTTACAGCAAGTCAATTAAATATGAAGGGCTACATATTCTGTTAAATTTTTGATGAACAAAACCTTTCATAAAAAGTAAACATTTCAAAAGATAATATTTCCTTTCTTCTATAGTTTATACTTTCATCTGAGGATTGATATTATTTCATGTTACCTAATGCATAAATACACACTTTACTTTTCTTAATAATAGCATGAATTTCCTAAAATTAAGGTTAGTTCTCAGTGAATTGGAGACTGAGCACACCAGTCTCAGCAGCCTACACTGCTGTTTGATATAGGACAATAGATAGTGACTGCTACCAAGATAAATCTTCAACCCACTCTTCCCCCCTGTGTCCTGTTCTTATGTCTGTGCTGCCCCAGATGTTTGAGAAACATAATTTTTTCACATGAGAGTTATGGTCACTTGTCACACTGAGATACTTTCTGTCATTTGAGGTCAGCAGAACCCGAGCAGATGCTCTCCTTTCTGCAAGTGCAATAAACTCAATTAAACCTTTAATTGATGCACTTGTAAATGCAAACCGTGATTTCATTCCTATGTGGGGAAAATAATTGGTGTCCTTTACTGAGGTCATTTGGAGGGAATCCCAAGACATGAAAGTATGTGGTCAAATGGTGAAAGAACCCTTGTGAATGGATACATTTGCAGTCCCTGGACAGATTTATGAAAGAGATGGAAAACACAAGCAATGGTGTCTTTGACACATCACCTTTCTTTCCTCCCTTCCCCTTTTTCAATGGCAGTGACAATCAGTGATATTCTTCAGGCAACTGCCAACAAATTTTCTCCAAATTTCTCGTTAATAAGTATTTACTGCACATTTCTTCTCAGTCAGGAGTAAGGGAGGTAGTACTAATAAAGTGAATGACGAAGGTGTCTTCACCTCAAGTAATGAAAGCTGGGGCTCTGCACCATGGCACTCTGAGGGAAATTGGTCAAGTAAAACAGCAAGAGGCAATATTTGTGCCTGCTTTCACATTTTATGCAATTTGTAGCAAATGCTGTGAGATGTGTCAGTGAAAGAGGTGTAAGTGTTCTGTGCATGAAGTGGCCTTGCCTTGGGGCTGTAAAGATGACAAGATTAAAACAGGATGATTTATTATGATAGAAATATGTGTGAATGCAATAGCAGGTTGAACTTAGCCTTAATGAAAACATGTTATGTTTTATTTTTTTATTTTATATTTTACTTTAGAAGGACAATTACACTAAGAATTAGGACTCGGTAATTAGAAATGTTATGTATTGCACTCATTTTGTGCCACCGAATAATGCTATATTTACTATAGTAATACTTACCATTTTATATAGTGCTGCATTTTTCCATGGAATGGAAATTTATGGAATTTCTCATTTAAGAAGTGTCCTAGGATCTGTCTTGCTCAGACAGATCCTAAAGCCAGTCATTCATGCACCTAGGAAGGACAATTAGTTTGTTTTCATGCTAAGGAGATGCTGGTGCATAACTGCACTGATCAGAGCCCACATGTGGAATCAGAAATCCTGTGCTCCGACTGAACTCAAATAGGCTTTGCTGCTTTCTCTTGCAGTAGGTTTATGTTGCTATCTCACCAATCTCTGTGGAGTCAGCTGAGTTCCGATGGTTATAAAATGATCCTTGTATGTTCCTTCAGATATATCTCAGCCTTCAGCTCTGCAAGATTTTGTATGAAAATAAATTCTAACAGTGTTATTATTTCTAAAAGGAAAAAAAAAACCCCAATGGTGTGTGTTTCCATTTCTTTTCTTTTATCTTTCTCCCTGATTTTCCAAGCTAAGTTATTTCTCAGAGACACAACCATGTATGGAAGACAGTCTATATATTCTTTCCCAGCATTTTCTAAACTGCTCAGCCAGTCTGTCATGAAAAACTAAATTAATTTCCGAGTAAAAAGTAAGGGCCTCAAGAACATTAACTGACAGTGAAGTGTTTAAAACCTTTTAAATTAGTTTTGGCTTTATTTAGTCTAGAAGGAATAGAGCACTGTGTGCCTTTTGCTAATGTTCACATTTACATTAAAAATGAAGGCATGATTTGTTTCCCCTCCCTGGGCCAAATTGCAAAGATTTTCTGTTCTAACAAAGCTTCTGGCTGATGTTGAAAAAGAAGAATAGCTGTGCACAACGGCGAGAGAAGATTATGATGTGCATGACATACAGTCACAAGTGGTCTTGGGATACTCCTTTTGGTAAAAGAACAGATAGGAATGAGCAAGACATCCCAGTTCCTACAGATCTGCACTCGGGTCCTTTGATGGGAGCATTTTGCACTGCTGGCTGTAAAACAAGGGGTGGGTGCCTTGGTGGAGGATCCTTGACTGGGGAGCTTCCCTCCAGAGAGAGGGAAGAGGCGTTTGCCGTCATTCAGTAAAACCTGTCTGCTTTCCCTTGACCTGCATCATAACATTTGTGGATTTTTAAATTTTTATTTGGTAGGTGTTGGTGTTGATCTTGAGGGTACAGAAGTACCTTGTGGGATTTTTTAAATCAAGACAATTTACTGTATGAGAAACTAGTACAGAAACAAAGTAATTGAATATTCCACTTCCTTCAAACAAAGCCCACATGCTGTGCCGTGGGAAGGCTGTCATGTCATAGCTAGGTATGTAAAATAAGAGATGCTTAGAGGTCTTAGAGGTGCTAAATACTCACAGCTCAGCACTTTTGAAATAGAGTGCAGTCTGGAACATGTGAACACTGCCTAGATGCTTTGCTCTGAACATGGAAACCCTGCTGAAATCACAGAGCACATCCACACATGGCTTAAAATTTAAGCTTTAGAAGGCTGGCAAGATATTTGTGTGCTTCTCTATTCCATGATTGCTCTTGTGTAAAAAAGTCTAAGATCTTTACATACAGAAATGTTCTTTTTTCTCCTCCTTCAGTTCAGGTAATACAGGCATAAAGAGTTTCAGCTCATCAGGTTTGACTGATGCAAACTCAATTTGGGCATTATGTGCAGTCAAAATACCACAGTGGGGGTTTTGAGTCACAGGAAAAAGCTGTTTTTTAACTGCAGGGGATGGTTTAGCATGTTTTTACATTTCCTATATTGATGGTAAAAAGACAGGAATTATTTTAATAATGTGCAGATCCTTTTTTTTTTAAAATAAAATAAATTCTGGAGCAGGAAAGGCATGCTTCTAGGAGCACTAAATAGGAAGGATGACCTACTTTAGTTTAAAACCACAGGTGAACTGAACCTACTTTTTCAAACCTCAGTCCAGCAAGCAATCCCATTAAAACGTGGTCTTGAAATCTTAATGTGTCTTTTATACAAAATTGCTGTGCTAGGAAGAGGTGAAGAAAGCTTTCCATCTGACACTGGGCAAAATCTCTCCATACAGGCAAGCAGCCTCTCTCTCTGGGCCAATTCTTGAGGCGACAAGGAAAGGCAGTGTTGCTTTCCGTAGTGTAATTGTCTTCAGCTTTTTATTCATTTATTTTATTATTCTTCAGTTTCTGTTGAATCAGTTAAACTCTGGAGCAGGAAAGTTTATTACCTTATCCTGCACCATTCTGAACACTCTAGTGCTGGCAATAATACCTGTCCCGGGCAACTTGACTTCTTCCATCTCTTCTCACCCCGGATTCCTCAGGAACTTTCCATACTGAAACAACTACCTACATGTCTGTTGCTAAATTTTCTTTTACTCAGTGTCTCATTAGCACATTCAAGCATTTTAGAACAATACCTGAAGTAACGTGATAAGAACAATACCTGATTGCAGCACTGTCTTCAGGGTACCTGAGATGGGGTTAGTGTGAGGTTGTATGTCTTGAAATTACAACAGACTGTGGTTCTGAGATCACTCCTGGCGTGTATTGTCAGGGATAGGATTCAGAGCTTTGTACAGCAAAGGGCATTTATAGTATTTCTTATTTGAAGGTGAATTGGATTTCTACTGCTGGTGTAGGTACATAATGCTGCTGAGGCAGATTGGCAGAACAAAAAGGTTTTTTGCAGTCATTCTGGAGTGAATCTTTTTGCATTACTGCAATAGAGGGGGGGTGGAAGGAGAGGGCACTCTCACTGAAAAACTGCAAATAGCCTAAGTTTTTTGAACCCTCTTGCTGACTGTTCTAACGCTGTCACAGTTTTGTTCAAATGTGAATCAGACTTACTCATTTTAGACCACATTGCTGAAGACATCACCTAGCATAGCTGGCTTGTGATCCAGTGCAACATGCTGAATTAGTGCATTTACCTATAAATTCTATCTATTTGTTCTACCTCAGAGATAGTTTGCACCTTCAAACTATGTGCTGCAACCACAAAATGGGAAGTGCTTGCTGAATCTTGAGAGTTGGAAGAAATAACATTTACTTTGCCAGTTTCTCATCTGAAACAGGCAATGAAAACAAATACAGTTGATGTAAAAAAATCTGTCAGCATTATCTCCATATGTGTAACAAAAAATATTGCCTTTATACTGTATAATACACTGTAATTTTTTTAACATTTAAAACAGATAATATTCCATATAAAGCATGATGCTTAACCTCCTGGAGATCAGTCTAAATTACTGAAAATACTAACTGTATTTTCAGATTTGCAAGAAACGGAATTTGTGATGGAAATCAAGATCTTACTGTTAGAAAGGATGCTATAGATGGTATAACAAGTCTGTGGAGTATGTGCCTTCACGCTTGTCACTTCACTGCAGTTCCTTCTGGCAGGGGCAGCTTGCAAACACTCCTTACAAAGCAGAAATGGCAGCCCCTCTGCTGAAGGATGATCTCCCTGAGCTATGGTTTATTTATGGTTTATGGTATTTTACAAGATTTGCTTCCAGCTAAGTGGAAGAAGTGGCACACAAGTGATAGGAGGTTCATTCTAACTGACACACTTAAATGTCTGCAGAGCTGTTTCACCATTGGATTCCCAGCCTTCTCTGTGGTTTCCAAAGTTTTCCATTTCCTTCAGCCTAGATAACAACATAAATCAAACAAAGGTTATGTACTGAAACAGTGGTTACAAAGGCACATGCATTGCATAATTCTGCTACTGTGTTGGGGTCCCACTCTCCAAAAGTGTTTGGAAGCACTGTCCTATGCAAATGTACAAAGTCAATGTGAACAACCTGACTGATACATAAAAGTACCCTTTGTTCTTGTGTGTGGCTTGAAAATGTCTTTTGAAATTTGAAATTGTATGGTACATTTGACCTTTAATAATAGCAGTGATTTAATGTTCTACTAAAAGGCAGTTATTGAGGTGGAGTGTCCACGTACCTAGAAGAACACTCTGGGTCTTTGTTACTGAGCAATACGATTATTTTTAGGTAAGAAAAGCTGTCTTAAGCAGCTTCCCAGTCTGGTGTTTCTTGATGGAGATACTAATTTCCTAGAGAGAAAGCTCCAGGAACACAGCCTTTAAATATTGATGAAAATCAGGAGCTGTACCATCTCTGAAAAGAGACAGGCAAAGTTGAAATGGCAACATAAAAATACACTTAGCATCTTAGAACTCCAAGCTGCACTGTGTCTGTGTGGGGTCAGGCCAGCTCGCTGCCCATGCTCAGCTGTAAATATTGAGCACGCCAACACGTCGGGGCCATGCAAGGGCTGCAGGTGGGCTAACGCAGGTAGCCCTCCAGCTCCTCCTGCCTTCACCCCCACCGCCAGGATGTTGTGATGGGAGGGGAGAAGCTGCTCTGGCTCCCAGGGCAAGGGGTAAAGAGTCCCTGAATCCCTCGGACACTTGAGACCAGAACCTTCACCGTGCGGGGTAGGTGCCTTCCCCCTACACAGCCACCCAGACGGATGGGTTTGGANGCTGCACCGGGACCGGCTGAGCATCCTCGCGTGTGCGCGGCCCCCGAGGGCAATGCTTTCTGCCGGGGCGTGGAGCNGGTCAGGCCAGCTCGCTGCCCATGCTCAGCTGTAAATATTGAGCACGCCAACACGTCGGGGCCATGCAAGGGCTGCAGGTGGGCTAACGCAGGTAGCCCTCCAGCTCCTCCTGCCTTCACCCCCACCGCCAGGATGTTGTGATGGGAGGGGAGAAGCTGCTCTGGCTCCCAGGGCAAGGGGTAAAGAGTCCCTGAATCCCTCGGACACTTGAGACCAGAACCTTCACCGTGCGGGGTAGGTGCCTTCCCCCTACACAGCCACCCAGACGGATGGGGGTTTGGAGCAGCATCCCTCCCGCCGTAGCTTTTGGAGCAGCGGGAGGCACGGCGNCCCCTACTTTGGCTAGAGCATCCCTTTGGGAAGGGGTCTCCGGGCGTCCCTTGCCGGCGGGTCGGGACGCAGGGGGGATCACTTTCCCTCCGGGGCTCTCCATCCCGAGCAGAGCGGCGGCTTCGCAGCGAGAGCATTTCGGCAGCGCTGGGCGGGCGGCGGGGCCGGGCACAGCGTCAGGGCCGCTGGTCCTCTCCAGCATCGCACCAACGGCGGCCACCCATCGCCGAGGGGAGTCCCCGAACAGGGCGCGCAGGCCCCAGGAAAAACGATCTCAAACTTCTAGCGTTACTCGGGCTTTCCGTCTCGGATCCCACATGGATTCTGGGGAGGTGTGTTTGGCTGTTGGGGAAGGTTTTTTCCTGCAGACTGAAGGGCTGATTCCTGTTAGAGTAGTTGAGTTCCAAGCACGCAGTTACTAAGCACAGGTATCCTTCACATCTTTCCCTTAGCGTGCCTCAGCTACTAGAAAAACTATTTTATTATTCTGTGTCGAGTAGATTGTCTTAGGGCTCTCAGATTTAATGTGTTGCAGTCATCAAAAGTTGCCAGAAGTGTGTTCCGATCTTCTTCACTCAACAGTGAACTAAGAGATGTAGTTGATTCCCTGTGAGTCACACTTAAGGGGCAAAAATCAGGCCTGGTACCTTTAGAAGATGTATCTGAGGACTTCAGAACTTTGTTTTCTATTTTACACCCCTTCCAATGTACAAAGCTGGTAAACACTGCACATCTTTCTGTGAAAAGACCCACAAACAAATGGGCAGTTGTATTGACAGTGTTCAGTAGCATCATCCTTACCTGGTCTGTCAAAAGAATGACATGTCACATGCACAAGTTTCTGATTCTCTGTGGCTTGAGGAATGCTAAAATCTTCCTTAGTCGCCTAGATTTCTGTTATTTCTCAGCTGAAAAGGAATAAAGAGATGGCCAACACTTGTCTTGGTATGTGAAAGATTTATGCAATCTTGAACTTAGGGAACTAGGCAATAATTTTTTTGCATGGGGAGACGTCTTTATGTTACTGCGATTTTTGCAAAGCAAAATTGACCGCTAGAGATTTATTTTCAGAGATTGAGTAGAGTGAAGGACAGTGTCCCTGTGGCTCAGGAAACTACAGAAAGACATTTTTCACCAGAGAGGCACAGATAAATCAGTTGTGCTAGACATTTTTAACTGTGCTAGTTCCATTCTTAATAGAATAACACACACAAACAAGATTTTAAGGGTATCTGTTAACTGATAATACATTACTTTTGCTTGGAATTGGAAAGGGTAGATATAATTAAGAACTAATGAAATGAGCCTGATTTCCTAGTAGAAAAAACCTAAAGTTCTATGATGTGAAATCAGGTTTTTTAGTAAGAAAAGCCTAAAGTGGTAGAAAACTAAATTTTTTCTATGGGAATACAAACACAGTTTTAAAACCAGTTCTTTTGGAAGGATTTTTACTTTAATTGAATGGTCTTTCCTTGTGGCTTCTTTTGATTAACCAGAGACCTGTGACCTCTGTCATTAAGGTGAAACTCTTGCCATGATTCCTCAGTGTTAGCTCACTGAAGGCAGTGGGAAGCCCATCTAGGTGGGGACTGTACTTCTGTAACCTCAGACCACTACTTTCTGTATCTTTCTGCCTAGGATTCTTGACACGTTATCTCTGTGTATAACTGCCTGCTGTGTTGTCCATCCTTAGCGAGGATGGCAAAAAAAGGCAGTGTGTTCACTCAGTGATCGTAGGAGAAGCTGGATTTGCCAGGTGTGGAGGGGAAAGAATGCATCAGCTGAGGTACCTGGTGCACAGGCACGTTGTCAGTTCTGCTTTCCCTATGAAGTGCTGATAACATCGAGAATGGGGCAGAGCTGGAAACATCAGCTGTCAGGTGAAATCCTCTGCTTTGCTTGGCAGAGCTGTAGATTCTTAGAAGACACCTACTAACTGTGGAATCTAAGCACCTAAGAAATAATCTAAGAAATAATGATGTATTTACCATCATACCAAATTATCTTATTCTACTTCTATGTGTGGAAACTGTGGTAAGAAGAAACTTAAGGGCTTGACCAAGACTTAACAGACAAAGTGGATTTTTTACACCGGTCATTGTTTTGGTATCCCTGCCCAAGCGTTTCTCCTTCATTCTTTATGTAACACCTGCATTTCAGTGGTACTACATGTATTTGAGTTACAAGATGCTACCAGAGTAAAGCTGGGTATTTTTTAAATTTCTAGAATAATCTTTCTCAGTATATTCATATAAACAATATCAAGAGAGATGGTGTGATTCTTATCTGGCGCAGTTCTTGTATGCAGATTTGAAAAGATTGTCTGTAGGTTTTTGCATTTCATAATCCTGTTTTCACAGGATTTGGTTAGCCAAGCTTAGCACTTTGGTCAGAGGTGAGCGACTGGACAGTTGGAAACAGAGCCTGGCCCCAATTACATTTTTACTTTCTGTTTTAAAGACTATACCTCATCTGCAAACAACAATGAAAAAGCTGTGTATCAAAGTCCAAGTTCTGTAATGTCCTGAGCTCCCCTTATGTGGAACATGGCATCTGTAACTCCTGGAGTGTTTGGATTCCAATGATGAAAAAAGAAACAACCAAGCAACAGGAAACAATTTTAGTGGATTAAAGTTTGAAAATCAAATCAAGGGGGTTTTTTCCCATTATTTTCTTATTAATATCATGCTGTTCTGCAGCTGCAAAGGGTGGAAAAAAGAAAGAGAATACCATTGTAGGAGTTCTGAATTTAATAGACCCAGGCGAGTGTGTGTGTGTAAAACAAATAAACCTTTGTAAAACAGAACATCTTACTCTGAGACAGACCACAGAGTTCTAACAAAAACACTTGTCTACCAAAATGAAGCTTCATTTTCTAATGACATGATTTTCCACACTAGGCAAGCAGGAAGACAGGCAGCAGACCCCACCAACATCCATCCTGAAAGCAAAGCATCTGGTGTAAATACAGCCTGTGTTCCAATTTTCTGTTGGATCCAGGCATTCTTCCCACCACCCTTCACCCTGTTTGTGTCTCCTGATTCTTTTATTCAGGAAGGTGTTGCTTCTTTCATAAGTGTGTGACAGGGGACAGGTTCATACCAGTGCTCTTGAGAGGGTGAATGGCAGGATTGTCCATGTGCTGGCAAGTGGACTGCAGGTGGTAGCACGGAGCATTGAATGCCATCTCCAGCTGTCTTGGTCCCAGCCCCCAGGAGGAATGGCACTCCATGTTCGAAGGTAATTCCAGGCTGAAAGTATGGAGGAGAAAATGGGCTTTTAAAACCTGATTTACAGGAATGAGATCTAATCCTGGAAACCATTTAGCGAGTAAACTCTTGCTCCTAAATTAGTAAGATCTCGCTATCTACATCCTTGTTAAGGTTTTAAATACCTTTGGTGTCTCAGGGCTTTGCCTGTAGGTTTGTTTTTGCCTATGAGGCAAGTCACCAGAGGCTATGAAGTGGAGATAGAATTCTACGCTGAGACAGACAGGTGTTGCTATAGGTGCAGGTATACACAAATGACAAGATTTTAAGGAAAGGGTCTTGAGCACGAGCTCAAGAGGAGCTATGGGAGGTTTTGTCAGTTGAGTTGTGTTTAAACATTGCACCACCACTAGTTTTTGTACAGTTTGTGATTCAGTTTTTCCCACCTATCTACTGGTAACTGAGATGATTCATGGCTTGAATTGCAGACAAATCAATTTCCAGTTTGCCCTACCAAGGAAAAAAAATGCAATGAGTGGTCCCTTACAAAACACTATTTGCTACCATCTGTGTCTTGGCTATTGAAATTAGTACTTGAGAGACACATGAAGAAAGCAAACTGTGCTCTCATTTAGGTCTCAGAGAGAGATTAATTTTCACAAGCATAATGAAACCTGTTTTAATTTACACCCTTTTAGTTTAGTGAAAGCTGTCACATGAACCATTTTATTTCAGAATAGAATTATAGAAGTGCATTATTTTGTGTTTTATGAAAACAGCCTGCCTTTTCTTAAATAAGAATCTCTTCATGGCCAGGCTTGTATTGAGATAAACTGGAAAATATAAATGGAAAAAATTGACATTATTTTAACGTCAATATATATGTAGAGCAACCTGAAAGCTGCTTGAAGGACTCCTGGGTCTTCTGTGGAAATGTGCAAGTATGAGGAAAGAAAGGACTAGCAAAGTGGAATAGGAGAAAGGTGCCATTTCAGAAGTTTTAGGCTTAATCTCCCTTCATATGTTGGCTTCCTTGAAACCAGTCTGAAAAGAGGAGACAGCTTTTTTTCTTGCTAGAAACTTCAAAAGAAAATGCAGTGGCACTGTTAGAAATGATCGGAAGGGTAGAGAGGATCCCTTGTTGTCTTCATTGCAGCTTAACACGATTTACCATATTGTCATGGACGAGGGGCATGTCTGCACCGTGGCCCCAGTTTATCTCCAGGAATACAGAATTTTGCCTGTATGGAGACAGATTGATGGCCTTCTGCAGATGGGATGTCACTTGCTCCCCCATGCTCAGAGCCAGGGGGACTCTCACCTGAAGAGGAAGATGTGGTAGGTGCTGCTGGGGCCCTAGCAGAGCACCAGGCTGATGAAAGCATGTCTTGTTTGCACCTAACCAGATTAAGCTGGGTAAGCAAAGGACTCTGCAGAAGCACTGGGCCCTACAATAAAGCATCTGTCTTAAGACTTTCACACTCTAATAAATGTGACTAATTTGCCCTTATTTTGTAGAGCATTATCTGTGGGCAGTGTCAGAATAAGTACTGTAATTAACAGTGGCCAGTAATGACTGTCACTTCTTGTGTGAAATAATTTTGTTTCCAAATGTCACAAGTGACAGATTTCTTTTGCATCCTTTTGTGTCCAGAGATTGATGCTAGAGACTCGAATTGTTATAAAATATTATTGCATTTTTGTTGTCTCAAAATACATAGTTTGAGATTTGACAGGGTGTGCAGCCTTTGTTCAGGGTGGCCCTCCTGCCTTTAGCAGAAAGGGGAATAGATTTCACAGCTATAGGATGTTGTGAAGAGATACTGGAACGGTAAATGGAACCTTATAGAAGTCATTCAAGTGGTCAATAGGACTCAAAGCTCAGGTTTCTTTTGAGACTTCAGCACTTGGACTTAGCTTTGATCTGGAATCTTCTCTCTTGCTCACCTTCTGTGACTGGAGAGTGTCCTCCGGGCTGTTCTCCTGATGTGGCAGCGTGACCGTCACGCAAGTGCTTGCAGTTAGTGTTGTCTGAAGAGCTGTGGCTGTCTCCAGGATACCCAGACACACGTTCTGTAGCTTTGGAGTGGAGGTGACCCTTTGCTTGAAGGGGATCTCAGCCTTTGCATCAGGGTTTTTGCTGTCTGGTAGCCCCATGGGGCTGTGGAAGAGATTTTCTCTTCATGCTTGTTTTTGCCAAGTGGCTGCAAGTGGAGTGCTTGTCTTTCCACATCTCTTTGAGTTCATGAGCTGTTCCAACTTTACTCCTCAAGGATCTCCATGTACCAAGAATATAACTTGTCCAATTTAATATTAGAAGAGGTTTCTTAAAATGTATTCAGCAATGTGTGTTGTAAACTTACAATGATAGAGCATTAAGCTTATGTTTCCAAGAGAAATAGGAAAAATAAATTTGTTTTGGTTTTCAGTGAAGAGATGCTCAAAGCCTTTATTTTCATGGAGTCATCACTTGTCATTCAGTATGTGTGAAATCTCCTCTATTCCTATTTTATTTTTAGAAAAGCAGATCAATATTTTAATTTTTTACAAGCTAAGTCTGTATTTCAAGCTAACTCAAAGTCAGAACTTACTGTATCATGTTAAAAAATAATGTAAATCTCTTTATTTTTGACCAGTGGACCTAGACTAGATTCCTATACATTCAGGAATGGTGACTTTTACCATTTAGTAAATGTTGCTGTTGAACATACTTCCAGGGCTATGTTTGGGGTGGAAATTTTTTACCATGAAACACTTAGTGATGCACAATGAAGTAGAGATAATGTTGCTGGAATAGGCATCAGTCCAGTTCCGATTTAACTGGCTCCAGTGTAAAGCAGAAACAGCAAAAAAGTCAGAGCATTGCAAAGTAAAGGTCAAAAGAAAATTAAGCTCCTCAAAATACTTGTTTTCTTTCTGTATTTTAAGATTTTTGGAAAGAAATGTTAGTGCTCTTTTCTTGGATTTAAATATTTTTGTAAATGGGGAGAGGAATCTCTCTCTGTGTAGTAACGTGACATTTTGGACTTCCTATTTTGAGTGAGTTTTAGTTAAAGTCCGTTCTAACTCCTCTTTGTCTTACCTTTCTGATGGAGCAGTACGGAACAGGTGGAATGTGCGCTGCAGCACCATAAGGATGCTTGATGCTCATGCCGTTCCATGTCAAATATGCCTGTGCAATATTTAGGTTTTGTTTCCCTCACTACTTCATACTTCAGCAGTACTTCGTACTTTCAGCTACTTCATACTTTATCATGCGGTGATTTAGGAAAAAAAAACTTGTCAAAGAAATAAAAAGTGTTGGTAGGAACAATGTAAAATGAACACCTTTTGTAGGAAATGGGGGATTCTTGCAGTCTTGAAATCTACACTGGAAATCTGTATGAAGAATATGTCTTTTGAGTAGACGTTCTAGGCTTGGTACTGAAGTTATTGTAAGACGTTCTTTACCTTGTGCTACAAAAGATCTGGAAGATGTGAGGGATTCCTTCTGGCATCAGTGTACCACTCCACAACTGTATAAATAAATTAAGCTCTTTATAACTTCATGAGTAAAAGTATTGTTGACACATTTGCAAAACTAGAGGGAGGGGAGTACTCATTCTTATCTACTCCCATTTCTACTTATTTCTTGCATGACTCCAAAATCCTTAGGAGGATTTCAGGTTTAGGTGAAAACGTTTGCCTGCCATATGGGAGCAAAGCCACGGAAAGTATCAGCCTAAGAACATCTCTGAGACTGTGAAGGCAGGCAGATTTAGGTAAACTGTTTTGCAGGCCCCACTGATGGTGTTGGAGCTAAACAAACCCTGATGTTCTATAGATGAATAGAGAATAACCAGTCTTGTTCAGTCGAACTGGTTCTGCTGCTGGCCAAGGCTGAGCCCATCAGTGACAGTGGGAGCACTTCTGGGATTACATAGTTATGATGGGGAAAAAAGCTGCTGCAGAACAGCAGCTGTGAGAGAGGAGTGAGAAAATGTGAGAGAAGCAACTCTGGTGAGGGCAGAAGGAGGGGGAGGAGGTGCTCCGGGAGCCAGAGCTGAGATTCCCTGCAGCCTATGGTGAAGACCAGGGTGAGGCAGCTGTGCCCCTGCTGTGCCGTGGCGGAACATTTGGGAGCAGAGATCCACCTACAGCCCCTGGAGGGCCCCACACCCAAACATGTGGATGCCCAAAGGAGGCTATGATCCTGTGGGAAGTTTGCAGGCTCCTAGCAGAACCTGAGACCCAGTGGAAGGGCCTAGGCTGGAGCAGTTCAGGAAGAACTGCAGCCTGTGGGGATGAATCGTGTTTGAGAAGTTTGTGGAGGGCTGTCTCCTGTGGAAGGGATACAGCACTGGAGCAGGGGAAGAGTGTGAGGAGTCATCCTCCTGAGGAGGGAGGAGTGACACAGACAATTTGTGATGAACTGACTGCAGCCCTCATTCCCCATCCCCCTGCACTGCTCCAGGAGGAGGAGGTAGAGAAATTAGAAGTGGAATTAATCTTGGGAAGAAGAGAGAGGTTGGGGGAAGGTATTTCAGGAATTATTTCTCGTTACTCTACTCTGATTTTAATTGGCGATAAATTAAATTAATTTTACCAAGTTGAGTCTGTTTTGCCCATGATGGTAGCTGTTAAGTGATTTCTCCCTGTTCTCAGCCCATGAGCTTTTCATTATATTTTCCCTCCCCCTGTCCAACTGAGGAGGACTGTGATAGAGTGGCTTGATGGGTGCCTGGTGGAATGATTTACTAGATCATTTTAGATTGGCCTAAGTAATTTCCTATGCCAGAATCTGTTGCTTTGCAGTTTCCTGTACACCTGCATACACCTAGGAAAAATTACGGTGTGCAGGGATCGTGCTGCCGTGCAAGGATCTGTTTTCAGTGTTTATTCCTTGGAGCAAGGATGCTGTTGTGAAAAGCCACTCACACCTACTATGAGCAGGTACATATATAGCAGTATAAGTAGACATGTGAAGCTCTGAAATTTTGTTAGTGTTTTATTGTTCTTGTGAGTTCTTCATGGCAACGTGTCATTTAAAATATTCTGTGATCATGTAGGTGAGTATCCAGGGCTCTAGAACCCTGGTAGTCGAGTTGGGCGACTGGAGAAAAACAACCCACGTTGGAATGGCCAGGCCAACTTAATATTTCGTGGTAGGCATAGAATTGAAAGAAAACATGACTTCACTGGAATCATGCTGATGTAATGCCTCAACATGATGTGTAACAGCATTAGGAATCTGCAAGAGGAGTACGTGCAGCATCAAGAGAAGGTGGATGTGCAGGGTGGGGATTTTTGTTGTCTGGTCAGAAAAGGAAAAAACCATTTTCCCAGGCCTTCTGTGATGGTAATATCTTGATTTAAATGTCCTGCCTGTCAAGGGAAGAAGGAACTTTAAATGTCTTCAAGTATCCCATGGTTTTAAACACTTCCTCAGGAGGGAGTGTGCAGTGACCCTTGTTTGTGAAATCTTCATGGGTCATTTCCCCTTCCCAAAGGTATTAAAAAAAAAAAAAGAAAAAAAAGATTGCTTGACATCTCTTTCAGACTACTTCACAGGAGCAAACTGGACCCTCTATTGGCCTTGAGGGACTGGTGTTTTACACTCTTTCACAGGTGGTTAGGTATGGAATAAAGTCTGTATTGTGCTGACTTTTTTCCTTATTATAGGGAAACCTTATGTCACATCACATTTTCTTTTGTTTTCCTGCCTTTTCGACTAATGACAGGCAGCTGGGCTGCAATAATGAGCAGCCATTAAATCAAATATGTGCTTCCAGGTGATCAGGTGGTACAGTGTCAAGTTGGGATCCTGGATGCAGATGGCCAACTTCAGGGGCTGCCACAGTTCTCATGTGGTCTGGGGTATGTGTGTCTCTCAACAGCAATTGCAAGCTATCTCACTTTGAGGGCAATGAATCAGAATTATGCTGTCTCATTAGTTGATGTACCTTTCCCATAAATTGCACAGCTGACAAATTTCACAGTTATCTTTTGGGCAGAGAGATCATGTTCTTCAGTTGCTTTGGTAACATTTTCTGAGAGGAGATAGTGGTGAAATAGGAAGTGGCACCAAACTGCTTACTGGCTCACAGTTAATACTGATACTGGTTCCTGCTTATGACCTTAGACAGATTTTTTACTAGTTCTATCATTATTTCCATAGTTCATGTAAAATAGAGACCTCAGTAGCAGTGTCTCACAAGGCTGTAGTGAACCTGAAGAAGTAGAGATGTTTAGGCGATGAAAAAAAGATTTTTCACTTCCATTTGCTAGAAGTGTATTTATCTGTAGTCATAAATCATGAAGAGCTATGGACTGGTTGTTCTAGACGTTACACACTTATGTGGCAACTGTATGCCGAGACTCAGAAGACCAGGTCTTGCAGGCAGATGTTGGATGAAAATAAGGAGCACAAAGCCTTTGTCAGGCCCATAGATACATGGTGAATAACAGTCTTTGCCTTATGTCGTAGGTAACATGCACAGAAGTTAATTCAGTGAATTTGGGTTTGTTAGGAAAGTTGTGCTTGCTTCTGCTGACTGTAGGCACCTCTTGATGTGTGTAATCCTTGTGTAATCCTCTGGAACACTCTTCCTTTCACCTTATAGAACCATAGAATAACCTGAGTTGGGAGTTGGAAGGGATTCACAAGGATCTTTGAAGTCCAACTCCTGGCCTTGCACAGGACATCCCAAGAACCACACCATGTACCTGAGGGTATTGTCCAAATGCTAACTCTGTCAGGCTTGGTGCTGTGACCCAGGGGAGCCTGTTTCTGTGCCCAGCCATCCTCCAGGTAAAGAACCTTTTCCTAATATCCAACCTAAACCTTCCCTAGCACAGCTTCAGGCCACTCCCTCAGGTCCTGTCACTGGGCACCACAGAGAAGAGATCAGTGCCTGGCCCTCCACTTCAACTCATGAGGAAATTTTAGACCATAATGAGGTCTCTCCTCAGTCTCCTCTAGGCTGAACAAGCCAAGTGAGCTAAGCAGCTCCTCGTATGGCTTTTCCCTTTACCATCTGGACTTCAGCAAAGCCTTTGACATCAACTCCCATAGCATTCTCCTGGCGAAGCTGGCAGCCCACAGCTTGGACCAGTGCACTCTTTGCTGGGTTAAGAACTGGCTGGATGGCTGGGCCAAGAGAGTAGTGGTGAATGGTGCTACATCCAGTTGCCATCCCATGGCTGGTTCTACTGGGGTTCCCCAGGGATCAGTGTTGGGCCCAGTTTAATATATTTATTGATGCCCAGGATGAGGGGATCAAGTCTACACTTAGTGAATTTGTGGATGACACCAAATTGGATGCAAATGTCGATCTGCTAGAGGATAGTAAGGCTCTGCTGAAGGATCTGGACAGGCTAGATCAATAGGTCTGAGGTTCAGCAAGGCCAAGTGCCAGGTCCTACACTTTGGCCACAACAATCTCATGCTGCCAGTGCTGCAGGCTGGGGGCAGAGTGGTTGGAAAACTGCCTGGTGGAAAAGGACCTGGGGGTGCTGGTCAGCAGCTGAACATGAGCCAGGGTGCCCAAGAAGGCCAATGGCATCCTGGCCTGTATCAGAAGTAGTGTGGCCAGCAGGAGTAGGGATTCAGCATTCAGCATTGTTGAGGCCACACCTTGACTGCTGTGTGCAGTTTTGGGCCTCTCACTTCAAGAAGTACATTGAAGTGCTAGAACGAGTCCAGAGAAGGGCAGTGGATCTGATCAAGGGTCTAGAGGGTAAGTCCAATGAGGAGTGGTTGAGGGAGCTGGGGATGTTTAGCCTGGAGAAAAGGAGGCTCAGGGGAGACCTTATCACTCTCTACAACTGCCTGAAAGAAAGCAGTAGGCAGGTGGGGGTCTGTCTCTTCTCCCAGGCAACCAGTGACAGAATGAGAGGACACAGTCTTAAGCTGCACCGGGGAGGTTTAGGTGGGACATTAAGAAGAATTTCTTCACAGAAGGGGTGATTTGATATTGGAATGGGCTGCTCAGGGAGGTGGTGGAGTCACTGTCCCTGGAAGAGTGTAAGGAAAGACTGGATGTGGCATTTAGTCCTGTGGTCTAGTTGATGAGGTGGTGTTAGGTCATAGGTTGGACTCTATCTCAGAGGTCTTTTCCTATCCAACTTACTCCGTGGTCTTTGTGTCTCTCCCTTGGATGCTTTCTAGTAGCTTAATATATTTTTTATGTGGTGCCCAAAACTGCACACAGGATTTGAGGTGAGGCCACAGCAGCTCAGTGTTGAGTGGAACAGTCACAACCCTGGACCAGCTGGTGATGCTGTGCTTGTTGCTAAATGTCATCTTTAAACAGTTTCTAATGCCACAGATTTCTTTCTAGTCTAGAAGCAAATGTATTCCTCTTCCTCAATTTTACTTTCTGAAAGGAAGGATGGATCTCAAGGATCACATTTGTGTATGCCACTTCTGTAAATGTGTGAAGAGAGTTTAATTCAAGCAATTGATTCTGCTGTTGGAATATTTAGTTTATTCACTGTCTGAAAGTTAGTGGCTATAAAGAAAAGTATTTTATATTTCAGTTACACACTGCTTCATCAAAATGTAATGGAACAGAAAAGGCTTGAAGAACACATTGTTAAATTTCAAGCTGAGCCATGCAACTTCCAGTACAATACAGATCTTAATGTACAGCTGAGAAATCCCCTCACAAGTCAATTGTTGAACTGGTCTGGTTTATTTAATTATTTATTTGACAAATGATTAATTATGAATAGAGAAATAATTATTTTATTAAAAATACTGGTTATATATTTATTTAAATAAAACATGCCAGTTTCAAAGTAGTAGAAAAGCCATCAAACACTTCTAGAAGTAGACAGACTGTTCAGAAATTGTGGAGCATTATTAATATGCTGCCAGCAGTGATTGAAGAACTTCACAAAACAATGTAAAGGACAGTAATTTGTATTGCTACTCTGAAAGATTCTCACTTGAAGCATGAGTTCAGAATAATGGTCACATTTCCTTGCAGTCACTGGAAAGCTGGGGAACTCTGAAACACCATGGGTCTGAACAGTTGATGCCCTCACTAACATTCCCTTTTGATTTGTACCGATGAAATGAAAAGGCTTAAATTGCTTTCTTTCATACTTTTCTTGCTCTGCAGGAAGAAGACTCTAATGTCCAAAATAGTTAACAGTCTGAAATTACCTTCACAATTTAAAAGCGATAATGTAGTGCCTCAAGCTGTGATAAAGCATTGAACTGCACTTTCACTTTTGGATATTACATTTCCATGGCTATATATGCATCTTTCATACGGTTGGCACAAGGGGATAAAAAGATTATTAAAAAGGATTCAGCATCAAAGCAGGAGATAATGCAAAGCTGAGTTCCATGTTTTGCTAACTCTCTAGAAAACTTCTTGGACCTGGAGACAGATCAGTGCACCCTGCCAGTAAGTTTACCTTGCTCCTGCCACTCCATACGCTGAGACATGTTTTTTTCTGGGCCAGTTTTGAATGCAAGTGTAACACTTCTTTCAAGTACTATATTTATTGCAAGCTTCTGTTTATTCCTGGCATCCTTCCTTTGTGTTGAGTTCCTGTCATTGCCCGTCTCTGTGAACTTCAGTTGCCTCATTTCCTTGGCTGCTCTCACATTATGTGATGGTGTTCTTGCTTCCTGTCCCTGTCCCTCTCTCCCCATCCCACTCCTCTTATGAAGAAATGTCAAAAGGACAGTTGGTAGCTGAGAACAAAAGATGACCTCTGAGCCATGTATATTGTGCAGAGAGTTATTTAAAGAGTGACAGGTGGTTTAGTTTTTGTACCAAGAGGATTATTTTTCCTTTCCTTCCACTTTTACAGTGGCCTCTAAACAGGGACCTTTCTGGGCTTTCTCATGAAGTTGTAAGATTTCTTAGCCTATTCAGAGTGTGTGGTGTTTTGGTCATGTACATTTGACTTGACCCCAATAGAGAACTTTTAGAAAAGGCCTTGCTTTGTAAGGCAACCATGTGACACTTGTGTTAGCTCATCTTGTCCTTCTGTATTCAGACAGACCCGAGAGAAATTAATCTCTTGAAATTATGAATGCCCAGGAAACAGATAATAAAGAAACCCTACCCAATTGTAACCAGTGTTTTTTTGATGTAGTAGGATGCCTCTTGACAATTGTGTGAGAGCATAGGAGAAGTCATTTCCATGGGGAATTTCTTTTGCATTAGATACCCTGAAGTGTCTGTGCATTCCTGCTAGAGCACCTGTAATGGTATGACTTGGGGTTTGCATAAAAGATTGTTGAATTTGACATGCTCTTTAATAGCACCTGTGCAACAGGTAGCTTTATTCAGCATTTAAATACCTGGAGAAACACTAGACTGCTGTAAGATTGGCTTGTTCAGTATTTAAATTCAGGTTTATAAAAAATGTGGGTATTGAGATTTGATCAGTATGACAAAATTATATCAATAGAGTATTAATCTCTCACCTATGTTTACAACAAATAATATGTGAATGATTGCAGAGCAGCAGTTCCCATTTCAAACTCTGGTTTTACTTGCTTTTGTGAACTGTATATCAGGACAGTTCTTGCACAGTTATGTGCTGTGATCAATGAAACTTAAGTTCTGCAGAGAGACAGCTGTTTGGTTAGTATATCACTTCCAGTGGAGATCTGTCCTGAAGCAGATAAAGATTAAATGATGTGGGTATTGAGATTTGATCAGTATGACAAAATTATATCAATAGAGTATTAATCTCTCACCTATGTTTACAACAAATAATATGTGAATGATTGCAGAGCAGCAGTTCCCATTTCAAACTCTGGTTTTACTTGCTTTTGTGAACTGTATATCAGGACAGTTCTTGCACAGTTATTTGCTGTGATCAATGAAACTTAAGTTCTGCAGAGAGACAGCTGTTTGGTTAGTATATCACTTCCAGTGGAGATCTGTCCTGAAGCAGATAAAGATTAAATGATGGTAATTGGCAGGATTGCCTTAAAAAGAGATACACAGGTAGGCTCTTGACATGAGGTTTAACTTGAGGTCTTTAAGTGTTCTTTTTGCTTATGGAAGTTATGATTATGATAAAAATGAGGTTTTGAATAAACATCACAAATTTTGAAGAATATGCACAGTATTACACTGCTGTGATTGCTGGTTAAAAGGTGCATACAGCAGTTTTATCTGTTAAAATAAGAAGAATTATTCTGAGAAAGCATGGGAGCCACTCAAAAAATCTTACTATCCTGTCAGTAATAGCAGCATCTTGAAGAAACATTCAGACAAGGGAAAATGCTAACATTTCACTCAAATACTTACACAAGATTTTTAGAATTATTCTTAAAACATGTTTGGAGAAAGGTGGAGTAGGAAGAACACATAGCCATTTATATGCTGCTTCAGATTTATTGAAATAGTTGCAAGACTGATGTTCAGTGCTTCTTTTAAGCCTCTGGGAAAAATAACAATGAATAATAACAGTATAGGAGAAAAATGAACATTGAGAAATATTTTTCCATTTCACAGGAAAAGCTTATATACTTGACAGAATTACAGGACAGTTACCCTGTCATGTAGCCCAGCTGTGATTTTACATATTGCTGTGAATCTCATTTTGAACTCCCTTTTTAGTGTCAGAATGATGTCTTTTTACAAAAGGAGAGTAGAGAGTAGATAATAAGAGCTTCTAGGATGAGATTTTTCATACATGAGATTTTGAAGTAGGTTGTGAATAAAAAAATTGTTTTTTTTTCTCCTCGGCTTTCTTATTTTCCATTACTTTCTCCTGCTTTGTTTATCTTCTCTTTTTCTTTCCAAAAGCCCTTCAAACCTATTTTTCCTCATCCTTCATTTGATGATACTTAGCTTCACCTCTTGCTCTGGCTCTAACCTGGTTGTTGCCTTCCCATTGATTCAGCTGATGCTAGATGCTGCTACCGTGTATGGAGAAAAAAAAAGTGAACAGCTAGTTCAGGCAGCTAGCACAGTTAAACTGAACCTCCTTTTCTCTCCCTAAATGTTAGTTTAGGTGAGAGTGTATGGCAACTGTTTTATTTTGGGATCTTGGTTGCACCTTTCAACACTGACCCATTTTGTTTCCTCTATGAATCTTCTAATGAGAGATGTCATGGCATCAGCCTTTCAAGACAAAAGCTGAGCTTGCCCCATCTTAAAAGAGCTTTGTGTAAACTATCATGGCCAGCATCCTGATTAAATCTTTGTTATGAGTTGAGTATCTCAGAGCAAAGAAAATAGAGGGGTGGTGCATGGTAATCTGAATTGCTGTTTTAACCTTCTCTGAAGGTATCCGGACTCATTTGGTTGAGAATAAGTGAAAAACATTCTGTGTTAAATTGTTATGAGCAGAACAAAAAATGCAAAAAGCACATTTTCTTGTAGGCAGGAGGATTTGTGAGCACTAACCTGCAAGCCTTTATTCAGTATTTGGTTTTTCACAGCTTCCCTCACTGACACTTGGGTCAGTCTGGTTCTTTCTAGTTGTAAACCTTCTCTTCATTTGTATTGCTGTGGTCTTGTGAGGGTTACTGCAGCCATAACTATAAAAGATCTAGAGCACAGGGA
Source organism: Aleadryas rufinucha (assembly GCA_013397815.1). NCBI lineage: Eukaryota > Metazoa > Chordata > Aves > Passeriformes > Aleadryas > Aleadryas rufinucha. The sequence continues at coordinate 60,310 of VZTH01008952.1, read as the reverse complement.
TAGGAATTGATAGAATAAGAATTGGAGATGCAGGCTGTGATCTTCCAGGGGAATACCTAGGGTATCTATGTGCCCTACACTGTTTACCCAGAACGGGTGGGTTTGGGTTTATTGTAAGGCGTGCGCTTTTAATGTGATCTTTAGTTTTCTGCGGGTGATAAGGCACATTTTCAAATGAGGATTCAAGAAAAACCTACCCAGGGAATCAAGTATATTTATTAGTCCATCTGCTAATAGCCTGGAAAGAAAAGTGCTGTATTTGTGAAAGAGATACAGCCATCAGAGTGTATTATGGAGTTTCATCTCTGTGTGTTTGGATGCAGCACAATTTTCCGATGTGTGGATTCCTGCTCTTCGCAGTACATTCTGGCTCATTGGTAACTAAGACAGAGATTAATGCTTGTCTGGAAGAAAAATATGTTCCTTAGAAGGATGTAAATTCTTGCATGCATGTACACAATAATTTCCAGTTAACTCAGCTGACAGCTTGGCACATCCCAGTGACCATGGTCTAGATCAATGATTGGTACTGATACTCTGCTATGTATATCTTGATTCTTTTTACTGGGGTGCCATGTATTGTATAAACAGGGAGGGACCCATCTGTGTGAAGTCATGCATTTAATTTCTAATGTGAGGTTAACACTATAACGATTTGTCAGCAATTTTTATTTTTCAGTGGGACATTAAAAATGATTGAAGCCATGTCCATCTTAGCTATATTTACAAAATCCTGGGCGTGGCTGGAGCTGTGCAAACACAGTGGGTTTCTGTTAATTTAATCCATCTGGATATACAGCAAATCACTAATCAGAAGGCTTCTTCTGTTGGTATAGTCTGTTTCCATTTGGATGTTCTTCCAACATACCTGTATTAGCGTAACTTCTGCATAAGAAGCCAATAGGTTTTGACTGTAAAGTTTTTCAAGATGTGTGACTTCACTGTGCAAAAGCTGGAGACTTAAACACAGCAATGTGCTTCTAAACAAGAGAGTAAACACTTGATGGTTGTGTTTGCTTAACAACGAAAGGATTTTTTTTTCTCTACGTGTTAGAATGTGCAGTACATCTGTGTTTTGAGTGTATGTGTTATCTTCTTGAACTTTTTCACCCTTAAGAAGCTTAAAGTAAAAATTGTCCCTAATCTTTAATATTAGAAACTAGAGGAAGGAGTGGTATAGACAGACACATAACAAGTCTGAGTCAGCAATTTAAAGGATAGAAAAAATGGAATTTAAAAACATAATGTTCTCTAAATGCTCATTATTTCATTCGGACACACTCTTTAGGAAAACTGAAACCAGTGTTTGAATAAGCATTTTTAATATTCTGTTGAAATGTAGTTATGCTCTACTTGGCTTGTAATTGCACTAATCATTTTATGTAACAGTGTGGAGGTATCTAACTCATCCCTTTTTTTTTTTTCCTTTCTAGTTAATGGTCTAATGACACTTGGATTCGCAGGTGAGTTTTATTTCAAAAATTCAAACTTCTGTTTCTGTTTTGCTAATGGCTGCCATTTGAGAAACACTTCCATCCTATCTCATCTCAATTAGTCAACTGTCATGCATTTTTTACAACTGGTCTTGTCCATTGTCTGTATGAAAAAGGAGTGTTGTAGTGATTTGTAAAAGTCATTCTCAATAGTGATGGTGAAACTGTAGAATTATCCATGATTTTAAACTCTTTTGGTCAGGGATTTAGAACGCAACTCTTGTGTTGTCAGATTGCTATCAAATGACTCTGATAGAGGGTTTTTTTTCTATGACCCTACAAAATATTGAAGTTTTAAAGAGAGACAACCAAAATACCTAGGCCATGGAAAATCCATTCAAACACCCTGTTGGGAAGGGGCTGGAGTAAATTGTCAGCACACATGACGTAGTGGAAGAAAAACTTGTACTCTGTTGGATTTGGTTATAAATCTAATGATAGCTGGCTGTTTAGAATATCCCGCCAGAAAAAGCAGCTTTGTGTAACTTTTGTCAAAGCATCAGTGCAGGATTTAAGTTGCCAGCTATGTAATTTTCATATCTGGTTTTGAATTCTGCACAACTTTAGCATTCATCTGCATATCTGAGTGTGGAAAGTATAACTGGTAACTGCTGCAGCTGCCAGTTGAATTGACAGGAACACTTAAGTAGGCAGGATCCATGCTATCATGTTAACTTCCCACAGATAAAATTATGCTGCCCCTGTTTGGTAATTTTCGCCATTTCTGTCACTGGTGATTAATTGTAGTTCTGACTTTTTGTTGACATGGATGAAGGCTTCTCATCAGCTTTAAGAGCACTGACAGTCAGACGTGATGAAGGAGCAAGGATTAGGTCCCAGTGAGTCAGCTGTACACCTGGAGAGGTTTGTGGTCTGTAGGAAGTTGTAGACTTATGGTCTCACATGCAGCATAGGCTGTCCCGTTACGGGCTTGCTGCTCTTGGAAAATATGTGAAAGCAAAGAGTTTATTTGGCCAGATGAAATGGCTGTCATTTGTCATACAGCATCATGGAGAGAGTGACCACCAGCTAAGGAGTCAGCTGTGATAGCTGGAGTTAAATTGCAAGGTGCTCCTGCTCCAGCTCCTTCCTGGGTGAAATGATGTTCACTCAAGCCTGTTTTACAATCACATGCCTCATTTCAAATGGAGATATCCAGGTTTCTCAGTGATGGCTGGGTTATGATGCGAAGCCTGAGACCAGTCATCTTGCCTTAGAGTTTGGTGGTTTTTTTACTAGATAATAAGGAGTGGGGCCATGAGGACTTCTCTTTGCTTCTTACCAAGCAAAGTCCTGCATGGTTTTGACCCCAGTTCATCTCGCAGTGTGTTTGGCTGTTTCCACACAAAATGAGAACCACCAGCTCTTTTCAGCAGTGATGGGATCCTGCTTTCAAAATAACTAACAGAAGCAAAAGAAATACCTCCTCTCCCTGGTGTAAATATGTTCTCAGTGAAATTTTTTTTAGGAGTAAATGGTCTGTTCTCCTTGGCTTTATTCTTAAAAAAAGCTGTTCCTTGAGAGTTCTCAGGAGGATTCCCTGATACACCAGTTTGTTAGGGTTGCAGTTTTATTCTGGTAAACACATTTCTCGGATTTGAGCTGCTGTGAAGCAGAGAAATTACACAGTTTTTTTTCTGACTAATTTAATTTAGGCATTTATATTAAATATGTTTATATACATATATTTACAGGTAATTTTCAATGTTAATGCATTTTTTAACAGAAGAATAGTCAAAATAGTGGCTTAAAAATCTATAGAGGTAATGCAAGACATGTTTAATGGCTTGATCAAAATATTTCAGGCTTATCAAAATCAAACACATTAGTCTGAAGAGAATTTTTCAGAATTTCAATTGTATAAGAAATATCAAAATACTATCTTCGAACTCTAATGCAGGCACTTGCTGGATGAGAAAAACATCTGACTGACTAAATATAATGGAGTTGCCATTACAGGTTGAAAAAGTTACAGGCTTGCTCAAGTCGAGGTTAACTCTTTCTTTGCAAGTAGCTATATGCAGTAATTTCAGCATTTGATAATTGTAGCTAATTCATAGAATTATAGAATTGTTTATGCTGGAAAATACCTCTGTGATCATTGAGTTCAACTGTTACTCCAGCACTGCCAAGTCCACCACTAAAACTGGTCCTTAAGTTCCACATCTACATATCTTTTAAATACCTCCAGAGGCTGTGGCTCAACCACCTCCCTGGGTAACCTGTTCCACTTTTTGGTGAAGAAATTTTTCCTAATAGCCAATCTAAACCTCCACTGGCACAACTTTGAGCTGTTCTGTCGCTTGTTACTTGGGAGAAGAGACCAAACCCCACCTGGCTACACCCTCCTTTCAGGCAGTTGTAAAGAGCAATAAGGTCTCTCCTGAGCCTCCTTTTCTCCAGACCCCAAGGTCCCTCAGCTGCTCCTCATAGGACTTAATCTCTAGACAATTCCTTTAGTGTATATACTAAAGAAAAAGCTGTGATTGTGGAAATTCACACCCTTTAGCTGGTAAGGCATACAAATATATCCAGTGTTAAAGTAATTTCACAGTAATGTAGTTAGTGGAATGGGATGCATCTGTGTAAGCTTGAAAAGTGCTTTCTACACTGAAATGTGGAGTTGGGAGATCCAGTTAGCTTTTAACTAAAAATGCAAATGGGTGGTAATAAGTTAGTATGAGTAGTAGCTAGGTAAGATTAGACAAGTGATTAGATAGGTTCCTCTGTGCTAGGTTTAAAAGGCAGTACTATATATGGTAACCTTTAGTTTTTTATACCAAGTTACGTTTTTAACATATTTATGTAAATATGTATTTTTATCTATTTTCTAAAATTGCTTAGAAAATTAAATGCTAAGCTTATGAGAATGTAAGTGGCAAGCTGAACTGTGTGAACAAATTAGAGTGATGTTTGTGCTTCTCTTTCAGTGTTTGTGATTAAAGGTGCTTCTGATGTTTCCTAGGCGCACGTCAACAGACTGAGCTCTGCAATGAATCTCTCATGTTAGAAAAGTTGCCTGCCTGTGGAAAATCCTTTGAAGAGATGATGAAGAAAGTGGACTCAAAAAAGTGGTGCAACCTGACAGAATTTATCATGTAAGAGTTAGTTTTGGTTTTAATAGTTCTCCCTTAATGCATATAAAATATTTTTGTTCCAGAAAATAGAAAACCTTCTGTATTTTGTTGCCACTTGCAGAGACCTAAGCTGTAGCTCTTAAGCCCCTGCAGTAAGGCCATGTGCACACAGAGACACGCGGCTCTTAACACAAAGAGTATACAAAATAGTCCCCTTTAATGAAAACTAACCAATGGGCCAGTTAATGCTAGCTGCTATTGCATTTACCTCAGACAGTTGGGTTTACATTTAATCTATATTTCTGTGCATTTTAGGCAAATGTTCCCTAAGTAATTTTTTTCTGTGAAACCACTAAAGCAATAATGCTTTTAGAATCATGCTGTTCTCTCTCTTGACAGCAATGCAGTTCCCTCCTCTGATTTCCTTTTTTTCTGTTAGATGACACTGTTTCAGGAATTCACTTCATGTGAAATTGCCCTATCCAAATTTAAAATGATTTGTCCTATTGAACCTGCTGTCATTTGTTTCTTTACCTGCCAGATAGCATGGAGAGAGTGAGCACCACCCATTCTGTTTGGATGTCTAAAATACTGCAAGACTGACAGTAGTGAGGGTGGCATTATTATTCTCTAATCTCTTTTCCTGTTCTGTAGTTACTGAAGATATTTAAACATCTCTCTATAAAGCTGCACACTTCAAATTCTGATCTGGAGAATACTCACAGGGCTTGTGAAATTGGTGGCATTTTTGGCTTAGTGGAGCATTTGCTTCTTAAGACCATGTCTGCTCATGCATAATGCCTGGTTTTCGGAAGCGCTGAGTACCCTCTACACCACCTGAAATCAGAGGAAACTGCAGGTGTTCAGCACTTCAGAAAATGAGACTCAAGTGAACTAGAGCTGGTGTGGTACGAGCCAGCCTGAAGCAGAACATCCTCCTCCATTTGAAACCGCGCTGGTGCTGTTTCTGGAGGCTGCTGTGGAGGCAGAGTAGCCCCAAGCCAGCTGTCGCCACACCTGTTACAGTGTCACTGAGCCCCAGATATGTTCTCGCAGGATCACTGGTGTTGTCTCCTGTTCAGTGTCGTGTCATGTGATGCAATATTTTAACTAGCTGATCACCTACAGACTCGACAGATAATGAAATGTTGGACTGCAGTGCTGTGTTGCAGCCGTTCCCCATGACTCCCTTACCACTGACACCTGTGTTGAAATGCTCCCCTGTTGATAATGTTTCATAATCTGACAGCATATTAACAATTTAGATGCTATTCCTTCTTAGCACATTTATTCGTACACCTTGACGGCTTTAAAATCTTGCAGTCTGTTAAAAGGTAGATTCTTAAATCTTACGGCAGTGGCATGAAAGATGCACTCATGCAGCTCTCTCCAGCTGTGGGGAAGAGCAAGAGAAGGTTAGCTCTCCTAAACCAGCTTGCAGAAATTGCAGTCAAATCTGACAGAGAAGTGTGTGCATACAAAGAAAAAGAAAATTATTGCAGTGCTGGTACTGCTAAATTTATTTAATAAATATCTGTATGTTATGGAGCAATAAATTTAATTTTATAACCCATCTAGGTACAAGATGTTGTATTTATTTTGAAGGAAACACTGTAATTTTGCTCCATTTTATCTTCATTACAATTGTATTATAATCACAAGAGTTCTTTGCTGATATCTTGTTTGTATTGATAAGTGACCTCAACTAATGGGATTACTTGCAGCAGTGAAAAGTACCTATAGGAGCCAAAATATTACACTGTGCCTTTATTAATGCAGGTGAAAAACCAGACAGCTTTTTGGAACACTTCTGCTAAGATTTCTTTAATAATTTACATATTTTGATGCAAGAATTTTTCAAGGTTAGGCTGATGTCTGAGTTTTCCTGACTTTTAATTAGAGTTAAGAGTCCACCTTGATTTTATCCTTTCCAGTTGTGCTCACCCTTTGGTGTAGCTTTCATTCCCTGTACAAGACAATTTTTTTGAAGAAGTTGGTGAGTCTGAGGCTTTGCTCATTTTTCCTCAAAAGCAGTACTGGTAGAGTTCACGGCTCTTACAGAAGAAAAATCTTACATTTTTACATAATACACATTTTTAAAAAAACCTTTTTTTTTTTTTGTGTCAAGTTCTACTTTTGAAGAGAGTAGCAGGAGGAATTTGTTTTGAAATTTATCTCCTGAATCAAGGATTAATCAAGCATTAGAAGTCTGATTACATAAGGGTTCATTGCAGTGAAGCAGCAGCAGACGTTTAAGATTTTTACTCTTTTGAGAGCAGACATTGTTATTTGATGTCACGTATTGTATAAGAAGCATAGAGAATCACAGAATCGCCTGGGTTGGAAGTGACCTTAAGGATCCTCTGGTTCCAACGCCCCTGCTGTGGGCGGGGACACATACAGGCTAATCCTGCAGCTCATTGGAGGATCCCTGAGAGGTGGGACAGAAACACTTACTTTGGAGTAATCTGACAAATTAATGAAAAACGGGTATATCTAGCCATGGGCGCTTAAAATTCAGATATTTAAACATGGTAGTATTTGTTTGTGCTGATTTTATATCTAGCCACCAGCAGTAACAGTTAATCAGCCTGATCAGATAGTGGGTTAAAACTGTGAGTTTTGTATAAAAGAAACTGTTTCTTCATGCAATAATTTCTGCATGGCACTTTTTGCTTAGGAATAAATCTTTGTAACTTATATTTAAATGTAACAGTTAATGGAAATCCACTAATTTTCTAAATTCCTTGTTTCATGGAGTAGTTTTAGCTCTTCAGTGTAAATGGCTGTCATTTGGTTATGGGATTGTAAATAGCAATTATCTGTAGTGCTTCACCATTTGGCCAAACAGTTGTGAGAGAATTTGCAGTGACTCCAGTTTGCTGTAGCTTAATTAAACTGTAAGATTTTTCTGACATTTCTGACATTCTTAACAAACTTGTGTTCTTTAAAAAGCGGCCTTTTCACTGATTTTGAACAGACAAGGCTCCTGTGTGTGGCAGCTGGTACTGCAAACAAACATAATACACATTTTTAAAAAAACTGATATTGGTCTTGCTGGAAATATAAAATGATCACATATAAACAGTAAATTCTCTGGTAAAGTTTGACAGAAGCACCATTAGGAGAAAGTTTCCCTATTAAATTTTGCATATTTCTGTGAGGATTTACAATTAGATAGGATACAAGTACTCTGGGTCAAATTGTTCAAAGGTATTTGAAAGCTTAAATATGATGAGGGATCATAGTGGGATTTTAAAATATTTTAAGTCATTTAGATGTGGTGGATTTCAGTGGTTCTTGCTTGGACATCAGAATATGAAGGCCAACCACAAACAGCTTACAAGAAAGGCAAAACCTTCAAAACACAGCCTGAGGTGTTCATTGACAGAAGAGGAGGAGTTTACCTAGTCGCGGTTTTGCTGAGGCCTTTAGATTATTCAGAGAGAACTTTGAAGGTAAAAATACAAGGTTATATAAAAGACTCAAAGTTATGGTACATGGCAAGTGAAGAAGCAGAGACTAAAGTGTGGGTGAAAGCTCTATGGGGAACTAACAAAAGCAAATATACTTTCCATTTGCCAGAAGACTGGAAATTGCAGAAAGGTTTTTATTTTTCATGTGTAATATTTCTATCTACTTATAGTAACATGTATGTTAATAGTGCTGCATTACATATAATAACATAGGTATTATATTTCTGTATTATCTTCTTAATATTTAGCAACTACAGCTGAATATGTAAAAATATGTAAATCAACTACTGTCCACAAGCCAAAGTCCATTATCAACAGTGAGACTTCTTTTGATTGTGCTGTGATAAATCCTGGTGTGGGGCTACAGTTGAGAGGCCAGGTATGACTAATTTCTGAAGCAAGTGGTCAGACGAAGGTGGGAGTGTCCAGATCTGTCTTACATGAACCTGAAAAAATGTTCCTTATTGTAATTGCTTAGATTACTTTCTATTCTTAGCTCATGAAAGAGTTTTGCAAATACTTCCAACTGGATCCTGGAAACAATTTAGCTAGAACAGTCAGTCTCTAAACAAATCTCTGTGTGTCTCCTAGGCCTAACCCCTATGGAAATGTGAGACCAAAATGTACTAATGCTCATTTTCAGTGGCTTGTTAAGCTTTTGGCTTGCTCCCAAGCACCAGTCTTCTCTCTTCTGCATCCCCATTTTCCACATATTTCTGAGTGTGCTTACTAGCATTTCAGTAATTTTGAGGTCAGAGAGATGGCTGTGGCCATGTCTGCACTGTTGAATAATACAGGCCACACAGTCTGCCCAACAGTCACTATTTTAAACCCTGTGAGTGAGTATATTATGGGAAGGCATCAACTCTTCATTTAAAAGATCAGTATTGATCCATTACATCTATAAACAGATTGTGTCATCTGTTACAGATGAGGCATTCTCTTATTTCAAGCCAATATTACTGTTGCAGCACTCATCTCTCAAGTGTCTAGGTTGGCATACCTGCTACTTTGGGAGCTCCCAGTCAGTCATTCTGTGTTTACCACTGAGGAATAGCTGTAGGTTCAGAGTCCAAGGGTGAAATAGCAATTTGTGTTTTGGAAGAGAGTTCTAGGAAAGTAGTGCATGTAACATGTTAGGTCTGGATTTTCTGTTTCAGAAAAAGAGCTGATTGTAACTAACTTCTTCCTCCAATTCCTACATTTCTTCTTACCTGTTTTCACAGCTCTAGGAGCCCCTAATTTGCTGTGAGGCAGTGGCTGTGTTACATTGCTTTACAGCACTTAGAAGATGTTAAAAGTCTGATTTTTCTGATGTTTTAAATTTCAGTTCATAGCAGAATAGGAGAAGGTGAATTTTTTCTTTAACTGTACGTCCGAAGCAGATTCATTGCAGGTATGTGTGTACTTGATGAAATTCCCTGCTTTCCTGTGAGTCTGTGCCCACTTTAAATAACTATTCTTTTTTCTGTACAGCCTTAGTGTAGTTTCCCCACAACACTTTACATGAAACATTAATTCTCTAAACAGTTTCTGTCCCATTGAAGATGATGAGGGAGTCCACCCATGTTCTCTACAGATGCTGAGGATTTGAAAAAAGGAATTAAGGAAAAAAAATCTGTATGACTAAATTTGATGTAATCTGGAAAAGTAATCCTGTTGCTCAATTTTAAAGTCAGTAGGAGTTCTGCCTGTTACAGTTTGGCTCAACTAAGCTAATCATAAAAGTGCCTAGTTTTCAAAGAAACTTAGTAAAATTACATAAAAGAAAGCCAGATCACATTAAGATCAATGGGAAAGCAAACTCTGGAAGAAATGTGTGAAGCCGACAATGAAATTATATGCCCTCACTTCCTAAAGCTTTGAGCTAAGAACCTCTGTTGGCTGTGTGTGTATGTAAGAACCCTGCAAACTGAGTAATTTTCTTGGTTGGTTGTCTTTTTCATCTTTTTCAAGTTTTTTCATCTTGCTCACTGACCTCTGCAGGAAGCCTGATCTAGACACTGATCAGCGATCACATCCAGCTGCTAATGACAAAACTAACACAGAAGAGGAATGTACTGTGAAAACCACAGAATTGCAGAGTGGTTTGGGTTGGGAGGGACCTTAACGATCATTTATGATGTCCAAGCTGTGGACAGGGGCATCCTCCACTAGACCAGATTTCTCAAAGCCTCATCCAACCTGTCCATGAATATTTCCAGAGATGGAGCATCCACAGCTTTTCTCGGCAACCTGTTCTAGACAGTAAAGAATTTGTTTCTAATATCTAATCCAAACCTACTCTCTTTCAGTTTAAAGCCATTCCTCCTTGTTCTGTCACTACTGTGCCTCTCAGCTCCCTTTAGCCCCCTTTAGGTACTAGAAGGTGCTATAAGGTCTTCACAAAGCCTCTTCTACATGCTGAACAACCCTAAATATCTCAGCCTGTCTTCAGAGGAGAGTTGTTCCTTCTAAATTTTCCTTTTTAAAAATGGGGGTTATGTTTCCTCTTTTCCAACGGGAACTTCACTGAACTGCTGTGACTTCTCAGATGTGATGGATAGTGGCTTAGCCACTTCCTCTGCCAGTTCTTTCAGGACCTGCAAATGCCGCTCATCAGGTCCTGTGGACATTCAGGTTCCTTACATGTTTTTGAACCTGATCTTCTCCTACTCTGGGTAGTTCTTCGTTCTCCAAATTCCTGCTTTGCCTTCTGCAAGTTGAGGGGTCTGACTGGAGCATTTGCCAGTGAAGACCAAGGCAAAAAAGTCATTGACTACCTCAGCCTTGTCATTTCCTGGGTAACAACCTCTTCAGTTTCCTTCCAGATAGTGTCAGCATACTCCCTAGTATCAAATCTCAGTACAAATCTCTAGTGAAAATCTCAGACAAACTACTGCATTTGCTTTGCAGCTGAGGTGACCCACTGATTCTTGTGAGTTAATACGTTCCCACACTAATGGTCTCACAATTAGAAAGCTGACACCTTTGGTTCATTCTTTTAAATATTATCAGAAAAGTCTCAATTCTGGATTTTTGCATATGATTTTCTCACGCGAAAGACAACCTGAGGCTGCTGGAAACTGACCAGCAGCTGGCTGGTGGATGTTTGACCAGCACATGTGATTTTAGATCCAGAACAGCACTGGTCAAAGGCAGTCCCTCCCTTCCTCAGCTGTGTCATGTAGGAGGAGGGTGTCTGTATTTGTGTTGGGATTCGTATCCCTGTAGACAGATTAGTACATTGGTTATGGTTTACCTTGGGCAAAGTCGTGATAAAAATGCTGCAAATCACAAATGTGCTTGCACAACAAAAGGCCATTGTATTGCCTGGTCTCTGGGTAATTTTCTGCAATGCTGTTGCCTACAGTTCTGTATGTGTCTGAAGAGTAATATCTTTTTTTCCCCTGAAGATCTAACTAAGAAGGGGGACCAAAATCCTTTACTTGCCCAGCTGTAAGTCCTCCCAGTTTTGTTAGTCCAGATTTTATAGAAGAAAATATTCTTTGTCAGCTTGGTGTCTCTGTGAAGGAAGGCTGAATAAACCTGCACTTTGTGTGGCCTCATGTCAGGGTAGCTGATTTACCATTTAGTGTTCAGTGAAGTACAGAAAAAGGACTGGTGTGGTAGATGCCAGCATTTGGGCTTCTTTGGTAGGATTGTCTTCCTTTGAGCTTCTCATAAGATACAGGTGCTGGAGTTTTTTTAAGCTCTCATTGAAATGAAAATTATGCTGTGTTGTGGTGTGTAAACCGCAGCATATGTATGTATAATCCTGTTTATATGTATGTCCTCCTTTTATGTACACCTTCTAGAATGTTCTTTGTACTTTAAAGCCCCATTAGTCCCTGGTTCTCCTGTCCCTCCCCTCTCCTTCCCCAGTGGTTGTTGTGTTGCCACTCAGTACCCTCTCCACCCCCTGGCCTTCACCCGATTGGTTTATGTTGCTCTATCCGCCCATTGTACCACCCCCTATATAACCCTGGAACCCTCCTTTGTCTGTGTCTTCTGCCTCTGGACTGCTTCAAGCAATAAATTGCTTGGAAGCTCACACAGAAGGCCCCTCTGCCTCCTTTATCTCCGGTTGATGCGTCCAAGGTTGTGTGAGTGTGAGAGACTGCTTCCACTGCACAGGTGGTTCTAGGTGGCTGTAAGGTGGCTCGCAAGCTCCCCCTGAGAATCCTCTATGGAGGGTCCTACGCGGATGCTCAGGGACGATGCAGTGCACGGTCCGTTCCGCCCCCACCGCGCGGCTGCGTCAATGCTGATATTTAATCTTTTTTACCTGTGTATTTCTTTACATATCAAAACTTACAGTAGTTTTGTACCTAGAAAAGCCATCTAAAAACTCCTAGATGTTACGGCTGCACTGGCAAAACCGGGCTGGTAATAGTTACCTCAAGAACATACTGTTTTCCTTCTGTGACTAATGCCTTTCTTGTCAAAAGCAAAACAAAGCAGCTTATAAATCAGTTAGGTGTGAGGAAGTAAAACAATGGAAAAGAATGTTGTATTTGAAGCACTTGTGTTGCCATCATGCTGGTAGCTGTCAATAGCAATTTTTCATTGCAGAAATAATAATGCTTGCCATCTATTATTTAAAACATTGGGAATGAAAGAAACCTAAAGTTTATAAAGTTTCACGGAGTAGCCAGGTACAGGGCTGTGCTGAGAATGTGTATAGTCCTGTGTGCTGTTTTGGGATCAGCCATCCTACTTGCTGTGAAGTTAATGCAAAGGCACAATTGGTCCCTTAATGGGGCTATCGTAGAATCTCTTTCATAGGATCTGTATTTCAGGTGAATCTTCATTACTTTCATATGAAATGTATTTGCTTTAGTTTATATTGTGTAGATAAGAATATGTCCTGATGAATATAAATAAAGCGGTTAGTTTGAATTCAGACACCAGGGTTGGACATGAGGCAGGACTACTTTATTCCTTTAAAACTGCTTTCCTCCTGATAGATGCAGAGGCTGAACTATGGTTCTTTAGTGCAGTTTTAATTTTCACCTTTACTGTAGAGGAGAGGCACAGACATTTTATATAATACATGGCTGTGAAAGTAAAGTCTACATTGGATGATTCCAGGTGAGGTATTGGAAGGGCTTTGAATATTTGTTTCTTTTTCTCTCTTTAGTGCAGAATTACAGCAATGCATTTCTAAAACTGTGTTTGCTGTGGCCATCTTAAATGATGCAGAAGGGTGGTGAAAACATTCATAAATGTTGAATTTTTAGTGAATTACTCTGACTTCTGAATTTTAATGCTGTATTAAGAACACTGGCTTTTATACATTCTGTGATGACCTGCAGACCACTTTGCTTATAAATGCAAAGCCATCAGTTTGTTCTGCAGCATATTATAGACATAGCTATGCTACAAACTAGCAAAGCCTCATCAATTTTTCGTCTGATGAGATTTCTTGGGTTTCTGTTTTAGACACTGAAAAATCTTGCTTTTGCAAACAAAACCTTGCTTTGAAGAGCTCACTTGAAACCAGTAAATGGGCTTATTGTAGAGGATGAGGAGTAATTTGCCAATATTTTGGGAGGCTGCTGAATTAAATACACTAACTACCAAGAACTCAGATTTGGTGAACTAAAACTATGTATTTGTTATTTATACCACAATACATGTTGTAATCACAGTGTACAAAAGCCGTGTATTCAGGGATACAATGCAGTGGAATGGGAAGAAAGCAACTGGAATTTGTTATTCATTAGGGATAACTGTTTCTTCCTTTGTTAAACCACAGAAGACATTGGATCTTCCCTTAAAAAAAACATATCATGACCATATCATCCCAGAATAATGTGCTTTTTCAGCCCATTATCCATCTCTTCAAGGTTTTTGAGAGCTCAAATCTTTCTGTTCAATTTATCAATAATTTTGCAAATCTTTGTGAAAGTTCTGTTAGTATGAAAAAACAGAAGGATCTTCTGAGCCTGCTACTAGGTAGGAAGAGAATTAACTTTTTATTATCAAGACCTGAAACCTTTTCAGTTTTTAATATCAGATTTCAGTTTTTTAAGTGCTTTTTTTCAGCAAGTTTTAATACCTGTTACATTTATTTGCCCTGAGTTTTTTTTTCCAAAAAGGGAGTGAAATCTGGTATTTGCTAAGAGGTCACTGATATAAATATCAATATTTTCTTAAAGTTTTGAAAGAGTTTTCAACATTGCTGAAGTCTAGGTCACCTGAAGACCCCTGTTACAATATTTTAGCAAGGGTACTGTGACTCAAATTGATGTGTATTTCAGTAGATGCCTTGGACTAATGGTGATAGCTTACACTCACAAGGTGGCATCAGTATGTCAGTGCTTGTATTTCCAAGTCAACTAACAAATAGTTAAAGATGCAAGAGCATAATAATTCTAAGTCACTTGGAAAAAATAATGTAAGCAATTTAGAGGTGATGTTAGAAAGCAGTCTGCTGTTAAATCTCAGGACTGTCAGCTGATATGCCTTTCAACACCTTTCATGACCTTTTTGAATTTTATTGTGGTAAGATCAGTAACAGAAAACAGTCTTCATGGAGCTTATTATCAAAGGCTGTATTTAAAAAAAAACAATGCATAAGATTTTTGTGTAAGGTTGCTTGGTGGTAAAATAATATGGTATAACTTGATAGACTGGTATGAATTATGCAAAGTATATATAATGGACAGTATGTTTGTAGAGGCAGTGAAAATGAAAATATAAATATGTTACAAAAATGAAAAGTTAATACAAACTTTTCTGATTCTTCTGTTCTGGTTTGCAAAACTGTTTCTACATTTTTGTTTTCTAAATGGATCAACCATGTATGTACAATAATGGAGATTAAGTCAGCAGAGACCAAAAAATAGATTTTCTTCTGCCAGACTACATGTGATGTGAGACATGTGGTTAACTGTCGACAACACAATAGGTATGAATTAATACTAATATGTTGTGTATTCAGGGTCTTGTTTGAATTACAGAAGTTTATTATGTAATGATACTTTAAAAAAAGTATTTTACATACATGGTTAATTGCCAAGACTCTGGCATTTCTATTTATCCTTACAGAATAGTATATAGTTTAGTGTCAGAAAGTAGTTCCAAGACAAGAAATGCAGTCTTCTGCACTCTTAAGCAGCTAAGTCAGAGCTGAGAAGGAGTGGAAATCAAAGGTTGTGAAGGCATAGTGCATTGATGAACAATTACGAGCACAATTCTTTGCAGCTTTCAAGAAATTGATGTTTTACATTTCTCTCAGATATACAAATGTCTTTGATACATTTCACTGACTGCTAAAATATGTCAGTTCTGGGGGTGCTCTGGGTGGGGTGCTGTGACTCTGAAACCGACTTTTGGTTGAAAGCCGCTCGGCAGCTGCTGCACACACACATACCCCCACCCACCCACAGACACAGGCATACACCCACACCCCCACAGAGGCACACACACACATAGACACAGGCGTGCACACACACACACGCACACCCCCACACGCCGGATAGCTCCTTTGACAGGTCGACGGCAAAGAGGCAGGAAGGGTCCTTGTGTGCAAATCCACTGCAGCCTTTATTCCAGCAATGCTGCTTGTGAACGGGGGCAGGGACAACGACCCAGAACCATGCAGAATTCAAGGTTAAATACGAGGGTCGGGAGAGCTGAGGGCATGGAGCAGTACATAGGTGGGGCTAGGGTATGGGAACTAATAGGGAACCAGTGAGGGAGGGACTAAGGGACAAGGGTGAATGGGGAAACAGGGAAGGGAGAACATTTTGGATTAGAGCCACATAGGGTAGAAAGGAGCAGGGGAGGCCAACGGGCCAATAGGAGAGACAGAGCTGGGGTACATTTCTGTAACAGAACAGGGCATTCTGGGAGAGACTTTTTTAGTCACTTTAACCTGGGGAGAATTTCTCCATTTAGCTCCAGGGGGTTCTTATAATGCCTGGTGCCGTGGGCTCACTGTCTACAACAAAAATACACCATTTCATATTAAGGTATAATTAAAACATAAACATAGAAGTTTTAAAATGAATGTTCTGGCGTCTAGAATTGGGTTCTATGTCTGCCTGTGGGGCTGGCAGTTATCACTGAGGGGCTGAGTCTGATTTTTATCTGCAGGAAGGTAGCTTAAGAAACAAAATGATCTTAAGATGGTTCTATATTATGTATAATTTATCGTGTTGCACTATAATCTATAATGAATTTTTGCTTCCTGTTACTGTGGAGTATATATGTCTAATATACATCTAGGCTGATTTGTAGTGTGCAGGGGTAAGGTGTTAGTATTACTACTTACATTTTTGCACCTATTTTTTATAAGGTTGTTTCTGCTGGTGGCTATTTTTATGCAGGAAAACAGTTAGATTTTTTACCATCACTCTGAAAATATGTCATTGTTGTCATCAGCCAAAGAGGAATTTGATAAAGGCTCAGAAAAAAAAGGTACCACTTGACTACTCACAGTGCTTAAACATTATCAGACCCCATGACAGCTTTCTTGTGGCAAGGGTTTGTAACATTTCACAGGTGATGTGCCATATTACATTGTTCTTCCTCAAACTGATGTGGAGTTTAGCTGGGCCCAAGAAGAAGTAGAATAAACTCAGCAGATCCAGGAGCTGAGAAACAGCTACCTTTCCCAGGTGACAGTCTCAAGATGCTGGGTCCCTCTGCTTCTGATCTGCAGACAGTCTGGCTGGACATTGTCCAAAATTCCCTGACATAATATTTTTTGCACCTGCTTAGGAGGCTGCTGTCTTTCTTACCTTAAGCAACTCCAGGGAGTGTTGCAACACTCAAATCTTTCATACACAGTTATGCATAAGGAATAAGGCCCTCTGGGTCCACCATTTGCTTCTCGTGTGTGTGAGATGTTGGAACAGTCTTGGGAAACCAAGAAGCACAAGAAGAAGTTACGTAAGAAGAGGGAATGTGTCTTTTCCACTACAAGTAAGAGAGGAAGACATAAGAAAGGAAAAAACCCACATTCAATGGTGAACATGCTGTGCTGTGAAAGTCATGCCAAAACACAATCATGTACTTGAATAGTAGATCAGCAGAACTTTTCTACATTAGGCTTCTTCCCTAACAGGTCTTTATGCTACATTTTAAATCAATTTCTAATGTTGTTACCATTCCTCTGATCTTATGGTTACCATTCTTATGATCTTCTGTTTTCATCTCGTTTGTGAACTGTACATGCTTAGATTGCAGTTTCACATAATGCATTTATTATGCAAGACTGCAAAAAGTATTTATTCTTTAACTAGTCCAGTAGCTGACATAATCTGAAGCTTAAGATCTGCAATTAGTCAACTGATTTTTGACTCCCATTACTTGTGCTCTGCTTGGAACAGAACACAACAGCCACTCTCCTCCCAAAGCAAGTGGCTTTTTTAATTACAGGAATTTTTTCAGTGTATATAAAACCCATTTTCCATAAATAATCAGGAAAAATGTACGTTCTTTACATGCTCATAAAAATTATGTAAGCAGAGTTCTGAAAATGATGACGAAAAATTCAGTTTAGAAGCAGATTAATTTTTTCTTTTTTCAGTCTATGGAGATGCTACACTGGGTGTTTCTCAGAGAGTAAGCCTGATTGTCTGATGATTTCTATCTCACAGCTGCCTATTACCAGATATTTCTCTCCCCTCTTCCCACTTCAAGAAATAGTGCTGTGGTATTATAAAAGGCTTGTGCTGCTTTGGACTAAGTGGAATCTAATAACAGCTTCCACTCAGCAGGTGACACTTTAATACTCTTTAATATCCTCATAAAAATGGAATATGAAACAGTTGTTTGTAGATGTAAGCTGGAATGAAGAAGAAGGGCTCTTCTGTTATTTCTTTCCCTGTGAGTTTTTGTCTGTTGATCAGAAAAACGATTGTCTTCATGGTTGCTTATTTTGAGTGGCTGTCTGGAGGTCCAGCTGTGGAGCACCAGTCTGAATTAGAGCCACATTTTCTCTGTTCATCTGTCAGCTTGGTTCATCTAGATGGAAAGAAAAGCCTTGGCCTCCTGAAATGATGCGGTGCGAGCTCAGCTCTGGGCTAGCAACTTCCGTCCTGACTCTGACTTCTGCCCAGGTGTTGGGTGATTGGACTGAAGCTGGCTGAAAATTTAATTTTGGAAGCAGTGGATGGTTTTATCATGGAGTTGGAACATTCTGAGAAAAGTGGAGACAAATAAGCTGTTATTTGTAGCAAACTTTACAAGGTGAATGAACAAAGTGACTGATATATTTGGGAGAAAGCAGAACCACCTGAACAGGTGACTGGTGTCAGTGGCTGACCCAAATGCCTGCATGCACCAAGAGCACTTGCACTCGCGCTGACTGGATTGAGGGTTGTGCAAATCCATTGTGACTCAGGTGGAAATACTTTTGGGAAGGAGTTGAGCTGAGGTGGATACTCGGGATAGCTGAAGGATAACGTACTGCTTGCATGTCTCTCCATCACTGACAGTGGCAGATTTGAGTGTAATTCTCTACTAGCTGGCTTTTTTTTGTGAGGCTGTTTTTTTGCTGGGCAAAACAGGTGTGGGACTCATCTCTCCAATGTACTAGTTGTCCTGGACTCCCTTCCTTGGCAGGGGAGGCTTAAAGGAAGTGGTCTTGTGCATCGTGCCCTAAAATTATTCCAGTGTTTCTGCTGACTGTAAAGGCAGCATAGTTTCTAAGCATGAAAAAGTTTGATTTGAAATTTAACATGACAACAACTAGTAGGAATGTGCTTTAAAGTGATGTTACTGGCTTTTCAGGGCTCTCATCTCTGTCGTGCTTAGCCTTTGAAGGAGGATATGTGCCAGAAAATGCTGATAGTTTTCTTAGTGACACTGAGGGGAGATGCACAGCTGATGGTAAAGAAAAAAAATCCAGATCTTAGTCAGATATTGCCTTTGCCCTCTCATTGTGAAGTAATCTGAATTGAATAGAGAAATAACTGACTGTAAGAGAGAAAAAGCAGATGAGGTAGCAGAGATTGTGCATCTGCCATTTTCAGCGCTGAGAAGTGTTTACTGGAGATCAAAAGATGGTCCTATAATTTGGATCTGAATTTTGGAATGCTTCCTGCTTCCCTTCACATGTTCTAGTACAAGGTTTAACATTTTAGTTGTACAATTTCAAATACTGATGTGCACAAAAACATGGGATGTGTTTCATTGCGTGCCCCCAGGAATATGCTGTCTCCTTTGGTGAGAAGCCTGAGAAAATGAAGGGCTTTCAGTAGTTGACCAACTTGACAAAAACTTTGAAACCTGATCTATAAGTAAGAGATTTTAAAATTTGCATTTCCCTGACAGAATCACAAGCCTGATGTGTTCGACTGTAAGGGATATGTAAGTAATGGTTCTATTCATGATACTAAGGACATCTTCTTCCACACATCATCAGTGATGGCTACTTATGAGATACTGTGCTTATAAGAAGTTGGATATGTATGCTTAAGTGTTTGTGGGATTAGGATTTGCCTTCACTTACTCTTCTGATTTTTATCTAATTCAAGGGGGTTATGAGGTTGGCTTCTGAAGACATGATGTAGTGATGGCTTCAGAGACTACCTCCCCTCTTACCGGCTGTTCTCCAAAAACAGGCTGAATTTACAACTAAGTAATCATTAAAGTATAGGCCAGGAGTGCTGGAGGGTAAAGCCTGCTTGCCAGTTGAAGTTTCTGGCTTGGTAAAATTCTGGTGCTACTAAATATTTGATCTTAATAACGTAGTACCTGATCAGGTAAACGTCAGGCTATGTTTACCTCCTTGTTCTACATTTGCTTAATGTAGTGGTTTCTGTTGCTCATTAGAGATGGATATTAGGTGTGTAAAGTAACTGTTTACACTTGCTCTTTATATTTACATTTTCTGGCTGTATCTTTAGGCAATTAACAATATCTTTTGGGCAATTAACAACAATTTAGTAATAGTTGTGCATTTTTGGGTGCTTAATTAGGTTTATTCAACCATTTTGCATTTTCCAGACAGCTGTTGATGTGAAACTAAGGGTGGAGATCTGTAATTACTTCAAAGTTTACCAGAATCTGTTTATTATTTTCAACCCAAGTGAGTAAATCTGTTACAATGTCTATTATTAAGTGGCATGAGAGTAAACTATACTTTATAATGTTGTCATTAAACCAGTTTCCCCCCTCCGCCATTCATTTCCTTCTTTATGTTTTTGTAGCAAATTATTTTCTTCTGGCTGAATTCTGTATGGGAGCTGCACAACAGTAGATCTGATCTGATTAGGGAGGTAAAAATGTGATGGTGAGAATACTCATCTTGGGGGAAGATACGCGATTAAAGGAATGGTGGGATACAGACACAAATCTGTTTGGAGAGATGTTGAGTGAGAAAATCTCAGAAATATTCCACCATATTTGTAGGCTCACAGCTCACTATAAAACTAAAGCTGTCATTTTAACATGATGGTGAAACCTCAGGAAATTATCATCTTGAGGTTTGGATCCTTACCTGAAGTTCATCCAGGCTGTTACACCCTGAAGTTCTATACAGTCTGGCCTAAGAATAGGCTTTTTATTTTTGTGAGGAAAATAAAAATCTGGAAATGCTGTAAGAAAAGCCTTTCTCATCATATGATATTTCTTGTTAATGTTACTACTATTTCAGCATTTCATATTCCAGACTGGGTAGAGGTTACAAGGATGATAATTCAATTTAATATGTGACTGTGTGTAAAGAAATTTTTGGTTGAATCATCTGGGGAAAGCAAATAGTTTTAAAGCATCTTTATTAAAATACACCACATGACTTGTAGTGTCCTGGAACAGTGCCTCAAGATTGCTCTCTGGGGTTGTTGAGTAGCAGGAGTGAGTGTCCCTGGTATATCTATTACCTGGTTTGCATTAAGACTCAGTTATGCTAGAGAGAATTTTGACTGTATTCTCTGACTACTTAGTGGACTCAAAATAACAAAAATTACTCACAATGTATTATATGTATCTTGCACTACACTTCTATAATTATATCAGTATTCATGAAAATGATTTATTTAAAATGGGGTAGTGAAAGTGTGGTGTTTTGGTTTTTAATTCTTGGCCCTCCTCATTAAGCAATTGCAAAATATTCCTGACTGCTTATGTGCTGAATGTCTCTGTGGTGGTCTATCCATGAGTGCTGGAGAGGTGGAAAAATTCTGCTATTGGAACTGACAGTGAGTCTACTGCCTGCAGCTGGAAAATGCCCTCAAATTTTTGTCTGAAGTAGCATATATATGGTATTCAGCTTTTTGGGAATTGTTCAGGATTCTTTCAAATAACAATTTTGCATTGAAAAAAAATGGAGTTAAAACTCTTAATTAAACAATCTGTTTGTTTTCTTAGTCTCATGAAAATTTGGAGTAGGGGGTTTTGGGTTTTGTGTTTTTGTAAACCAATCATCTCTGCATTTTTCCTGTGCAGGGATATTGAGGAAGAGCAAGAATTTACCACATTCCTCCCTGGAGGTGTGGGAAACTACGGATGAGATTCAAGCTCCCACATAGTCTGAGAAGTGCCCTGAGTGAGAGGCAGCTGTGTACCCTGAGACAGATGAGATGTAATAAACCCATCTGTCTATTTGAATAGTTTGAGTGGACACTCCATGAAAACACTTGTCCCATTAAGGCAAATGTGTCCACTACCATTCCTCGTAATAACTGCCTACTGTCCGTGTTCTTGGTTATAGGTAATATGTAAACTATGTTTTCTCATGGGTAAAATACTCACAAAATAAAATCTTCCACAGTTTCAACAAAAAAATCACCTACACGGTTGTTATTATCTGGTTTAGTGGAAACATAAAGTACAGGAGAAAAAGTGTGTGTGCTCTGAAAATGAAGTATTGTTCTAGAATATTGAAAATTGTTTTTCATGACAAATGTGTTGTAGCTCAGAGATTGCTCTGAAAGGAATTATTTTTCATGTTCTCTGAAAGTATTTTCAATAATGTGCAGTATGACCAAGGAGTTGATTCCTCAATAGAAACTACAGTTGTCCTGAGCATATCAGGGTAAAGCACACCTTTATATGAATTTTGCTGCTCAGACTATGCTTAGATTTGGGTTTTTTTGTATTGGACTACTTAGCTGAGTTGAAACTCATATTAATTTTTTGGCTCATCTGTCACAAAGCTTGTGATCTGGCTCCCAGTGAATATCCCTTTCCTGAGTACTACCTAGGTCCCTTGTAGCTAGCCTGAAAGAGATGAAATTGTGACTCAGCACAAAGAATAAGAATGTTCCCACACCCTCTTATAATCCAAGAGGTGAAGGAGCTTGAGCTCCAGTGTGCTCTCCAGTTATTTGTTCTGGGAGTAAGTAGAAACTATTATTTCTTGTTGTTTCCTTTCACAAGTTGTGTAACTTTAACACACTTCTTTTGAAGTATCTCCAGTAAGAGGCCAGGGCATCTTTGTGGTAGCCATTTTATTATACAGAATGTAAAGGTTTCCTATTCCAGCCTTTATCGTTCGAATAAGGAGAATTATGTAATGCATAAAAGAACTAAGCATAGGAGACTTGAACTGGAATTAAATATCAATTAACCCCCATCTCCCTCTTAAAAAGCCCAACAACTTGCAAACCAATTGATCAAATACAAAAACATCCATGTTGTAGTTTGAGGATGCATTTGCTCCCTTCTGAGGCAGCTGTTCCACAGTGCCATGCAGAGGATCTTTTTTTTTTAATATGAACTTTCTGTTGCAGTGTATAAACTCTAAATTACTATACTACATAAATATTTAAGTGAATTCAGCTTTACTGGCAGACATGCAATTCGCCAACAGCTGAGATTTTCCTTTATCTATGTTCTCACAATTGCGTGAACTAAGAGTTGTAGTGCAGGTAATTTTTTTTTCCTTTTTTTTTCCCATGAGAGAAGGTTTTAAGGAAAAATTGTAAGGAATTCCAGCTATTATGATAACATTTTTATTCTACTTTGGCTCTTAGGGATTCAGTATTTCAAGTACAATGTATCTCCCAAGTTATCTTTATCTGGCCTTCTGGCAACACTTAACCAGCTTTTTCTAGCTGTGTTGTATTTGCAGTCAAAAATCTGTGGGAAATATTTTTGTGTACACCATCTAACATTTAAGAAATCTACAGAATTCATGGTAGAACAGTGAATTTTCTATAGGATTTTAAACACAGAGGAAAAAAAAATTATATCATCAAGTCTTTGAGCTTAGGGTACTTTTATGCTGAAATCACCTGGATTTATTATTGGTTTTCTTATTGAGGTGGCTATAGCAACAGCCATTGGTGGCACAAGGGTGCCCATGAGGGCATGGCCCAGAGCAGGCTGGAACAGAGTCCAGCATTCTGGAGTCTTGCCTGGTGTCTGCGCCAGGTGGAGCACTGACTTGTCTGGGCAGCTGGGTGCTCCTCCATCTCTTCATTGTAGCCTGCTGAACCTTGTAGCCTTGCCTTTAGATGTGTTGTTCTCCAGGTCCTCTGGGACTGTATGTCCCACATTCAGCTAGACATCTCCAGCTTCTAATTTAGTCCAAGGACATAAAGAAGGGATGCCACCAGGTCACACAGAAGAATGACACTTTTAAAATAGCGAATAGCTGATATTTGTATTTTATTTTTAGTTTATTTCCTGTTGTTTTCCTGTGGCTGCTGATGTCACAAAAGCTTCCTTTCTAGTCGCTTTGCTTAAAATATATGTACATTGTGCATATATGCATCTTCATGCCAGAGTTTGGCATTGTTGGATTGTCCAGTGTATTTGTTTATGAATGAAGCAGTATTGGCTCAAACTCCTTGAGAATGAGAACTACAAGGAACTCGCAGAAGGGCCTTTCTGGGAGGCTTTTTCTTCTTCTGTGAACACAGCCCTGAGAATTTAGATGCTCAGCAGGCTGTGTTCCCAACCTGTGTGCTTGTAGCATGGGCACTTAGACATTTCCCCTAACAGACACACAGCGGAGAGTAGACTTCATTCTTGGCCCAAACACTGAATGTCTCTTCTCCTCTACTTTACAGCAAGGGATTGAGTCAACATTAGTCCCCTATAGGACTTAATGTCAGAATGAGTCATCCATCAGGAGTTACCATATTTATATGGACTGTAAGGGAGAGTAGGGTCTTCAGATGCTATAATAATACTACAGGATGCTGTCCCTGGAGGTGTCATGTGGATTCTTGCTCTCTCCTTTCTATTTTTAATTCCCCTTTGAAGTGAGTTTATTGAGTCACGCAGGACTAAAAGAAATGTAACAGACAATAATTCAGCTTCCTTATTTCTTGCCTTATTCATGCACTGACCAGACACTCTTCGTCTTCCTAATTTCCAGTCTCCCCCCCCATATCCATTCACTTCCTGAATTTCTTTGGCTTATAGTAACACCACAAAATCCATATGATTACTCATTCAGGCTTATTGTTTCCTTTTTTTTCCTGAGGGTTAGCTGATTCTTATAAATTGAAGTTATTTCTGGACAGGTAAATTTTAGCACATGCAGCATTGAAATAAAGTGTTACATATTACATGGAGTTCCCAGCCTTTCATAAGCAAACATGTAATTAGAAATTATTTATTTATTCCCTGCTGGGCATTTGGTGGAGTTGGAAAGAAGAGGAATTTTGTCAAAAGCTGATTTTCTGTGTTTTTCTTTTCCCATTATTTCCTTACTACATGAGAGTGCAACAGAACCAAAATTTTTACACAGTACTGCATGTTGTACTTCAGTCCTGTGTCACATCATGGTTTTCACCACATCATGTCCAGTGGCATTTGAGGCATAAATTATCCATGTTTTGTTCAAAATGTCTTGTTCTTGGCACATTTGTGTGCATGTTTTTTAAAGAATCTGTAGATGTCTCTAATGAGGGAGTTCTGTTTGTACTTAAGTGGCATTAGGAGATCCTGGCTGTAGTAGCAGCACCCAAAAGACAAGGGTTTGACCATTGTCCATCTGGGATCTCAGAATTTCACATGAAGTCTCTCAGTTGCATTAGTACGTGGAGTCACTTCTCCTTCTGTCTAATTGTGCAGTGATTTGGATCCACAGCTTCCATTAGAGATCCTTCACCAGAGTATCTACGTGATAGATACACTCTTAGAGATTTTGTGTGGTGCACTCTGTAGCTTTCTCTAAGTGGAATATGCATATACATTCTATTTAAATATCTCTTAATTTTCTTCTTCTCCTAGGTATTATGACAACTTTACGCAGTGCACAGAACGTGAAGCCAACAATGCAAGTTGCTTTTGGCCAAACCCCCTTGCAGAAGGCTTTATCACTGGAATTCATAAACAATTCTTTTCAAACTGTACTTCAGAAAAGGTTCACTGGGAAGATCCACCAGATGAAATTCTCATAACACTGATCTTGATCCCAGTCATGTTGACATGTGCCATGATAACACTGGTAGTATGGTGCAGCAAGAGAAGTGATATCCTGGTGTAAGTTCTTCCTCTGGTCTTTCTTTTTCTTCATTTCTTTCTTCCCTAAACACTAAGAAAGGAAGATGAAGAGAGGAACTTGGCATAAAGATTTCAGATCTGCTGAAATGGAACCAGTGAGATATTGAGATGCTCCTGTGAACAAAGAGCTGCCTGCTGCTGCTGCTGCAAGTCCCTGCTTCTGTCATGACAAGTGGTAGTGGTAGTAGTAGTAGTGGAAAACTACTTCCGTCAAGCGTCATCAAAATGGAATTCACAGGCAGCTCCCTGAAACAGGAGAGTTCCCAGGCAAACGGACCCTTGTCTGCAAAAGGGGTGAAGTTACTTTCCTATGGGTAAAGGTGGCTGGTAAAGTTTTGCAAAGCTGTTATGTGTGTAATACTGACTGTAGGGGAAGTGATATCTCTTGAGGTTTTGTGCAGGACACTCGAGGTTTTCATCTGTGAACGCTGTGACTTAGATCAATGGCAAAGGAACTGTTCATGGATGTAACCAGGTGTCAGCTTTTCCTAGAAGCTAGTCAAAATCATCATCATCAAAACCAGGAAGTATTGTTCTGGCAAAGAAACAATTTATGTGTCCAGTGACTATCTGCACAGAGAAATTATGCCACATTATAAAATCGTTTATAAAATTCCTTTAAGCATGGCTACTTGGAATTGTATGTCTTACAAACAAACTCTGGGAGGACGTACAGGTCTTATTTTACAGAGCTGGAAAATGTGAGAGGAAATTGGTTGATTATAAATATACTGAGGAGTAATGAAGAAACTATCATATGCCAGACTCTTTATTTTTCCTCTTTTATAATTATTATTCTTGATGACTTGTGTTCACTGTATACTCCCCACTCTCACTTCAATTTGTGCAAGTGATATCTTACAAATAAATATAAAGGTGTCATGTTGATTGAGGTGCCTTTCAGAGTATTGTACATAAATAATTCCTCGTTCTGTGAAGTGTGGGAACTAAAGTATGAATATCAAAACTTGGAATAGAAGTAGGAGGAAAGAAAAAATTCAACTCAGAAATCTTAAAGTTATGTAGTAGTTGAAATAAAGATCATATGCTCAAAACAAAAGAACTCTGTGTTGCAAACCTTCCTTTCACAAAGTGCATTTCAGTCCAATGCTGCTGTATGACAAGTGTGCAATAACTGTTACAAGTGACTCTTGATTTTTCTATACCTTACGCACACAAATAAAATACAGTTGAATGGCCACGTGTGTTTTATATATTTCATAGTTAGATTTTCTCCTTTAAGATTCTGGCTCTGTGTTTGAGACTTAGGTCTGTGAGTATGAAAAGCATTTCTGTGCTTGAATCTAATTACAAGTTCTTGATTTACTAGATTATTTATATACATACATTGTATATAGAAAAATAAATAACCCCTATAGGCTGTACTGATTTGTTTTCATGTCCTTTCACAAGGGTTGAAGGCACCAACTCGTTTTTTCATTACCCTCATGTTGGAATGATTCAATTTCAAAAGCGTTTCCTATGTGTTTTTCCAAAGACTCTTTCTCGTTTTCTAGATGCTAGCAGAAATTGCTTTGTAAAAAAGAAAAGTGAAATAATGTACTAAGGATTTCAGTTTGATTTTCTATTAAACTATTGTTTTCTATATTAAAATGCTTTGGACCACCAAAGCTAGTGGTCAATTAAAAAGCCAGACCCAATCATTTTATCCAAAATATTGTTTGGTTAAGCATTTTGTGTGGCCAAAACCAAGCAATCTTATATTCTGCATGGAGTTTCATTTTAATCCTCATTTTACTTGAAGTTCAGCAAGCTTCAAGGCAAGTTTCAAAACTTTGGTTTGAGAACCATATAGCAAAAATTTTGACTTTAAAAAAATCACATTCATTTCAATCTAATTGCCATGTTTGGGGCAAATTCTGGACCATTTCTGACTCATTTGAAATTGTGTTCACCTGATGAACAGGTCACCTGAGAGATACCAGTCAGCTTAATTCATAAGCTTGATTTATAAAACAGATTGGCCTGGGTACTAAGTGAAGAGGAAAGCTTGGTAACTTCATACCATCAGATGTGTACTGTAGTGTTTAAAAGAATGCCATGTTTAAAATCTTAGTTCAAAGAGTCTTTAAAAATGTAAGATCCAAAGAAATAGAAATAGTAGATTTTACTTCCTATGCTGTGAAGTAGGGGTAGAGGATTCTGTCACTAGTCTGTGCTTTGGAGGTGAAAATTTAACCATTGTTGTGTGTCTTCCTCATCCAGGTGTGATCTTCCATTAATTTTTATATAGCTGAAGAAGGGCAGAGAAGTTGAAACAGTGCACAGGAAACAACACTGGTTATTTAATGTAGTCTCAGTGGTTAAAATCTGAGAATATTTATAGTGTTTTTAGGAAAAAAGCAGCTGCAGTAGTCAGTTCTTAACAGTTGTATACATTAATAGCAACCCAGAATGATAATTGTTGAATCTTTTCACATAGGTTGTACTATGTGTTAATGAGAGTTAGTGATTATTTTCTGCTGTATGGACCTTGGTACCTTTTCCCCAAAGCCTGTTTCCATTGGCAAGAAAATCTTATCTGGTACCAAGAATTAATTGCAAATTAATTTGATGTCACAACAGAGTCTCAGGAATAAAGATATTAAAAAAGGAAGAAAATAACTTTTTCAAAATCCTTCCTAGAACTGGAAGAGTGGTTGATCCCCAGTAGGGTAAAAGAGAAGTGACAGCTACCTGACATTGCTAATTGCTGTGAGTTGTGGGATTTTTTGCATTTGTAACAACTGGGGAGGTGTGTATTTCCATGGGGTATAAGAGCTTCAGCAAAGACTTTACAGAAGATGATGATGAGTAGCAGGACCAAGACAAAGGCAGAGAGGCATGTCATCTCTTTCAAGAAAAATAGCAGGAGTCCAAAGGAGGAACAGAGCTGCTTCAGGGCCAGGACAAAGATGGTCAAGAACAAAAAAAATTCGGTACTTTCTTCCAAGAGTATGACCTCACCATAAGCAGGTTAGTAGCAAATGTCCCTTGGGGCATTGGTACGGAATGGTGAGGAAATCCTGCATGCTCTCTGCCTCTGTCCAATGTTCATGTGGAGGGAATCAACAGCTTCTTTAATTTCTGGCATTCCCACAATTAAATGAATGTATGTGATGTAAATGCCCTTCTACACGGACTGGGCATCCAGATGAATTTACAGGGACACTCAACAGGTGTGCCCCTTTTCTGACTGGTGTAGGTGGTGTCTCTTCCTGTCTAAATGTCATGTGTGGATCCTGGCAGCAGGTGTCTACCTGCTCCAATACATGAGATCTTTTGGAAACTGAAGCAAAGTTTGAATTTTGCAAGGCGGCAAGATGCAATACTGCAGTGGACCTTATTTTGCTTAAGCCTTGATCGTCAATAGCATGAGGGTATTTCAGAAAATGAAAAGTCCTTACCTGTGTTTGCAAAGTCTGGGTTCCATAGGAAAAACAAAAAACATTGTATTTTTTTAACTCACAGGTGGGTTGGAACTATAAGGACAATTAGTCCTTATCTTAGCAATTAGACTGTCATTGCTTCTGAATACAAGTAGAATGGAGCTCTGTATGTGCTTTGACCGAAATACCTACAAGTATGCAGTGTTGTCTTAATAATCAGAAGTGGAAATAGAATAAGCTATTGAATTTTAGTTAGAGAGTCTGTGTTTCTGCTACTCTAACAGAACTTTGAAATAAGAAGCTGAGACCCTCAAATAGCTCTCTGGGTTTGATAAGAAAAGCAAATTTTCTGCACAGTAGGAAATCTGAGGAGCATTGAGGCTACTACCTTGTCTTTGGCTAAACTCTCAGCAGAACATTTTGAAAGGAGACAAATAGTAGTGGTGCATAATGGGCATAATCTGTCAAGGCCAACTGTGCCAAAACATGCGGGGAGTGGAGGCAGAGCCAGGCGGTCACAGGCAGTACAGAGGTACTGCCCTGCTCAGAGTTGGCTGTGAGAGCTAACTCTGCTCACAAGTGTCTGGGGACACATCAGCGTGGTGCCGTACTCAGCTTTGAGGGATGTGCTTTTTTGCCTTATGCAAAAACCATCGCTAGTGTGATGGCCTGACTGCTGGAATGGAGACAGCTCGAAATGAGTTGTGAAAGATGTGCTTTTGTAGAGTTTTGTGGGAGTGTGTGTATACAGACAAGACTACGAGGCATGTTAGTGGAGTTTTTTTTGGAACCCGCAGGGCTGGCAGCAGCATAGCTGGAATTACTCCTTAAGATTTGCCATTCAGATATAACTGAGTTCTGTCTAAATCCTTCAGGGTGGGATATTTTTTTATTTTTAAGTTTTTGTATCTAGGGTGTAAGTATCTGCATGAAAATAGAGTCTCGTACCTCGTTTTCATCAGATTCTAAGGGAGACACTTGGTTTTGGTGAGATTAATGGTCAGAAATGCTCTCAAAGAATCATCAAATGGATCCTAGTGACAATGTAGACATCTAAATTATAGAGGATGTAAATCATGCTCCCAGGTACCTTAGACCTCTGTTCTTCAGTGCCCTGTCTGAGTTGGGAATAATCTTGGAAGGATGCTATGAGGATAAGAAAGTGAATGATCACAAGCTACTTAAAGAATATTGAGTTGTGGAACATACAACAATCTAATGATTCGAAACGACAGCAATTAGAAAACCAATGGGAAATACATGCAGGGAGAATTTTCCTGATTCAGTCCATGTGGCTAATTGTTTTTCTTTGTTGTTACTTTTTTTTATTTGCAGTTATTCTTTTTTTAAAATTAATGGACTAGAAGGGGGAAATAAGGAGCTTGTGCCTATTAAAGCAGAGCCCTAGTTTCTGAAAAATGCCATTGTATTTCTCATCTGTGATTAACATTAACATGGGTCTTTTGTCATCTTCATTCTCCTGCTGCTCAGAACAGCAGGAGAATGCAATTTTTGCCTGACAGTTTCAATACCATTAAAGATTCAGAATGACAACAGTGAAAGCTTTTTAGCACATAGCTGCTTAAAAGTGAAATATGTTGGGTGACTTGGAAACTAACTGAACTATTCTTGGAGAGCACACCAGGGAACTGCATAGGTGTAGAGACAGTGAGTGGGAACACAGGTAATTCCACTGGCACAAATCACTTAATATCCTAGGAAATTATGATACATTTAATTGCTCACCTCATAAAAACAACTTTAGCTTGTCATTCAAAAACAACTGGAGAAAACCTAATTATATATGTAAATACGTACCTTATTCCTCCCTACTCTTCAACAGGACTGTAACATAACTGCAAGGGGATGTGCTGCTATTTTCCAGCTAATAGTTGTTGTATACATTAGGGGGACTCCATGACTGTGTGTCAGTGGTATATCTGCTCAACATTTGATACAAAAACACATTCTATGTAAAACAGAAAAAGTTATGTGTGTGCTTGTCACTGCAAAGAGGAAACCCCACTGGTTATGTGTGTGAGAAGC
This sequence comes from Aleadryas rufinucha, assembly GCA_013397815.1. Taxonomy (NCBI): domain Eukaryota; kingdom Metazoa; phylum Chordata; class Aves; order Passeriformes; genus Aleadryas; species Aleadryas rufinucha. Next base: position 29,429 of record VZTH01008952.1, on the reverse strand, counting down.
CATTGGAGGCACATATGCCATTTCAGCATGGTTCAGCCCTTAGCAAGAGAACAGAGCCAAGCTTCATTAGAACCAAGACACTTGGGGAGACCATCTGATAATGGTCTTGAAGCATGCCTGTGTCTGATCAGACTCCTGTAACACCAAAACATTCAGATTTTGACAGATAATATTCATCAATTGCTGTAAAAGCAAAGATAGGTATTTTATGAGAATTGAACAAACAGATTGTTTTGTTAGGAACTTGGATAGGAACTAAATTTGAAAGCAGTAGCACATTCAATCATTCTTATTTCAAGTGACTGTAATGAGACTTGGATTTGAGTAAGCTGTAGAAATCTAAACTAAATACTCACTTCTAGATAAAATAATGCATGCAAAGTTACACATCGATTTATTTTTAGGGTGGTTTCTACCCTTTGCATGAATTTTAACCTGAATGAAGAGATAAGGGTAAGAGAAAAAAAAAAAGCCAAATTATTTTATGAAGTATCAAGAATTTTGCTAATTTATTTTAATAATTTTTTTTTAATTGCTTTGGTTTATTTTGCAATTTTGACTTTGTATAAAAGTACATTGCTTTCTTTAAGGTCAGCATGGATACTTTTTCAAAGGCACCAGACAACTGGTGCCTTGCTTTCTGTTTTGTTTTAGATGAAAATACTGGACACAGTTGTGTCAGGGTCACAGTCTGAGCCAGCAGACCTGAAGGAACAGCGGAGTCAGACTATAAAGGAAACCTTCTTAGTCCTAGTGGAGCACTGTAGTAGAGTGCTGCTTGGGGCTCTCTGGAGTCACTCTGCAGACTCAAAAGCCTCACTTGGGAAGACTCGAGTTTGCTGTGTTTTGGAAAAGGAAATAATTTTTAAGGACCACGATTAGTAATTGAGGTCACAATTTATAGAAACTTTATAGGATCAGCATCTTAGAGACCTGTGTACTGGGATCCCTGTGCTGGGATTTTGAATAAGCGCATTCCCACGAGTGTGAGTCTCTAAGGAGAGATATTTGCTTAGAGTATAACATTTATGAGGTGGTTGCAATGAATTTTCCTGTCAGCAGGGAGTGAATCCCACTTCTCTTGGACTGCCTAATTGGTCCCAGTTTATTTTAAGGTGAAGAGCTCTGCCAGTAAATTTTACCCTTTTTAGGAATTATTCTGGGCATTAAAACTACTTTTTAAAACATTTGGAGAAACACCAGTATTTGACAATCACATTGGCCGAATGTCTGCAGACTATCCATTTTTTTCTGTCTTTCAACATTTTGGTTTTGCTAGCAAAAATAACATGTTTTAGGAGTACTTTCTTGAGCAGAGTAGCAGAACTGGCAGTCCTTTATAATAACTAAAGCCTTAATACTTAACAAAAAATACTCTGATAAATCTACCACATACACTTTCTTTTCCTGAACAGAGCATAAGAAAATCAAACCATTAAGTGTAATTTCTATACTTCAGATGTGGTGACTGATCACTGGATCCTCCCCATCTGCATGCCATATCTAATCCGTAATAATTGTGAAATTATTTTTATTTAGCTGCAAAAAGTGAAGGAAAATGTGCTTGACTCAGGCTGCATACTTTGGTAGATTGTAAGACTGAAAGATATGATGCTTTGTGTAATATGCAGTACTGTCAATGAATACTCTAGGGTAACAGTTTAGAAACAGAAGTCAAGGACTCTCAATAGGTCACAAATAATTCTACTACTGCAAAAGTGTGCTAATGACGCAGGAGGGTTTTGCTAAGGAAAAATCAACATTATAGTATTTGCTTACATAAAGGATCCAGTACGATAGTTTATGATGCCAGTTGGGGCATTCATTAGAAAATAAAACCCAAACCCTGGTGAAGAGCAGGAATACAGTTAGATGAATGCTTGGAAAAGCAAAGATCTAGATTTGCGTCAGCTGCTGAAGTTTCCCAAATGTAAGCAATGTTTGATTTGAGTCTGTCAAATGTTTTTTCCCTGCTGTGGATTGATATGATTAATTGTCCTAGATTCCATAAGTTTTAAGAACATTAAATTCAAGAGAATAAACACAGCTAATCAAGTAAAATTTATAAAACAGTGCAACTTAAATAATATGTATTCCAGAGACCATAATGCAGTGAATTCTGTGTTGAAAAACCCACATTGCTCATCAGTTTTTCTTTTTTTTTTTCCCCCACAAATATCACTGGTCACAATCTAGTGTTATCTATTGTATTACCATTTTAACCACAGAATGTCTATTGATTTGAAGTGAATCTGAAGTCTGGAGTAGTACAATTGAAAGATGATGCATTTTTGTGTCTGGGGTGCAACATTATCAGCTGTTGAAACAGAGGTTTGTTAAGGATTGCAGTTTCTCGGTACTTAAAAATCAAGTTACCTTTAACTTGGGTGCTTCATTTTAGGCTTGCAAATGTGAAAGTTTTGATTTCACTTGGTTAGAGATGGGTTAATTGTATAGGTCCAAACTGTGTTTTGCATTCTCTAATTGTTTGGTATGTATAGGGTGTGATGAAAATGCTGATTTTCTGCCAATGTAGTTTATGGTAAGAAATCACAGTTGGACTTCCTTGCTCTCATAGGAGTAACAAGGAAGACACCAAAAGGTGTCCTTTTTTGTGCAATTAATGTCACTCCAGGTGCCATGATGAGACATTTCAGGTAGAAGTGTGGTAAGAAGTAGAGCAGTGCATCCTTTCTGTTTGGCTCAAATGCCTTTCAGTCCAATGACAAGGATGTGCTGCAGTCTGGAGAATTCAAAGAACAAGAACTTTGCTTTTGGACCACAGCATGTGCCTGTCTTAACAGTCTCCTTTAATGAGGTTAACCTTCATTTTAGCTCAATGGCTTTAAACAAATGTCAGTCAAACATCATCTGCACCACTGCATTTCTTAATTCTCTTTCATTCTCAACTGCAGTCTACAGAGTCTTGAAAACTTTTGCCCTTCTGAAGTACACCAAGCAGCGTTTAAGGTTCCTTTAAAATGTTGCTGGTATTTATAAATGTTAGCAGATGGAAAATATTACCTATTCCCCTTTATCTTCACTTCTAGATAGGTTAGAAAGATGTATATAAGGAGAAGTAAAAAGTAAGACATATTTTCTTGAGAAAAAAATGACAGTTTCCATCTGATATAAAACTTCACAGACATTTTACAGCATCTATAACAAGTGTGGTGTCAAAAATCATATAATCAACGTATGTATTCATTTAAATTTTTATTATATTTGTAAAATTAATTTATGCAAAAGTTATAGACTGATGTTTTCCCTTGGTTTCTAAATTTCCCATGTATATTAAAGTACACTGTGTATTGTACAGGGGTTTTGTAACACAAATCAGGACACGAATAGGATGAATTTGTCATACTCATGTTCCGTTGTGCCCAAAGCTATTATTAAAATCAAAGTGTTCAGAGAAGAAAGGCCAGTGCAGTAACCAATTGGACCACCCAGCTCACATACAAAAATAGAGCATCATTCTGTTTGTTGAATATATGCTATTCTTGCTCCTGGGGATACGCAGTTGGAGGGAAAAATGTGGCTGTTGTTCTTCCAAATATTTGTTATAAATGGAACACACCATTTACCCTTCTGTAAAGTACTACCCAAAGTAAAAGCCTTGGAATAATAAAAAAAATACAGTTCATGGTGTCTCTTATGAAGCATTATTTCTGTGCTCAAGGATACAGGCAAGGGAATTGATGCCTAACTGTCTGGTGGAATTTGAAAATGGCCAGACATACAGTGTGATGAGCAACCAACAAAAGCTGGCTCTGTTTTGCACTTCTGCAATGCACTTTATTTATGGAAAATGAATCTGCTCCTTAGGGTAGATGGTTATCACTTGTAATTCATGCGCTAGGGTTTCCAAGTCATTTTTTAAAGTATGACTTCTGGGAAGTACCACATTTTACCAATATCCAGCCCGGAGAACATTCTTCCTTGATGAAAGCCGAGTATGACATTAAGAGTAAAGTTTTCTCTAGAAGGTCTTTCCTGCCACCATAGCTTGCCAGCCAGGTCACATCCCAGGCCTGTCCCTATAGCCTGGTAGGTCCACGCCACCACACCTGATTATGTACCACAGGGATGAGGGCCCTGCTTTGCCCTTGCTTCCTGACACCTGGACACCAGGGAAACCCTGATTAACTTACTATACACGCTTTCATGCCTCAAAAGGACGTGGCATTGTTCTCACAAGCCTGTGATTACCAGCAACAGTGAGACGCTTCTGTCCCATTCCATTAAATAAACCCTTACAAATCTGAGTGAAAGAATGCATTAGCAGTATGTAACATAAGAGCAGTCTCCAGGGCAAATGTCACTTAATGTTTATAAGTTAATAAGAGCAGTAGAGCTAAATTGCCTGGTTAACCTGTGAGTGTTTTAATTGAGTAGAAGCCAGAAAGCAAACTTGCATTTAAGTGCGATCTATTATAATGCAATACACCAGTCAGTACTCCTAGGGTGGCGTATAATCCCTGATCTGGGAAGTTGTTTATTTTTGCTCAAACTTTTATTATCTTTGATGGATTCAGTTGCTTGTGAGCTTGTACATTTCCATAGTTCTTTCCTGATTTGTTCTTAAATGACTTCAGAATCTACTTATGCACCAGTGAAGTCAGTTGAGTTGATCTGCTGACCTGCCTTTGGCTGGATCATGCCAGAACTCTGGCGTGTATAGAGGAAAATTTTTCATCTCTGAAACTGATGGAGGAGAAAGAGCAATGCCAAAATAAGGTTTGACTTTGACTGATGTTGAATTTTTGATTCAATATTAGTAACCCCAACTTGGTCTTTTGAGTGCCATCACAAATGCAGCCCCGAATATTGTGAGGAAATTTTGCCCTTTTTGGTGACTGAAGGGAATTAAAACACAAGGGAATATTTCCAGCTGAAGAAGAACTTTCAAACCAGATACTTTATTCTCTCATCAGTCACTAGTCACTGTGGAAATTATTAGTGTGTGTGCTAGTGGTCATTATGCAGACACTAGCCTGTTAAAGTTCTGTTTTTGAAGGAAGAAATACATGAGATTTAAAAGTCATGGGAAAAAAAAGGGCTGAAACCAGCTTGTCCCTTACAATATCTTGTCTTACAGCTTTACAGATAGTAACAGAAAATACACCTGAAATCACAGAAATCTGTGTCAAACATTTCTCCTTTTTTTGAAAACTGAGTACAAGTTCCTGTTAAATTCTCCAACTAAACATGATGTATCTGAGACAGCCACAGGCCTTCCGAAATGGAAGATTGCTTGTAGTGGTAAACTCTATATTAGACCAGCAGCAGTAACTATGAGGCATGCTGCAAGCCACACATTTCCTGGGACTGATGATTAAGACCAAAAGTTAATGACTGCTGCTAATGTCACCAATGCATACTGTTCCTTAGGATTCAACCAAAGACTTCCCATTAGAGCAATCATTTCAGTTCTCTCAGGGTCATATGATCAGTTTCCTCAGTTTTATTTCCACTCTCTGGGGTGAAAAAAGTGCCTGAGAAAAAAAGGAAAATAAAAATATTTATAGCTTTGGGTTATGTGTTTCTCTCTTAGGAAACTGCAGGGTTCCTGGCTGCTGCAGTGGATCAGAAGTGTGCAGTAACTGCTCTCTATTTATAGTCCTCCTTTGAGACTGGTATTAGATTGACAAGGAGTCAAGCATTTGACAAGGACAATGCAGTTCATAAGAAACCTATGTGATGGCATAGGGTCACTTGTACTGCAACTGGCTTGTAATGTAATTGAGAAGAAAGTTAGGTAATTTTTTTTCAACTGGCTTGTATTTTGGGGGGGTTCCAAAAAAGAAGAAGAATCCCAGGCAAGTTCACTCTGACCATATCATAGGTGACTCCACTAATGCTTAATGTGAATGTCCTTAGTCTCTACCTTGGTTTGGGTTCTTTGTACTGATGTTTGAGTGCAAACCAGGCACTCCCCAGGTTTCCCATGCACCAGTTTGTCCATGTGGACCAGGATGGAATGTTGGCCTGGTGGATATGTTTGACCCTTTATTCACTGTGATGACTGAAACCTACTTTGCTTTACGGTGCGTAATATAACTACTGAGCTCAGGGGAGTGATTTGTTCATTTCTCGATAAGGTACCATGTTTTGGATCTCTGCCAATACAGTCAATATCGAGGACATTTGGGGTGGCACCCAGATTATAAACCCATGGCAAACAATTAGAATAGAGGAGCCTACCACTTTCTATTGACTTTACAGGTCTGGACAGTGGGAGTCCTGCATCTGTACATATGTTATTAGCGGCACACAAATTCTCTTAGATGATCTGTGAAGACAACTGGTTATATCTCTAGTTATGTACTCTTCCAGAATTATTTCTTACATAAGGGAAAAAAAAGAAAAGTGGCCACAGAACACTGATCATGCTCGCCTGCTTTCACATCATGCATATAAACTGGTATGGCTACTGCAGAGCATGAACTACTATTATTTAGCTGGAAACCATGGTCAGAAAGTAGAGTAATGGAGTCCTGGTGTGCTGTGTGTGTGTGTGCATGCAACAAACTCACAATTATGAATACTGGAGAATTTTGAGATGAACCAAGATAATCCATTAATGAAACACAGCTCTAAGAGGACAGAAATTTGCACCAAAAACCCCCTAAAATAATAAATTAATTATTTGTGTGCCTATGATAATTATTTTAAAAAAAAAGTCTTCAGAAGTAAGAAATTTGCCACTTACCAAATACATAAGCAATAGTACTGGAGTTGCACATTGCAATGTCACTGAAAAAAATGTTCTTTTTTCTGGGGAATATTTGTTGGTGATCAAAAGATGAGAATTGCACAGTGATAGTCTTTGGGAATTATTCTTTATTAATTATGAGGATGTCATAAATCAGTGACCTTAGCCGAATGGAAACAAAAGCACACAATAGATTTGGCAGTAATTAGTCATAATTTGCTTGATTTTGTTCAAAACAAAGTTATTTTCAGTTAGAAGGAAGTATATTCATGTTTTTGGTAGCAAAAATCTCCATTGATGTTTCTGCCCAAGTGTTTTTTTAACCACTGATGACAGAGTGGTGCCAAAGAATACATCATAGATTTTGTATGAAATGCAGTAGATGCTGTGAAGAGCCTTGGGTTTTCAGATTAGTTTTTTTTTGTTAACCACATTTTCCCTGGTGCATAACATAGACTCTGGAAATATTAAGCAGTTTTAATAGGTACAAAATTCTAGTCCGTGAACTTCTTCACATGAAATACGGTTAAACTGTGGAACGTATTGCCCCAGGAATTTGTTGAGATGGATAGCAGCAGCAAACCCCAAATTACTTACTGTATGGAAATGAAGAATATTAATGTTACCAAAGCATACAGGAGTCATTGGTAATTTTGGAGACCATGTAGGTTTCTGCCTTGAAATTGAAATAAAAAAATATATAATGCGGAGAGTGGCTTTGATGTAGAAGGAAATAATTGTGTGAATGCTTCTTGTAATTCATGTATAACTTTCAACTTTCATTTGGTCTCTTTAATCCACAACATATTTGGGTTCTTTTACCTAATCAAATAAATATATTGACTGCTAGAGATTGAGAAGGCATTGTAGAAGGAGAAGTACTAGCTTTCCTGAGTATGATCTCAGAGGAGAAAATGATAAGCTGTCATTTAGTCTAGAGAAAATTGTACCTGGAACTGAAGGGAAATTTTCCCTAAAGGAGCTGCTTTGGCTCATTGGTCACAGCAGATTTCTGTGAGGGTGAAGGGAAGGATTAGAGAAGGGGAAAAGACTTCTTAGCAAAGACAGCCTCAGACATTCCCCTGCTTTTCCAAAAGAAAAGCTACTGACAAATAAAAAAAAAAAAAGAAGTCTGGACAGATCCATACCCAGTCTGGCTGTGAAGTAGCTGGCTGAGGTATTTTTGTGTAAGTCTGCTTTGCCAGATATTTAATGCTTATTCTTACAGAACAAGCAGGTTACAAGTCAGCTAATTTCAAGAAACATTTTACATGTTTGCAGTCTATGTGAAGTGCCAGCAATCCTAGAATGGCGATGGGATGGCTCTGATGACCAGTAGCTACTGATCACTTCGATCTGTAAATCTGAAGTACTTTCTGCATTTAGCAATATGCTTTGTTCTCTGCAAACAAAATGTTTTTCGGTCTTTGAGAGGACCTGAAATTATATGTAAGGCAAGTGGTTTTAGACTGGACATAAGGAAGAGATTTTTTTTGTGATGAGGGTGGTGGGACCTTGGAACAGGTTGCCCAGAAGTGCTCCATCATTGGAAGTTTTCAATGTCTAATTGGATAGGGCTTTGAGCAATTGGATCTAGTATGAGATACCCCTTCACCTGGCAGGGGAATGGGACTAGATGATCTTTGATAGTCCCTTCCAACCCAAACCATTCTGTGATTCTATGTTTCTATGTCTCTTCTGGCTTAATTTTTTTTTTTCAATTAAAAATACTTTTTTTTTTGTGAATCAAGTGGTTTGATGATTTCGTATTTATGTTCCTGGACTGCGTTGGTTTAAACAGACTCCCAAATTCCCCAATACATTTATGCTGATACTCACATATGTGAAATAATGTTTAAAAATGTAACATATTACTTTAGAAGAATGCAAACACTGTGTGACTGTGGATCAGGTACTGACTTTCCTTTTAAGCTTTTTATTCACCATTTTCAAAACTTCTTAGAAAGGCAACTGATTTTTTTTTTGGTCATGAATTGTGAGGATTGTTTCTTTGTTGCCTGGTCACAGGCTTGCTTACATAACCTAATCTACATGATACTCATGTCCCATTAGATTAATACCTGCCTAAATTTCCTTGTGATTTTTCTTCTAAATCATGCTGCAAATTATAGGGAAACCAAGGTCAAAAGTAGATTGCTACAGTGATTTTGTAAGCAGTTGCCATTTCACTGGCCACAAATAACCTGAAATTATTGTAAGATTTCAATTCATCATCACAATATGCCAATTTTATTCTGCAGTAAATCCACTGATTTGACTGAGCGACGCTGAAATAAAGATTCGTGGTGATGAATTATAGTTTTTGTCATTTTTTTCTTTTTATTTTCTGAATATAAAAGTTATATAGTAAATAGTGTTTGCTCTTCACAGAGTAGTTATGTGAAGAAACATACTTTCCCTGAATGTAAAAGATGCAAACCTGGCAGCAGTTAAAAGAAAAGCATTAGAGTGTAGAGGGTTGGATTGGATAGCTCAGTGAATTACTTGCTTAGCAGTACTGCTGTTGACGTTCTTGCCTCTCTCAGGACCTCTTTAGAAATAATATATTTCTTTTGGGAAGGAGGTACATGGAACAGAGCTAGGGAAGGGATTATACTTTAATAAATTCAGAACTGTATCTTGGGTATACTTTGCTCCCATAACCAAAGAGGGAACTTCCAGAACCAACTGATCTGGTCTGTGATTTCCTATTACCTTAAATTGGCCAACTTCTCAGAGTCTGGATACTCAGTACTTCCTAAAACCAGGGTCCTTTAAGGCTAATGGCAGAATCAAGCCCTCTGAACTTAGCTCTAGTGCCCTGTCCCCAGGACCATCTTCCCTAGGGTGTTCATTGCATATTCCAATTAATTTTTCAACTCTGCAAATTTTTACCCTGTTCTACTACTTCCAATGCTTTCACTCCCTCTTGGATACAGACACGTTCTTTATGTTCTAATTCAGCTTCCTCTTGTGAATTAGTTTTCAATTTTGCAAATAAACTGAAGACAATTGACTCTTGCTGACTTTATGTTTGTAATAACTGAAACATTCATTTGGCTTCTGCTTTGCTTACCCAAACAGCACACTGTGGTTTTGTAGGCTGATCTACTGAGGTGGTCCGCCAAGTGAGGACAGCAGTATTTTACTAATTGGCTGTATGGATTCAGTTATGTAAGGAACATAAAAATTCCCTTGGACTGTTCACAAAGAATGCTACATAATTAAAAGAAAAAAAGTAATATTTACATGGTTTTAACAAAGCGTTTTCTTCTTTGCCCTATATGAGGAAGAACCCTGTGATATGTCTTATTTTACCAATGCAATCTTCTGGGAATCAGTAAAGGTGTGACAACTTAGGACAAGCTAATAGTGCCCGATAATTAATGATAAGTTTTGTATATGGATAACAGCAGTTGGAATGACTCGGATGGACAATTCAATGGATATTTTCTGTTGCTGTGCACAGAGCTGCTAACATCCACATTTATGTTGCAAACTGTACAGGGAAAAAATATTAGTGACTTGTGTCAAAAATTAAAAATGTAAGTCTTACATGACATGCATCCTGTTTTTGTATTAATCTTTAGGCTACAATATGCCCTCTTCTGTTGCATGCTGAAGATTTTTATAGGTTTGTTCATGTTCCAGTTCTTTACAGCATTTTAGTTGCCTGTTGAGAAATCCATCCTTTGGCATTTTATACTTGTATGTGGTGCAGATTCTTTATAGTCACAGTTTGCAGTCTGCAGCAGAACTGAATTTTATCTTCCCTGGGCGGCAGAGTTTTGGGTTGCAGGCCTTTTCCTGACAAGTACAAAGATTCTACATCATGGCAGACATATAATCCAAAATTTATTTGGACTTTGGAAAAATCTATTTAGCTTGATGCAAACTGTGACTTTTTCCTGCATCAGATAAATCCTGAGTAGGGGACTGGGAATGTAGTATGCTATGTACAGATGGGTTACTCCATGTTATAGTCTTCCATGTGCTCGCTTCCTCTTGCTTCAAAGCAAGGCAGTAGACTTTCTGTAATGAGGATGTGTCAGGTCTAACATAGTTTCTGAGATGAATTCTTTGTCTGTATCTGCCTAATCTATTTTTTTTTCCCTTGGAAAACTCATGAATGTATCTTTGTTACATACCTAGGATGGTGCTTGAATTATAACCATGAGTAATTTCATGGAAAAAACATGTACTTGCTCTATGGCTCCCAAAGTAAATAAACCAATTATTCTCCTGTGCATAGTTAGTTTGCAAGAAATTGCTGCAGTAATCAAGAGAAGCTAAGTGATGAACAAAGATGGGGCAGTGATATATACATTTGTTGAAATGTTGATTTAGCAGAGAAGAGTCCTTGTTTGGAAGCTTTGGCGATATAATACAACAATTGCTTATTGAAGGTGAGCTTCTGGTTTGAGAAATTGTAAAGTTGAAGAGAATAGTGAAGGAAGGTGAAGCTGTTGTTGCCACTCTTATCACTGGTGGTACCAAACTGAAGTAAGTTTGTGTATTCATGAGCAAAAGCATTTGAAAGACTTTGAATAAAGCAGACCTTTGCAGGGATCTGAGGTCTTCCACTTACAATAATCCGGACGTATTTTTAATGCAAGTGCTTGACAACCTGATTGGGATTCTAGCACATGACTTGGCTGACTGCTGTGACGGGGTGTGTGCAGTGACTTCAACAACAAAAGATGATTTCTCTGAATCTGTGAAGACGACAGTAGAGCAATCTTTAAAAAGATTCGTTCCACATCTGGATTTTGAATCATATTAAATGAATCATATTATTTGGTATGTCCTGAGGATATCATGTTAATAAAAAAATACTGCATTTCTTCTGTGAAATAGTAATTAAAACATCCCCGGAAGTGGTTGCTTTATGAATTAGAGTAAGACCTTCAATGAGTGTGAGAGAGAAACAGGAATGAAGAGAAAATCTATAATATCTTTGTTTTTTTTTTTTAGTTGCTCTTTTCATAAAAACATCTCACTGGACCACTTAGATCACATCTTGTTGAGACATTTAGTTTCCATCTGTAGACTATAATTTCCTATGGGATTTGTAATGGAAAAGCTGGATCCAAATGTAATTTGACTGTATTTCACTGTACTCAGGGAGTTTATAGTATCTTTGCTTTGAAACCCATCATCTTTTAGAAAATGCTGCAGAACAGCTGTTTTATTTTTTCAGTTCATAGTTGGGCAGAGGTATCTGTAAAATAAGCTTTAAATCCTGTGCTCAGACTGCTGCATGGGGATAGCAAAACTGCTGTATAGATAAACTTTAATTTTGTCCTAGAGTCTGCAAGGAACAGCATTATGTTCTGGAAATGTTTTCAGTGGCTTGCTGAGTATATGGATCCAAGCACAATGTTTGGCTTTGGATTCTGTTCATTTATGTGAAACTGAAGAGCCCAAGTATAGTTCTTAGCTATCACATGGGGAGTGGAAATATTGCACTTTTATTTATGAATCACATCCTGATTTTCTAGAAACAGGAAAAGATTTCATTTTTTTTTAATTCACAGTCAAAGGCTGAATGCAGGAATCATAAATTTAGGGTAACGTCTGTCTTAAGTATCCATTCTGTGAACTAATGAATTATCTCAATTTCATCTGACTTTAGAAAAACATTCTACTACTTGGCAACTGTTAAAACACAGCATTTTACAGTGTAAAGTTGGGAAAAAAAGATGTAAAGCATTAGTAACTGAGCAATTTCAGGATTTAAATGTATCTGACTATATCAGTCAATAAAAATCATGGAGTTTTTATGGTTGAGTGATACTTAGGTGTTCAAGAATAATGTCTTTTTGCTCTAGCTTTCTCACTGTATTACCACACCACTATCTAATCTATAGGCAGGCCAGTCTTCAGAATTGATTACCTTTGTGGTTCCCTGAGAATATTAGAGGGGTAGATATTAAGTCAGGACAAATGAAGAGGCCACAGACATATGTACCCTTATAATAAATTGCTGTCTCTCTGCTTTAGAATAAAATTTTTTAGGGAAAAGATTCAGCAACCTATAAGGAATGGAGAATGTTTGGTTGCATTGCAAGTGTATAGGTATAAGTGATGACATTATTGTAGTTAATACACAGACAAAGAACATTGCCATATTAGTAGAGCAATGGAAACAGCCCAAGTTAAAAGCAACTACAGAAATCAAAATCAAACCCATTGGATTATAGAGGTAATAAAGAATGCAATACATGCCATCACATTGTGGAGTATAAGACCATATGGCAACAATGTAAAAGCAATGGAAAAATATAGTAAAGAAGAAAGGGGAAATATTGCAATTTATAGAAGCTTACAATATCAATGAAGTAGGAATCGGCTCAGTAGGTTGCAGGAAGATTGTACAAAAGTCTCACAATGAATGTATGATCCTGAATAGGATGGTTTCTGCTTTGGATTTCCCTTATCTAAGGGACAAAAGTATTTTTTAAATTACTGACGAACTTGATTCTATGAAAATACTTTATGTTTACTGCGTGATAAAGATGTTGTTCCAGTTATGTAAATACAAAGTGGTGATCTCTGATCCCTCTGAACTTCAGCTTACTGTTTTGCTCCCAAAAGGAGACATGCTCATACATTCGTCCATTGTCAACCTTCCAGACTTTCCAAATTCACTGAACTCCAGCACACGAAGAGACAGTATCCCATAGTTATTTCGCCATTTTAAGGAATGTGGGGGTTGAACAACAAATGTTTATAGCTGACCTATTAATCCCAGAGGTTCAGAACAATAGCACAGGAAAATTCTTATGCGTAGTGGTACAACAGCATTGCCACAATAACATTTCCAATGGGTTTTATTAAAATAGAAAGGACAGCTTTGTGTTTGTAAGGAAACTTGTCAAAAAGAGAAGAAAATCAATACTTCCTAGGCGAGTAACAAACTTAGGTGCTTCCTTATAGCACAAAGTTAGAAAAGAAATAAGGTCTCTATCTCAGTATGAAAACTAATTCCAAAGGGACTAAACCTTCTGCAAAATTGAATCATTTAAGTATCTTAATTTTAGTTCTACAGATAAGGATATCAACATCCCATTTGATTGAATCCTTTTTTAAAATACTCAATTCTTCTGTATGTCTGATGATGTGATGTCTTCAAAAAGCCAGACTTGCTGTTGGCACTGGAACCTATGCTAGTTTACTGCTAGGGGAGGTTTATATTCTATTGGAATTAGCAGGGCAGTAAGGAAACAAAAGAACCGTTATTTCAATATATTATCTCCTTCATCAGACTCAAACAAATACCTTTTTTTTTATTGCTCCCTGCAGTATAACCAAGTTAGACAGATAGTGCATGCAAGATCACTGTTCTCCTGAACCAATGTTGCAAAGATAAGCATTTGCCATGCTGTTGTTCTGTTTAAACAAACATGCAAACAACAACAAATTCTTCTGAACTGAATAGATGTTTGAATCATAGACTGGGTAAAATCATTCTTAATCAGACATCACTGGATATGGAATAATGAAATGATGTAATGACTACACTCCTGTTGTAATGTGTAACAGAGAATTATAGTTATTGTTTTTATTTCTGGAAGCAAAGCAATGCCAGACACATATGTATTCTGTGTCTCTCTTTTTCTTTAAATACACAATGAATCTCCTTGCAAAACAGGAGGTGAAATGTGAACTGGAGAACTAGTGAAAGAAAATGCTAATTGTAGGCAAGAGGTAACCCTTTTTACTGAGTTTATTTATAGGGAGTGATCAGCAAAGAAGAGTATGCAAAAGACCGAATTGCATTTTGATAATTTGGCCCAGACCCTCAGAACAAGCTGACTTATTCTGTGTTGTATCCTGTGAGGNTGGCCCCCTGAGCTGAAGTAGCTTCCCCTTGGCGGGAGACTTCTGTGAGAGTGGTGGCTATCTCATCATAGCCACGATCCAGCAGCGTTAATTCTGAGTTAGGTAAAGAGCAAGCTGTGTAAGAAAAGATTCAATTCACTTTCTTATAGTACAAATGCCTACACTTCCAGCCACATCTCTAGAGGTTTCCATCCTATTTCTTCCTAAGTAGCATGATTTCATATGGCTGCACTTGCAGTCCTTTTTATTTTTTCCCTTTTTCCAGTAGAACTGTGACAGCATAAAATTATTCTGCTGTAGGTGAAAACAGATTTTACTGTAAATGTGGATGTTCCAGGATATCATTAGAGTCTGTAGTGGCTCCAGCCTGTTACAGTTTTTGTGCTATGGTGGAAATAATATTAGCCTTCTTTTAGCGGTATGTGAAGTCAGCTCCCTGTATCAAAACATATAACACATTCAAAACAAGGCTATTTTGAAGCCTTATTATTTAGAATCTACATATGTTGTTCACTGAAGAGAATGGAAGATCGTCTGTATATCCTCATCTTAGATGGCTGTTACTACTTAAGATTAGTACAGAAATTAAGTTGGAATAGAATAGAAAAATGAATCCTCTTTTTCTGAGTCGCAGCTGATCCAAGTGTATGTTCTGTCTAAATTACATAACCTCTCCTAATCAAGGAGTTGGCCAGATTTGTTGCATTTATTGTTTATAGCTCCAAATTTCTAGTCTTTAAAATTAGAAACAGTCTTCCTGCTCCTCCATGGCTGTATTGAACAGCTGCTGTAAGTACTGCTTTCTCTTCTTTCTCTTTCTCAGTGGTGCGTGGAGTGTGCTTATAGTCAGCTCTGTGCACAAGTACAGCATTCCTGCTGTTGTCATAGCCTGGGTGTACCTGCTGCAAAATACAACACAGTCTCTGGTTTTTGACATAGAAAATGTGCATAAATGTGATCCAATAAAAGAAGGGCAATACCTTATGGATTAATAGATTAATTTAGCCTATGGATTCTGTGGCAAGAATTACCTGTTACTTTAATTGCCAGCAAATATATGGGTGTGAGTGTAATAATGTGGCTATGAAAATAAACACAGATTCTTTCCTGTTTGCGGCTTGAAGCTTGCCTCATGTGTTTGGTAAAACAAAATCATGGCCATATTAAAAGCTGATTTTAATATGGAAACGCAATTTTAAAATGTAAGGAATCTGGACTATTTACTTTGTGCTTTCCAGTTAGTACTTCTTGAACATTCATGTATTCCATTTAAGAACTGTGGTGA
The DNA here is from genome assembly GCA_013397815.1 of Aleadryas rufinucha. Taxonomy (NCBI): domain Eukaryota; kingdom Metazoa; phylum Chordata; class Aves; order Passeriformes; genus Aleadryas; species Aleadryas rufinucha. Next base: position 13,581 of record VZTH01008952.1, on the reverse strand, counting down.
CTATTACAAGTAAAATAAATTCCTATTTTCAGTATCCATGTTTTAATTTCAGGATTTCACTTTCTAGAAAAGCTCAGCTTTTTAGCTGTAAATTCTGGTCTGTTGTCAACCAAGACTTTCAAGTCACTACAGCTAAACATTTAAGTTATCAAACAATCTGATTTTGTACTTGGTCCTCAGTAACCTGCTCTAGCTGATCCTGTTTGAACTAGAAGTTTGGATCAGAGAGTATCCAGAGCTACCTTCCAACCATAGTGATGCACTGATTCTTTGATTCTACTCCTCATTTCAACTGTAAGCTTTCACTTAAATTCAAAGATGTATGCAAATGGTATAGCTACCTCCAAATCAGATTTTTTTAGGAAAAATCTGGAATGAAATTAATTGGTTAATTTTATTTACCTTTTTTTCAGGCTTTGCTTATGGAGCTATGAAAAACGGGAATCATCAACAATGTAGGAAGGAAGGGTTATTTAGAAAAAGAAAACAAATACAATTTAAGAAATTTGTGTTGTTAGACAATACCATATGAAACTATTTCAGATGTACTGTGGTCACATTATACCTTTACCTACCTCTAAATTAGGTATGTTATATGTCTGAGAATTTTCTTAGTTGCTTGACTCCTTTGTTACTTTCTAGAAATTACCTCCTTTCCTCTAGTAAGAAGACTTCTCATTTATATCTTCCTCCTGGGTCACATCTGTGTATGTTGTTCAAGGCACAATTTAATAAAGGTCAGAATTTCTATAATTTTCTGTGAGCAGAAATTATCTAGGAAGTGTTAGAATTGAGTGAAATATGCCCTGCAATTGCACACAAACCCAGAATCAGTCTTGTTAGAACAACACAGTCAAATCATTAACATAATTACAAAGTCTGTCTGAGAATTAGAACACCATTTGCATCTGTACTGCATATTTCATATTTGAAGTTCAGCTTTTACTCCCTCTTTATGGTCTTGATCCAGTAAAATGTTTTCTCTCAGATCCAAAGGTAATGTGCTTATTTCCCTTTGAGAATGTTTAACATCTGGCTTGGTTCAAATACTTGAACTGCCAAAAGCCAAAACTTTAAACATAAAAGGGAAACATTATTTCAATTTTAATGCTTTCAGGAGATATTCACAGTCAGAGTCCTCATAAAATCATGTTCACTCGTGGACAACAAGTCCTCCTCAAGGATGGGGAGACCTATTTAGAAGGCTACAGCACCTGACAGTCCCTGCAGACATGTGCCAGCATAAGTCATTACACCTATGGGTGCTGAGATATGACAGCAAATGTGGAAGAAAACTAATGGGTTGAAAGGCTGGCAAAAAATTGTCTGCAGTGCTAGCAAAAGCAAGTATTTCAGAGTGAAGACTGTTGGACTACTACGTGACTGGGGCATGATTGCCCTTGTTACAGGTAAGGGAAAGGCCAGAACTGAAATGGAAACCTGTACAAACTTCCTGAAGAGCTAAATGCAGTGTTCTCACTACTATGGGGAGAAAAATTTGGTGTGGAGAAGATTTTTCTAGACACAATCTATAGTCCATCTTGCCTGTGGAAGAATGTGCTTTGCTCCATGTTTTTGAAATTACTTTCATGTGACACTCACATAAGTGGTCCCTTAAAATGTGCCAAAACTCCTATAAGCAAAATAAGTTGTGTCTGTTGAAGTTTCGTAACAGTATTCTTGAAGCATAATCTTCTACCCCTTTGGGCATTTCTTTTTAGTTTCGTTTTAGTCAAGCCTGTACAGCAACTGGCAAGAACAGTATATGTACCTTGTACCCTTTCTTTGTTACTGTTAAGATTTTCTCATATATTTACACACACAACCATTTATTGGTGATACACTGGTCTGGCCAATCTGTGTTTTGGAACTTGAATATTTGGTACAATTCTTCTGCTTCTTTGACTCTTTACAACCTTCAGGTATGTAGCTTTCCTAATATTTGTGTTACTTTTTTAGTGGATGGGAAGGATTGGCATTTGGCAAGAACAAGTCATTAATACACTTGCATTTGTATTTAATTTATATTTAATTATTTTTTCTTTGTGTAAATAGGTAAAGATTTCTGAAATTTAGACTTGCTAATAACTATGGTTATTATTTGGCAGTGTAAGTTCAGTGTGGAATTAGCTTATTTTTAAATTCAGTAGTATAAAAATCTGATTACTACATCTTTTTTTGTTCACTACTAACAGTAAAATTATTACAGATGACAGTAAAATTATTACAGATAACAGTAAAATTATTACAGATTTTAAGACATTTATGATGTCTTAAAAATTAAGACATCATAAATGTAGCTGAGAGGTAAAGCTTTTTAAAGGAAAGGCCTGGTAAAATCATGGCTCCAGCCTGTTACTTAGCCTAATTAGAAAAGGACTGTGGGAGAGGGACTCAGCTAGAATAGAGGAAGTGAGGCACGCTGCGTGAATGCGTCATGCCCGCACCATGTGTGGTGGTTGGTTAAATTGGGTTCCTTGTGCCTTAAAACTGTGTAAACTGACAACTGACTAATGGCTTAAAAAGGCCGGGTTTTTTGTCAATAAAGTTCCTCCTTTGCACCTGCCTGGGGTCCCCTCGTTGCTCTATGCCGCCACACCATAAATCCTGAAAAATTATAGCTATGCCACCTACATGAGTAGCTTATGATTACAAAAGAGTTTGCATGTGGTTTTTTGCAGGGGAGAATAAAACCTTACTGGTGATGTATTCCTCAATGCCCAGAGATAATGAATTTTTTTTCATACAGTTGAGCAGTTTTTTATCAGTTATTCTGCTCCACAACTTCTCCTTTATAAAAAATCTGCTATTTATGATGATACAGTTCATTGTTTACTTTATCTCCTACCTACCTCCTACACTAGTAGATTCTGTGTAGCCCTTCCTAAGAATTTTAGCAAGAACATTATAGATGTTACTTGTTTTCCTCCACCTTTTTCTTCTGCATGTCTTTTAGAATCATAGAGGATTACAGTGGAAGTATCAGCAGTTCAACGTGGAACCAATGTTGTCTTAGTGTGTGTCCCGGTTTTGGGCCAATCTCAAGGAAAGATGTCCGAAAGGACATCTCCTCAAAGCAAAGCAGGGCACTGCCGCCCCTCCCCCACCAGGTTCGGGAAAAGAAAACTATTTCCCGGAGGAATGTGAAAGACAGAAAAAGAACTATTTATTAAACACACACACACAGGAAAACAACAACGATACCAAAGAACCAAAATCTCTCCCACTGTGGAGAGGAAACCTGGAGAATTTGAGAGTCCTCACTGCAGGGGGGTGGTCTCTCTCCTCTTCCTTGGAGCTGGGTCGAGGTGGGTGCCCCACTCCAAGCTGGGGAAGGGTCCCCCAGTGGAGTCCAGATGCTCCGGTGATCTGAGCAAGTCCAGAGGAGAAGAAAACAAAGCCAAATTTTCTCTCCGTCTCTCTCCGAGGAAAAAGGAGCCGAAAAACCGGGTGGAAAAAGCAGGCAGTGTGCTTCCTCCACACTTCTCCCCACACAGCTGAACGCAGAGCAGAGCGACCTTGAAGCACAGACTGTTTTGAAAAGTTCGCCCGGCCGCTTCTCTCTGCTCTCCCAGGCTCAGTTTAAAGGCACAGGACTCATGTTTGGGCATAGAGCGATGGTAGGGGATACACATGACACGGTCACCCCAAGACAGTGTGACAGCCCCAATTTGTGGCATATGGGAAACTTTAAATAGAGCTTCATCAGGTACGTTCATTAATTTTGGTGTTTTCCCTACTTAGGATATCAGATAATTCGTTTACTGAATTACTTGCTCCCAGGTGACAAATACTGGCTATCAATTTCTGAATTTTGGTTTTTATTCCATATTCTCAACGGAAAATAAGTTAATGATAACCACAGTTTGTAATAGTCTTGATGTTCCATCCACAGACCTTGCCTGGATTTGAAGCATGAATGTTGAAAATTATCCTCCATCCCCCAACAAACAAACATGTGGCATTCAAAAATAGAACTCTCATCATGACAAAACATATTCAAAGCTGACGTTGGAACAAACTGAAATTACCACATCAACACTGCAGCAATTAACACCTAGGATTTTCAAAAGTAGGTAGTATCCCTGAGTATTGCATTTGTTTGGTGGATCCTGTGTAAGAACTTTAAAAAATATTTCATCTTCTGTGGCTCAGTGCCAGGCAAATAAAAAGAAACTTGCACTTGGAAATCCCAGCTTTACTAGTTGCCTAAGTGGCACTACTAATTGCATAATTTTCTGCCTACCACATCTTTATTCTTTTTGAATCTATATTCTTTATATATATTCCATTTATATGTCTCAGATTGATAGAAAGAAAAACATCTGCCAAATTCCCTTTTGCTTTTCTGGTAAAATGTTGGTCAAAACTAGATTAAATATGAGGAAAAGGAGGCTAAAAATAATTTCCAGCTTCTGGCATGAAGACTGAGACATTGTAAAGTTCATCACATCTGCTGGATGAAAGCATATTATGGATGCGAGGTATGACACATCCTGTATGAGGAACTTTTTAAATATCAAAGACTAGTAATTAATTGCTTTGAGAAGCTTTGAACAAGCTGTGCTAAAACCAGGCAGAAATCTGTTTTCAACTGTTTGAAACTACTTATATACAAGACAGCTGGAAAAAAAACTGATTGAGTAAAGGCAGACACTTAAAACTAGGAAACAAATCTAAATTTGATGCTGGGTGAGTTTTGGGTATCAACAGTTCCATTTAGGTTAGTTAAAACTTAGTGTATCTCTCTGAATAACCACAGAAAGCCATATGAAACCGGACTATAAAACAAGACTTCCTAAATGTCACTAAGGTTTGTGAGTGTGCAGTCAGTTACTGAACTTCACTTGAAAATGGATTGGGACAAGAACTGATTGAACCTTCAAATAAATATTTTTTTAAAAATTGTTTAACCAGTTTGGATTCCAGGAATGTGGAAGTGCTTTCCTGTGTATAAAGATCAGAAGTAAATTATGTTAACACATCACATTAGCTGGAGGGAAGTGTGCAGTGTTAGAGAATAACCAGCACAGTGGAACTTGGCTTTATTTATGACTTTGAAAATAAATGCAAATGCTGACATAATTTACCTGATTAAGACTTCCCTGAATGAATGTTCATCTCTTTTTATAGGCTTTTCCAAAATGTATATACGGTGATACCTTGAGGCAATAAATTTCACATAATTAACATGTCGAATGCAATGCCTTCTCCCTACATGTTGACTTCTACGATATGTGTCTTGGCTCTGAACTGCATAAGAAGGAGTGGTTCTCAGTGAATACTTTACCATCCCAATACCAGCTGTTATATCTGCTCTGTCTGTTCTTATTTATTTCATCCTAAAACTATACAGTCTCTCTGCCTTTAGTGTCTCCGCCGTTAGTCTCTCTTCATATGAAGTAATTCTAGCCCTCTAACCATTTTTCTTATACATATCCGACTTTGCTCTTTCTACTATAAAACATATGAGTATAGTTGCAAAGCTGTTCTAGCCAGATGCCACTTTCTTTCTGAAGCTAGCATAGATAGGTGCTACCTAGGCTATTGCACTGCAGTCAATAGTGGTCCCTTTTACAGGCAGAAAGAAGCAGTTATGTGACATTCCTTCTGAGAGAGAGAATTCCAAAGTAGTGTCAGGAAAATCACATTTCATCCTTACTGGTCTAGATGGAGGTTTACCTCTGAGCAGAAGATCTGCATAGAGTGTAGGTCCCCTCATGAGAGCCTTTCTGGGGAGAGAAACATCTCATTGCCCTAGGTGAGTAAATTGTGCGTGATTCCTATACCTGTTTGACTGATGCCCTGAGTGCAGGAAGCATATGGCCACATCTGAATATCAGTGAAGTGCCTCATGGAGGACCTAAATTGTACCTTATCCACAGAAGATTTGACATGTTGGGAAATTTTTAGAGAACTAGAATTTGTTTTATCTCAGCATGCCCACAGAACTACAAAGAAATGAAAGACAAGTAAAGCTTTTGTGGTTTCCAAATGAAGTAATGCAATGTCCCAAAAGGGTTTTTATTAATAAGACTTAGAAGATGAGTAGTGCAAATCAATTCAATTTTTTTAACTTGAGAAGAATAAGGGTTTGGCTAGATGTGTTAAAGCTGATAGAAAACATCCAGCACTAGGAAGTGTAACCAAACGTTTACTATTGAGATGGTGTCAATCAGTCACTCAGGCAGTGGGGTTCTCAGTAGCCTCACCTGTGACCAACACTGTACCTATCCGAAGAAAAGATTGCAGGAGCAGGGTGAGGATAAGGAGAAATCCACATCAATTTTTACAATGCAACTAAGGTCTGAGGGCTTTGAATTGCATGAGTTTTATGTTGCTACCACTCTGCTGGCTTGAATAGGGCTATTTCAAAACATATAATCTCAGTGTATGTGCTTATTGGGAAGAGTAAACTTGCTGTGTTTTTACACAGAAGTTTTTTGGTTGATCATGTTAGTGGTCCGGTTTAGAAAATCATCATTCCCAGGCTGAAAAATAGTTTTCTAAACCAGTAAATGATTAGTTCAATTACCTGAAAATCAAACATTTAGCATGAACCTTAAGAACGAGATTTTTTTATTTGTCTTTTTAAATGTTGTAGAATTTGAGGAGGAGAGCTTAATTAAGTGGTTTATTGATGTTGCCAGTTGATGATATTATTTGATTGCTGTTTCTACAGATTCAGTATTATGACCATTTTAGATTCTTAATAATGAAACTCTGCCTTCTTGAAACTCAATCTCACCTAAAACGAAAGCCAAGTAACAAACTTTCTGATATGCAAGTGAGCAAATTACAGCCAAGTGATCCCTACATGTACCCCTTAAAATTGCATGCAGATTTCAACAATAAATGACCATCATCTGAGTCATCAACAGAAGTTATGGGAAAGATTATGAACAGAAAAGCCAAGTCCTTAAACTAAGAAAGCCTCTCCTCAGATTTGACAGTTCAAGTTGAATGTTGTCGTCATGTATGGGCCAGTCACAATGGGAAACAAATTCTCTGCAATATTTGTTGCTTCAAGGTCAGCCTCATGAGCTACTTGTTTGGTTTCTGTGGATACAGGGATGAGAAGACAAAGCTACAGGTTTGAGAACACTGATTTATCTTTTGAGGTTGTAAAGGACGGTGTCTTATCATCCCCTCATCATAAAGGAGGGTACTTAATACTGACAGAAGAGGCTTCACCATTTTTGATTGCAACACCAAAATTTGCAACACCAAAATATGGGCAGATTTGTGAAAGAAGTGAGAAAAAAGCTGAAATTTCTGCTGCTCTTCCAGGTTCCCCTTCAATAGGGGAAATCGCTCCCTTGGGATTTACACTCCAGTAGGAATACTAACACACAACAATGGCAATGTCACGCCTTCACTGTGTTTTGGGAACTGGAAGCTGTGGGGTTTCCCATGAAATTAAGGAAACAAAGCCTCTTTTTCCTCCAATAGTTTTTGCTTTTTTGCGGGGGAGGGGGGTGTGTGTGCGTGCGTGTGTGTGTGTGTATGTGTGACAAACCCAACTGAAATATAAAACATTGGAACATATGGACCTGAACAAAGACATCTAAAACTGGTGTAAGGCTGTTATGAACTGATTCATGGTTCCTGAGTTCCCTAGGAAACTTGGTTCCCTGCCTAATAGTAGGGCAGGTTTTGTCAATAAGCTGCAGAGCCTCAGTAATGATGCAGTTTGAATGGAAACAGCAAAGGCCTAGCACGTTTGAGTCATCTTGGGCCGTGACCTCTCAGATGAGGTGCATGCACCATCATACCCAGGTGGCAACGGCTGAGTGGCACTAATTAGTGGGACAGATGGGACAACTGTCTGGCCTTTTTTATTCTGAAAAGGTAGAAATATGAGTATATCTGAATGGAAAATTAATTGCTTAACTCTCCATCCCAGCCTATTTTAGAAGTATTTTGGAAGAAAAGCGAAAGCAGATGGAAGTATGTATTGAAGTTTACACAGCAAAAAGACATTTTCTAACTAGCTCTATCAAGAATATCAATAGCTGCTTCACCTAACAACATTCCCTAGTGTGATGTTTTAGATTTAAAGGTTTACTTTGTCAAAGGATGTTGGCCCTTCGGAGTTAACCATTAAGCCTATTATTTCTCATAGTCTGGAAAAAATGATACTTTCCTCTTTGAAGAAGTTAATAAAGGGAATTTGGGTGGAGTAGACAGAAGAACAGAACTAACACTGAGTAAGATAAAATTGAAAGTTTGCTTGTGGTGTGGGTATTGCAAGCAAATAATGATTTCTGTTGTGTAACACTCTCACTCCGTTGCAGAAATCAAGCCCCTACACCTGAAATGCAGTTCGGCCTGGCAGCTTCAACCAGGGAGACAGAAGACTTAATAAAACCACTTGATATGGCAGAGTTCTGGCTGGCAGGTTGGCCCCTGTAGGAATTCCACTTTGGACTCAAACCTTTCAAATGATAACAGGTACCTGTGCGTGTGTGCTTCTCCTCTTCTTCCCACCCCTCTCTATGGGATTTCTGTCCCCACTACTTATTACTTTCTATACTGCACTGTTGACACAAGCTGCAAATTGCCTCCCTAACTACACAGTTCCAGGACAATTTCTTCCATTTTCTCCATATACAACGCCAATCAGAAATTTCACTTGAGGTTTCTATCATGTTCTGTTCTCCCACTTCAAATGTATCAAGAAATTGTTTTATAGCTGTAGCTGACTTTGCAAAGTTCATGTATTTCTTCAGTTTTCTAGCTGCTTCTGGATTCTTTCAGTTAGAGCTGGCCAGATGTAGTTAAAGTGTCATTTACCTAAGCAGTTCTTTAATACTGGCTTCAACCTAGGACAGAAATAAATTAAAGAAATATTTCTCTATCACTCCTCAGCTCTGGTATGTGTAGCTAAAAGCTTGCCTAATCACACACCTTTTTTACATACACCTCCAAACACCTTAACAGTACAGGTGTTGTCTTAGGGCCATGAAGTGCTGGCTAGGTACCCTTGCCAGACCTGGCTGTTGGCATGAAGGAGTTGCTACCTCCTGGTAGCCTCCCTATTTCTCTTCCAGATGCTGTGTGCTGTATTAAATTTTTCACAAGCAAAGTTTGAAGGTATTAAAATGTTCAGTGTTATAGTAATAAAATAGTTTATAATGGTGTGGTTGCGAGATGAGATGGTTTGTAAAATTAATTTTATCACAACAGTGCAAGTTATAGACGGGAAAATCCATTGGGGGCTCATTAATGAAAATGTTTTTCTGGCAGATCTAAATATTGATTCAAATATATATAGGCTGTTGCAGGTAGCTGGGCATAGAGGAGCATGTTCAAGGTTTTGGCTGAGACCTGTTATGCCCTGTGGAACTACAGCAAAAACCCATTGCAGGAGAGACCAGAGGCTGGGTCCAGGAAAGCTACCATACTGAAAGCAGTTAAGGATTACTTTAATGTGGTGGGGTATTTTTTGGTTGTTTGTGGCTTTTTGTTGTTTTTTTTTGGCATGTGGGGGTTTTTGCTGTTTTTCTGGTGGAGGTTTTTTGGTTTTGGTGGTGGTTTGGTTTGGTTTGGTTTGGTTTGGTTTGGTTTGGTAATATTTTAGAGAAAAGCCACACTAGGCAGCTGAGTAGATATTTGGCAAACTGTAAAATCAGATCAGTAAGTCCTCTGATTTTTGTAACTGATTGTATCAAGAAAATGTTTTCAATGGCATGGATACCTACATAGAGGGAATACTGTCCTGCATATGGATGAGGTGGATTTAGGTGAGATGGCGGATGACATACATAGATGAAGTGACCAAATACTTGATGCTTTTGGAGAGAGTATTGGATCAAATCAGGCATCACTTCTGAATCATTCCAAACCTCCACTTCTTTTGCATTTCTTGGTTTTGTTCCCAAATGAAAAACTCTTATGGGAAGACTGATTCTTCCATCATAACCATGCCATTTCTGGAGACAGAGGTTAGCTGTCTGATTTTGAGGTTTCAACAAAGTATGGGAACCTCTTAGCCTCTCACACTTTCTAGTTGGAACTCAGATTCAGTTAGAACTTGAGTTATAATTGTATATGTATTTAGGATGAGTTTTTTAAAAGATAACAAAACTGTAAATAGGATTTGAGCCAACAAATCCCTTGGGTTCACAAAAATTCCCAAACTCTGGCTGTAGTCCGCTAAGCAGTTAAATAAGTGGTTAAATCAATTTGTTTGCATTATATCCTTGAAAATCTGTATTTCCATGTAAAATTAAGAACAACAAAACATATCTGAAAGATCAGGGGTGTAATTCACTAAGAGCTTTTGTAGTCCAGGTGGACATGTTTTTGCAAATAACAAATATTTGCACATTTTTTCTTTCTTTGAGTAACTTCTTTCTCTAGGCTTTCGTCCTTAATATACTGCCATGTTCTGGGCACCTTTATTGTATTCAGTTATTTGCTTCCTGGGTTTTTTTTTTTTTTTTTTGATTTGACAAATTACCTCAGTTCTGTGCAGTTTCTCTAAGGAGAAATGTAGTGCTTTTCTGCTCATTACCAGTTTTTAATTGTTAGTTAAAGTATGGGTGGTTCCATCCTGTGTTTCAGAAGATCCAGACAATACAGTACCTAAGTCACCATTCCCAGAGACTGTGGCAAGGGGTGCAGTTGTTTGGTGGAGCTCTGCAGCAGTCAAAATATTTCTGACTGACTGTTTTTCTCCAAATTATTCTACTGTTCCTCTAAAATAAGTTTTCCATATCAGTGTGACAACATAATATTTAGGGAAAAATTCTTTTTTTTTATATAAAAATGATTTATTTTTCTTTTTGTAGTGATACGACTTTCACACTTTCGTTACAGATTACAACATCATATAAAATAAGGAAAAATGAGAATAGAATGATTCAAGTATTTCTGGCCATATGAAGATTTTTTTTTTAACTTTTCTTGACATATTTTCTTGCTCCGGAATGAAAATGAATTCCTAAGCAGAAGTTTTTGTTTGAAATTAGTGCATATGTGTGATGATCTAATAGATTGTTATGTCATACAAGAATTTCAAAATGGTACCTGATAGTTAAGAGCATTCAGGATTATAGTATTATTTCAGGACTTATAGTTTCTAAAAGTTCATATTAGCACATCTGAGGTGCTATTTTTTAATAACTGTGTAAAAAGAGTTGGCCAAAAACAAGAAGTTCTGGTGCTCCTTTGTGAAGTGCAGGGCAGACAGGGATAAAAGGAAGAAAGGAGTAGAAAGGTATTGGGAATCAGCTTGAAAAGAAACACTTAAATTTTCAGAAGGCTCTGGGATTGCTTTGATGAGAACTAGAGGGAAAAGCAACCCAGTAAGGCTGTGGTCTTCAAGGTAGGAGAGGATTCCTCGTGCATTCAAGCTGATTAAAAAGATCTAAGATAATATTTTCCCTAGTGTGATGAAAGTCACCTCTTTGTTTATTGGGTTCCTCACATAAAGGAGGAGAGAGGAAAAACATGCCCAGCTAGAGTGAAGGGTAGAATTCCCAGTTTTTGTTACTTTTCATACACCTAAATTAAAGAGAACCTAACAGTCCCTAGAAATTAAAAACACTAACTGTTTCTACCTGCTGCTGCTGTTCCAAAGAAAAAGCTTCTCTGATCTTACTCTAGCCTATGAGCACAGATTCAGGCAAATGAGAATGAGACTACAGAATGACAGTTAAACTCTATTTTTAAATCACATTTTCTAAGGTTTTGCATGTGGTAATTTAAAACCTGAGGTCTGCAACACCACAAATGCTTTCATAAGGCACAGAATGGGCTGTTGTCCCATAAAAATCTTTCTTTTGAAAAAGGCTCTTTTAAAGCTGGTGAAATCCCTTTAGGTGAGATACTTTCAAAGGAAAGCCTTTTTAATTTAGAAAGGAGAAGGTGCATTGTATTGTAGTGGATGGGCAATCAGGCAGTTAGACTTTGAATGCAATACAAGTTTTATGGAGGTGACAGAAATCTCCCTGCAGTGTCGGTATGGTGGCACCAGCCTCACTGAGGTTTGCATGTAATAAGACCTGAGCAGCATGTGTGCCTGTAAGTCCTGCTTTTAAGCTGCAGGTCCAATAAGGAAACACTGGCAGCACAAATACATCCAGGAGTTAAATGTCTTAAGGTATTTTTTGGTGTAAATCTGACAAAAAAAAAAATCTCTGAAGGGAGGAAGAAAGGAACTGGGGAACTGGGGAAATAGAAACCATGAGTTAAGAAATGTTCATAAGTGAACCTGTGGGAATGACTTGGGAAAGCCAAGGCAGAAAAGCAGATGGCTCACTGCATAAAGCTCAGTCATGGTCTAACTCCAGCTGACAACTAAGTACCATGCAGCAGCGTGCTCACTCCCTCACCCTGATGGGAGGAAAATTGAAGGGAAAAAGACTATACCTCATGGATTGAGATAAGAACAGTTAAATAATTGAAGCAAAATAAAACATGTTAATACCACTAATAATACTAATGGTAACAACAATAACAATAATAATGAAAAGGANATCAGGCAGTTAGACTTTGAATGCAATACAAGTTTTATGGAGGTGACAGAAATCTCCCTGCAGTGTCGGTATGGTGGCACCAGCCTCACTGAGGTTTGCATGTAATAAGACCTGAGCAGCATGTGTGCCTGTAAGTCCTGCTTTTAAGCTGCAGGTCCAATAAGGAAACACTGGCAGCACAAATACATCCAGGAGTTAAATGTCTTAAGGTATTTTTTGGTGTAAATCTGACAAAAAAAAAATCTCTGAAGGGAGGAAGAAAGGAACTGGGGAACTGGGGAAATAGAAACCATGAGTTAAGAAATGTTCATAAGTGAACCTGTGGGAATGACTTGGGAAAGCCAAGGCAGAAAAGCAGATGGCTCACTGCATAAAGCTCAGTCATGGTCTAACTCCAGCTGACAACTAAGTACCATGCAGCAGCGTGCTCACTCCCTCACCCTGATGGGAGGAAAATTGAAGGGAAAAAGACTATACCTCATGGATTGAGATAAGAACAGTTAAATAATTGAAGCAAAATAAAACATGTTAATACCACTAATAATACTAATGGTAACAACAATAACAATAATAATGAAAAGGAGAGAGAAAGAGAAATAAAACCCCAGAGAAATAAGTGATGCACAATCAAGCTGCTCACCACCCACTGACCGATACTCAGCTTGTCCCCCAGTAGCAATCAGCCCCACCCAGCCAACTCCCCCCAGTTTAAATACTGGACATGATGTTCTATGGTCTGGAATATCCCTTTGGCCAGTTTGGGTCAGCTGTCCTGGCCATGCTCCCTCCCAGGTCCTTGTGCAGCTCCTCACTGGCAGAGCCCAGGAACCTGAAAAGCCCCTGGCTGAGGGTAAGCACTGCTGAGCAACAGCTGAGCCATCAGTGTGTTATCAACATCAGTCTCATACTGAATCCAAAACACAGCCCTGTACCAGCTACTAAGAACAAAATTAACACTGCCTTAACCGAAACAAGGACAGACTCATGGAAGGTTACTCTTGCTTGCAGACAGTCTACTCCAGAGGGGGTGAGACCAGCCAAACCCAGGTAATTTCACAGTTATGCGGTTCTGCAGATGTCAGAGACTGAAAATAGT
>VZTH01008951.1:774049-800242 GCA_013397815.1 Aleadryas rufinucha | reverse complement strand
AAATATGCTACTATGTCCTTTTCAAGTTTTTTTAGATCTTAAAAAATTAGTTATACATCTGACAGATCCTATTGTTGCCTGTTCTCATTGCAATGAAAAGAAGCAAGAATAAAATTTTCTAATTATTGGAAAAATGAAAAACCATTAATTTATGATTGGACTACACAGTGATTCAAAGAAAATACTTATAATTTGTATAATTCAGGTAGTTTGCTAAAAGTGAGAACAAGAAATGTCCAAGCAAAAGTTTCTCTCTTTTCTATGCTTGACTGCACAGAATGTAATTTTGCCTTATAACGTCAATGAAATCAAGGCTTGCATAATAATAAACTCTAACAAGACACTTTAGGAATAACAGGAAGGAAAATTCTAAAACAGTGTAAGAGAAGTGTATGTGAGTTTGTAAAAATGAATTACACTTGTGCAGTGACTTGTGGTTGATATTACACACCTCCAGAGTGAACAGAAGAAAATGGAAGAAAAGTATGCTAAGATATGTAATTTTTCATAATACTCATTTTCCTGAGCAAGTCAAGTGCCATAATCAGAAACTGTATTGACTAGGGAAAAAAAAATTATCAGAGAGTACATAAATTTGTTCATTAACCTGCGGAATTTTAATTTGCAGACAATTTGTGTGAATTTATAGTGACCTTCTAATTTAATACAAGTTTATAGAAATATAAATCATAAAAAAATCCAGAAAGGTAATTCACTGCTCAAAGAGCTGTGTAAGAAAAATAGAGATATATTTCTCCTTTGCTTTACATGCCAACAATCCTTATTGTCAAGTTTACACTACCTTCAAATTAATTGAGAGGAACATAAATTCAAAATCACAGATTTTTTGCACCTCATTGTACAGGGCAATGATTACAATGTGTGAAACTCCTTTTTTTTTAATGAGACTTCTAAGACCCAACTCTTTGTTGTCGGTTTTTTCAATATATAAAAATGCTGCCTTCTTTGAAAAACTCACACTAACCAAGAAAATAGTCTGAGGCACAAATTTTGTTTGCAGTGTTATGTTGACAGCTCGGTCACAACAGAAACTAGAGGGGGTTTAAAGTCCCCAGGGAATATCTTCCCACACCTATGGAAAGTTGAAATAGTAATGAATGTTCTTAGTGTAGTGTAATCTTAACTGGAAACTCACAGAGAAAACAAGAGCTTTTTCTTCTACTGAGGTTCTTAACAAAACATAGACTGAAGGCATATATTCCTGTTTAAACAATAAATCTGAAAAAATGTCCTGGAGTTCTCCTTAAAAAAGCACCAATCAACCAGAATAACAGCCCCCCAAATCCTGTACAGTAGTAATTCTGAAAGGATGTGGCTTGGTTCTTCAATTGCTTGCTTCCTATTTACTCTTTCAAACCTATTTCAGATGGAGAATGGGGTGTTTAACCTATTTTTTTCTTCAGTCCTGCACTGGACCTGTATATGATTAAGAAAACAAGCTAGGAGCTGAATGACCGAGAGTCTAAAATGGACCTTTGTTCTCCTTGAAGAGAGAAGCTGAATGAATGATAGAAAGACATTGGATCTTTAATTTTGAATAAATTTGAAGAATTTGCACATTTTTTTGCATAAGAAGCCAGTGCAGAAATTATTTTAGTCTGCATTTGTGGTTAATCTCCACACAGCAGAATATTTGACTATAAATACATAAGAAAGATGGCTTGCAAAATACTTTTCTTTAATTGCTATCATCAATGACATGTTTGCAAATATAATTATTTAAGCCCTTCTCGAAGAAAGAAGTTGAACTTGACTTCAGAAAGCAAAAATTGTCAAAGCATAATTGATTCTAGATTTTTTATATTCACATAAACCATACTTAAACAAAGTGCAAATTTATTTCAAAATCTTGCTTATGCATAATTTTAATGAATGGATTTCAAATTATCATAAAATATTGAAAAGTTCTGAGTCCATCATCACATTTACTTTCTTAACAGTAAAGCTTTTGCATTATTGATGATGATAACCCACTCTATACCTACACCTCAGATACTCTGTTCCCCTCATTTGAACAGACTACTGTTCTACACATACCCCGCTATTCCAAATTCTGGTCTGAATTTTCAATTATGTTAACACATGGAATAGGATATTAGCACTGTTATTCCTCATAAATCCAAGCCACAAACTAATGAGAAGAATGAGCAGCACCCAGAAGCCTCTGAAATATCCATAGGGAAGATTCAAGCTCTCTTGTATGTAATGTTTTATCTATTTTTTAAAGTGATATTTTGATGCTGGTGACCAGCATGTCCACAAAAGTGACATAATATGGTTAGAACCATGGACTGTGTTCTGGGAAAAAAACAAATCAAAACAAAGAATACTCATGAAAATGTAGCCTCATATATGATACAAAATGCGTTATTAGATGCTATATGTTCTAAGACTTGTACAAAAATTTGTTCTAAATCAGTTTACTTGGTGACAAATTATAAAATGGAGCAAATCTTAAAATCCTAAAAATTAAGTATTTCACTAAGGTTTTTAAATTAGTGTAAGAAATGCAGAAGGTTTGTCAATACACTTCTAGTAAGGGACAAAAAGCTTTATACTGAAAGAATACAACAGTAGAGAGAAAGGACATTACGCATGTTAGGTGGAAAAAGAACTAATGGCTGCAGAGCAAATGCCATCCGAGTTAGACCCACACCCATTAGTTCAACTAGGATGGATCAGGCATCATCCGGAAAAATCCCAATGATAGAAGTAGGACAAATGCGTTTGTTAAAATGATTGTTTCCCTCTGTTCTGTTAAGGGGAAGAAAAATAAAAGAGTACCTTGAACAGGTATGCATAGAACACAGTTTTTTGCAATTTTACATGCATTCTTATGATTGAAATTCAGAATAAAACCAATGCAAGAGATGAAATGAATGTTGGTAGATTTACTACTACTTGTATCAATAAAAAGTCTCGATTATTCAACAACTGATTTATGAATGCCTAAGACTGAATAATTAGTAGAAATCTATACTCCTCAATGCACATTGCATAAATAGGAAAAAATCCTATCTGACTTCCCTATGAGAGTTTTCCATTGACTAAATAGTTTCTTGGAGATGTCATCCTTAATGCATCCTCTAAAATGTTATCCTCCCTGTGTTGCACATTGCCAACTCTTGCAATATGTTCAAAAGTCCCACAGTGATGTAATTTTTCCTTTTTAATATCAGCAACTAGACTCAAGGGAAGGGATACATGAGAATATTCAGTTACAGTTATTGGGGAGGGGGTGAGGAGAGAGGAGTAAAGGAGTGAGACATAAAATTTTTTTTTTTTGCCTTCAGAGTTGTTCAGAGAAACCTCAAAAATGTCAGTAGCATACATTCAAAAGCATTGGAAAATATGTCAGTCAAAAAAAGGAACACAGACGCTTCATGTAAAAAATAACAATAAAACTGGCAACTTCACAACTGTGTGTATAAACACTTGATTTTTCTTACCAGTCTTGATAGACAGTGTAACAATGGATTTAGTGAGAGTGATAAGAAAAGACTTGTGGATTACCTGAGATATCTGTGAGGTCGGAAAGGGAATCTTTCATTTATTCAGGAGTAAGGATAAAATGCAATTTCTCTAAAAGCATGCCTGGGTAAGACTCATGTGGCCTCTTGCTGAGCCAGAGTGTGCATTCTGCTGCATTTGGGTGTGGAGGACGTGCTGCCCCTGCTGTGTGACAAGCAGGCACAGAGTCCCCTCTGTGCCACTGCTGAACAAGAGATGTGTAAGGGCCCAGGAGCACCAATGACCACCAGCAGCTGCCATAATGGCCACAGAGCTGCCCCCAGAGAGCAGCAGTAAGCAATTGCTTGGTCTCAGCCCCACAGGGAAGGGGGCAGCAGAGAGGAGCGGGCAGCAGCGCGGCTGTGGGAAGGGGTCAGGTCACTTGAGAAAAGACTGCAGCCTCCAGAGGGGCGTGGGCTGGGACAATGCCTTTAGCTCCCACCCTGAGGAACCTCCCATCCTGTGGCACCTGGGTGCCCCACTCCCGTCTGGCTTGGATATTTCTTCTGCATTTCTGAGAGGTGGTGCACAACCAGTTTGACTTGAAACTAGTTGTGATTGACTTTCATTGGAATCTCAGGTTGCCGAGTAATTACTGAACTTTAGTTGTCAATAAAATTTGACACATGGTTTTGTGTCAAAATATTCCTACAAATGAAGAATCATCACGGAAATATTGACTCCTTAGATGCTATAGGCCAGGTTTCGCCTTCATCCTCATCCATGGCATTTTCAAAAATGTATCAGTTACATTACTGTGGGTGGAATTTTACTCTGGGTTCTTCAAATAGCATGCTTCAGATGATAGTTTCTTAACAATTCTTCCAATTAAGTTCTAGAAAGGAGTCAGACACTGTCCTTCCATCCTTTCATAAGCATTTAGAGATATAAAATCCATATTCTTTCACTCACTCTACTNATTTTTAGGCATCAATACATCACAAGTTTTACATGTCTTTTTACAGTTCCTTTTATACCCAGAACAACCATTTCACTGTGTGTAAAAGCTTGTGGTGTATGTAATGGCAGGATAAACAATTACAGACTGCAGATGACATATTGTGCAAAAGGTGGAAAGGAGTGCAGCCTGGATGACTGTGTAGACTAAAGGGAATAATAGCAGGTGGGTGCAGAGGAGAGAAATAAAGGATGCAAAAGCAAGTGTTAGATTTGGTTTGGCAGTCTATTTTCTAAACGGAGTGAACTGACAGAATAAATTGATGACACAATATTCCCTTTTACTTACTTAAATTCCCTTATTACATTATCTTAATGATAGAGAGGATAATTTACTATGGCTTAAATTAGACATGTAAACCCAGAATCTCAAAAGTATCCATACACCCAATTTCCTGTGAAATAACTCTGTTACGTTTTAGTCTCCTTAAGCCTGAGTTCATAAACTGTGGAACAGGGAGAAAATACGAGGCATGAAAAATTTCAATGATCAGTGCTGCACCACTATGATAGGCAAACTGAACATTTATGCTAATAGATAGTGAGCATGGAGGGAGGTCTGTAAAGACCCTGAAGGGAGTAACTAGTACCGAGGTCAAATGGAATTGGCAGGGCTGAACAAAGGCCAGCCAAGGGGAGAAACCAATATGTCTGTCACACTATATTCCTTCTAGGTCCATGACTTCCAGCACCCACTTGTTGTCAGGACAAGATCCACACAAGTTCATGATAGGAAATCCCATCAGCAAAAAGATAGGCTTGCTTTGCTTCAAGATTGTTTGCTTCTTGTTTATTCTTAAATAAATCCCAGGCTTGGCTACATTCCAGTGAAGGGGGATCTAGACGAATATTGTCATTTCTTACTTAAAAATATTTTATTTTCCTAGTGACAGAAGGAGAAAAACAAACTCTAGCCCTCTGCTTTGCAAACATAGGAAGCAAGATAATTATTATATCATTATTACAATAGGTCTGTAGCCTAAGAAAATAGTTCTCTCAGTTTCTCCCTGAAATCCTTAAAACTTGTTGGTCAGTTTTGATCATGTTCAACAGAGATGTGGGCAATATGATCAGGTAAGCATCATAAAAGTAGAAAACTGTATATAGAGAGACTTTTAATAAAGCCTTCAATGAAGAAGAAGAAAGATGAGTCAAACCAGCAGTTTCTGAGGGACCTTTTTAAAACACATATTTCAAGCATCACTGCTTCTATACAAACAAACTCTTGACAAACTCTTTCTGTACCCTATTTTCCATACAGGAATTGTCTCTTACATTAAGCAGACTCAAGTCTTTTTAAACCTTAGAGATCAACATAGGAGAAAGCTATTATAAATGCCCAAACCACAGGAAAATTTTAATATAAGTTCACTCTCATATGCACAACCACAAATCTAACTACGGGACATGAATATTAAAGGAATCAATCTTCATAACTTCTGCTCAGATGGAATTACTTTTCTGGATTGTATCTTACTGGTATTTGGTAGTCCTCAGAACAGCCTAAGCATTATAGAAGGCACTATACAAACACAGAACAAAAATCTGTTCCCAAGCCAGAAAATTCACTACTTTCAGTAATTACCTGGCTTTGTCTGAAGGAAACAGGAAAGGGAGTGGGAGAAAGAAGGAAAAGGGAGAGAGGAAATGTTACACATTACTCTGTTTTTTGCTGTTATATAAATGATTTTTTATCTTATTTTCTTTTAGCAGTTTTAAGATCATAAAGAGATTTCATTACAGTCATTTGATTTTCACCTAGTCGTGCTATGACAACTATGATCAGTTCTTGATGGAACCTGAAGTACAACTTTCCCATTATATAGAACTATAAAATTCAAAATTGACAAATTCATCCCTGGCAGAATTCTATAAACTTCAGCCGCACTCCAGACATACTCATGTAAGTAGTTGTTTTTAAACAGTCAAAAAAAAAAAAAAAGCACTCCACTCTTAAAAAAAAAAGACAGGATTTTGACTCCTTCTTGTATGAAACAAATTAATTTAGATTAAAATATAAAAATTTTAAAAATAATGTTTAAAAGAACACAATTTATTTAAGAAATATACTCGTTCTTCTAAAGATGCCACTCAGTAAAGTGCCAAGAATTATCAGCTTTTACCCGAACACACACAGTCATCCCACTGACTGAGAAAAACTCCAGTCATACAAATAGAATTTACATTTACTTCACATTGAAATACATTAGTTTTCATACACAGAGGAGGGAAAGTTAAAATTTCAGATGAAATAATTACAATTATTTGATTTGTTGAAGTTAGCAGCCTCAAAGCTAATGTCATTGTGACTTTGTTGTTTCTATCCATGTATTTTTTGCAGTGCCCTAAAGAGATTTCAATTAATAGTTCAAGCTCTGGCTACATTAAAGATAACATAGAAGTCTTTGAACCAAGAAGACAGTTGTAGTCCTTTAGGACAATAAAGATTATAAAGCTCTGGAAGAAGAACTTGACAGCTGGGAAAAAGAAATCTCAGTGGGCAGGCGGAGATCTAGCTATGGAGTGTCTTTCTAGAGTTTATTAAACAAATCCAGAATGTATGATTTCAGTGGACTTTTCCAACACCACAGGAATGACCTTCAAACTACTCACCAACTTATATTTGCCTCTCCATGGTTCTTTCTTCCATCAAAACAGGTAAGAAGCAAAAACAAAAGAAAAAAGAACAGCAACAAATGAAGCAAAATATTTCCTCCTGCTCCTTTCTGTTGCCTCTAACAGAACTCTTCTTCCTAGCAGGAGAAAATACAGGACCCTGGTCATTTTCCATATTTATGCATATTGTTATACACTATGGTGATTAAATGGATAGATAGGCAAAATTGTGGTGTAACCACACAACTTTTCCCCCAAAAAAATTAAATTAATCTTTCTAAAAGCTAAAATTGAATTGTTCAAATATTGCTTTGGTGTGTTTTGGATGTTTTCAGGGCTTTTCTTAATATTACAAAAAAAAAAAAAATTGAAGCTCAAACTCAGAATGGCAGAACACGGAATGACAGTTTTTCTCTTGTAGCATATACTCCTAGACAGTTATACTGATTTTTATGAGTAAGTAAAGGACTCAGAAAAATGTTGACAGGTGACTGAACATGATATTTTTCAAAGCTACTTCATTAAAGCTGTGTCAATAAAAATCACAATTTTTTCACTGAAGATTATTGATCCAAAACTCTATACCACCATTTCTGTGCTAATGAAAGTATGATACATACAATAATAAGTGGCAGTGAAATTACAGTAAGTTTAGCGAAGCAGTACTTCAAATCAAGCCCATTGATACTAGAACCTCTTTTTATTGTATAGAAATGAATAAGCTGCTAAGAAAATGCTCAAATGAAAACTTACTGTAGAATATTATTTTTCTCTGTGTCTGTCATTTTTTGTCTAAAAAATATCCATGCTGAAATAATTGAAACATGAATTTGACTTAAAACTTAGCCTTGAAGCATAGACCAGAAGCTTTATTATTTAGAAGATGTAATAAAAGAAAATTTTCTGCCTAATTCCATGAATTCTGCATCGGGACTGAACCAGTATCAGATAGGTTACAAATGAGTACTGTTAAGGAACAAATTCCAATGGTGTCTTAAAAGAAATTTTATTTACATTAATAATTTTAGTGGCATAATTTTTACAAATTGCTATGGTTGGTGGATTTTAGTAATTTCATCTTTTGCATAGAATCCTTCTCATCTAATGTTCAGAAATATAAGATTTTAGTCAGGTACAAGTTAAGCATTAAAAAAATAATTTAATTCTGTGAAAAACCATGTTGTCTTATATTTAATTTCATGTTGAATGAGAATGAAAGCCAAATTTCAGACTTTTCGTGTTACACAAAATATTTGTAACACATTTGTTTACAAGCTAATGGAAATATTTTACTTTTTACCCTTATAATTCTAAGTGCTACTGCACAGATGTTATTCCAGTAATTTTACAAAAGGATTTTATGTGAAACTGGTTGTTGAAAAATTTTTAGTCAAACTAGCACTTTCCATGGGACCTTTTTAAAACACATATTTCAAGCATCACTGGTTTTATACAAAACCTTGAAAAAGTTCTTTCTGTACTCTATATTCCATATGGGAATTGTCTCTTACATTAAGCAGAATCACAGATTTCTGTAGAGCTGCATCATTTGCATTAAGCAGCTCCTTCCTCACAGCCACCACAAACACACGCTCACATACCCCTGTAGGTGCAAGTCTGCTTCGTAGGAGGTATATTTCTAATGCAGAGATTCTGATAGAGGTGGCACATACAACATCAATTTGATCTTAAATTTTAGTCTGAAGGATTTTAAGACCTGCATATTACATTAAAACTGTCAGAAAGTTGCTTCTTCTGGGCCCACAGGAGAGCTAGCAGGTATAGATAAGCAAATAGCAATGAGACATTAGTTCTGAGCCCTTCTGTATGGTCCAAGATTATTCACTCTGATCATTCTGCTTTTTTGTTGTATGACGCAGTTTCCTGCAGGGATTTTGAGATGCAGGTCAAAGTGAGAAAAATCTTTGAACTATTCAATTTATATGGATGAACCACAGCCAACCAAAATGATTCTTTGACAAGCTGTGTGTAGAATTCATCGTGAAGTGCCAGCAAATCATTCCAGAGGGGAAGGATGGATAAACTATTAAATTTTCTTCTTGATTAAAAAAATGCAGGGAAAAGGGAGAGAAATCACATTGTAATATAACATGCTATATCCTTATTTCCTATATGCACTGTGTGTCAACAGCAAAACCCTGTAGTGGATCTCATAGAATCTACCTGTCTATGAAAACAATAATTCCTTTTTATGAAAAAAACCATGTGAGATCAACAATGAAATGAAAGAAAATAACTCAAGGTAAATAGATAAATTTGAAATGTACTTAAGCTTTTTCAGCTTCAGCATCTTTACTAATATAAGTAAAAACACATAGAAAGTGACTTGTGGTAAGCACACACATACCCAGAACATCCTTGTTTGTTTTTTCCCGTCTTAAACCCAGGGTTTTTTCTGTCTTAATGCCACAGTAGGTCCTGGTCATTTACCTATGATCATTCCTGAGCAGTGTTGAAGACTACAGAATGCTGAAAAGCTTAAAACACAAGTTGGCCAGCAGTGCAGAGATGATTTATAACAGATTTTTCAACTATTTCCAGTAATTCAGATTCATGGAAGAAAAAGGTATAGATATGCAGTCAGGATGATAAGTGCTCTCGCTTCTTCTGTGGAATTGGAAACCAGAGAAGTGCGCGAATCAATATGTTTTATTAATCATGTAAGTATCAGAAAATAGTATATTTTATTGTATAGATTTAAATTTTTTTCTATATTTACATTTTCTTAAACTCAAGAAATTAATTAAAAGGGAAAAGTGATTGGTAGATGGAGAAATGTGAATTCAAAGAGCAATAATGAACTGTCGAGATCATCATTCAGAGATGCCATTGATACCAGATATTTTTAAATTAATTGCTTCCATTTACTTGATGACATCCAGTGCCTCATTGACAATAAATGGTGACTGATTATGATTAGATGCCATTCTTTCAAAAATCACCTTTTGAAACTGTTATTTTGCAGGCTGATTCTAAGGTATCAGTGAATCACTGTCTCACAGCTATATTTTATAAACAAGAGACAGTGCTTTCTGGAAATAGAAATGGTTATCTGAAGTTGAAATTGTTGCAGGGAGGGGGAAACAGTCCCTCTCTAGTGGAACAGAGAAATAATCTTTCTTTTTTTGCAGCTAACCAAACCTTTGAGGAGTACACCTAAAATATTGAGTTCTGGATGCAATTTTTTTCTTTTTTCTTTTTAATTAAGACTTTGGGGCTGATGCTGGAGTGCTTCTAATATCTGCTGTTCCATTCCAGTGAGCAATGACTGAACAATGCCAAGTTTTTTTCTGAGCTCAGACAGTGGATGGTTCTGCCTGTTACCTCCGAGTGAGACTTTAGAGTTCTATATTGTCAGATATGTAAGGAATTAAAAATGTACAATGTGATTTAGACATCAGAATCTGACTATCAATTAAATTTACCTTTGAAAATAGAGTTCATTAATGCATATTCATATATTTAGACTTTTAGGATGATTGGATAAATTCAGATTATTCATAAAACACTATTTTCATGTTGTGTTAATTTCCAAAATCCAATTTCTATTTGATAGTTGATTACTTTTTAACTGTAGTAAATGGATCTTACTGTTACCTCAAAAACATAGTTATAAAAATTGGTATTGATCAATCTCCACTGCTATCAACCAACAGTGAGAATCTCAGTCTA
Source organism: Aleadryas rufinucha (assembly GCA_013397815.1). Taxonomy (NCBI): domain Eukaryota; kingdom Metazoa; phylum Chordata; class Aves; order Passeriformes; genus Aleadryas; species Aleadryas rufinucha. Next base: position 789,445 of record VZTH01008951.1, on the reverse strand, counting down.
AATAAGTAACCATTCCCTTAAGAGAGTGAGCGGGCAAGGGAGAATGGAACAATGCTGGGCTCCCAAAGACACTATTTGAAATGTCATTGTTGAGATTAACCTCGACTTCATCCTTTGACTTCTATGAAAAATGAAGGATGTATTAGAAAATGTAATAAGAATGTAAGGGATCCTGGACTTGGGTAAAATCTTGATGTCCCTTGAGTCAATAGCACCTACTTATTTCAAGCTATAGTATTAATTTTAATTTATGTAAATATTCTTAACTACCTACAACAAAAGGGTGTCTACAGACAAAGATGGACAGTAAAATACAGTTCTCCAATGCATTCAGGTTCTCAGAACTGTTACTACTTAAGAAAAAACCAAACCAAGCCAAACCAAACCAAACCAAACCAAACCAAACCAAACCAAACCAAAAACAAACAAAAAAAACCCCCAACACCCAAAAAACTGTTCTGACAATTCCCTATTTTATGAATAAAACTGAATTATTGAAGGTAACATTGCTTGTTGTTGCCTGTGATCCTAAGGCTGCCCTTGGCCAAGGACGCCAGCTCCTGAGGCCTGCAAATCTACACCAGGGGTGCCGCTGCTAGGGCGAAAGACGTGGCTGTCTCACGCTAAGGTGAGCTGTCTCCAAGGAAAGAGCAAGCGAGGCGTGGTGGAAAGAGGCAAAGGAGGCAAATGGCTGTGGGAGGGCGTCTCCCCCATGGTCTCTGTTTATAGAGGAAGAGGACAAGGGGATCCAGGAAGGAGACAGTCAGAGGGAGAACTCTGGGGATCTGAGGACGCGCAGGGTTTTTTAAGGGAAGGGAAAACTGGGAGGAGCCAAGGTGTACAACCAATAGAGAAACAGGCAAAGGGAGGGTACAGGGGTTCAGGGTCCAATAAAATTTCTTAAGGGTAGGGTAAAACGATACATAACCAATGGGGTATCAAACTAGGTAGAACTTTCTAGAGGGGTGGGCAGGTCTCAAACCTCAGTCCCGCCTTCAGGATCTTCCTCCTCCGAGGAGTGTCCTGTATCCAAGGCGGAGCCTGGGTGACTGATTGCTGCGGCAACTTAGTATGAACCTGCCACAGATTGTGTTTGATAGTCATGGCATAAATCTACAGTAAAAATCCACTGAATTATTGATCCAGAATTGGTATTTGTTATTTTGTTGATAAGAACAATAAAGGGCATTATCAACAATCTTAAGGAAAACAGGCTCTGTCTAGTTTTCTTTGGTGCTAACACTGTAAATGTAAAAGGATGTAAAAAAATGGGGACTGGATCTGTTCTGTGTGCACAAAATAATGTATTCTGTCAGAAAATATCAATCCATTGAAATAAATAATTTCAATCCTATGTCTAGACGTTTTTTAAAAAACCTTTATATAGCACAATAATGTAGAAAAAAATTGTTTTGAATTCCCCATATTAAAAATGTTGAAAAAATTTGAGTTACATTTTGAAGTATAACCCAGTAATGAAAAAAACCCCTTCTGAATAGATTCTAAAAAATTATTTTAATGACTTTTTTTCTCTTAGCTTATGTTTCAGATAAAATCAAAATGAAGTTCAGTATTTTGATTTATATGTCCATTAAGGTTATGCCCACTAAGATTAGTGTACTTGAAAATTCAGAAAAATAAGTTCAGAGGATGGAAAAACTTTTTTGTTAATGCAGTTCTATCTCTAAATTCAAAATTCTAATTAATTCCATTTTGAAAGTTCAAATTCTAATCATCTTTTTGTATCATTGGTCAGATTATTGGCATCCACAGAGGCTCACAAGTTGTGTCAAAGCTGTGCTTCACATCCCCGTACTCACTTTAATACTTTGCTTCTAAGATTTATACACACTTCTGAACACAATAGAAAAAGAAAAAAAAAACCCATTTTGTTGCCCAGGAATTTAAATTTGTTACTACGGAAAACGCATCTGATGAAACAATTACCTCCACTACTCCATTTATTGCCCACTCCATTATGCAATGTCTGCAACTGAAGAGAGTAAAGGCAGAAATTTGGAAAAAGGTATGAAAGAATATTTCTTTCCTCCTTTCTGAAAACAAGAAAACAGCCTCCATAAAACCACAGACAGTAGAAAACTGAGGTTCCCTTTTCTCCAGAGCTCTCTTCTACTCCGTGATTTTCCCAGCTTAAGTGAACGTTCAAATACTGAATATTTCCAAAGTTTTTTTATTTCACAGTAGAAGTGAAATGTGTAGGCCTCTGTTTTTTTCTCATTTCATTTCTAACCTTCATTAACCTATTGTCTCTCCATGTACAGATCACAGTCTCTAAGGAGGTCATGAAAAGCCATTAATGGCTTTTAAAGGCCAATTGAGAAGTTTTAGTCATTGAAACTTTTAGTATAATGTCAGGGGAAGAATATATCCTGTTTGTCCACATTCTGTGTCAACATCTGTCAAGATCATAAACTACACAAATGCACATGGAGGGGTTATACAAATGCTTACTATTAACAGATATACATCTTTACCCCTACTTTAATTGAAAGTGTAGTAGCATTAAAAAATTATGCCCAACCCAAGTTAAAGATTACCAGTTGATTTGTTCAGACAATTAAACTAACCTATTCAATTTCCTGTTGATGTTAAAAAAAAAAAAAAAGACACAATAAAATATCAACTTTAAAATTTGCAGCTTATTCAAATAATTCATGTTACTGGATCTCTAACTACTCAAACAAGCCTACTTACAAACCACTTTTTGGTAGTATATATATGCACAGATAGATTATTTAAGCCATTAAGTCAATCCAAAAGGGGAAGAAGTAGATATATGTTTTCTCGTTCAACAGATCTTTTTCACAAATCTTCTTTACATTTAATAATAGCAATAATCTGAGAAAAAGGGCTTTTTTTTATTACTCTGATTTTCTGTATTAACTATAATGTGTTTGAAATGTGGAAGTCCTTGATTTTTCATTCTTCTCATGGCAGTAGTCACACTATTTTTTAAAAAGTTTATTTTTTTGATCATATACTTATAATAATTCAAAGTTGCCACCAAAGTTTTTGAGTCTGAACATTTTGAATGAATTTGGGTTAACAGCAACAGAAATCACCTCAACTACCTTTCATAGAGGCCACTGGGACTAAAAAATCTCTGACTACAACATCTTGCATCTTCAGTGCTCTTTAGCCTTTACCCATCAGACACACTCTAAAAATCCAAAGCATACATTTTCACATCTATTGAACATCTGGCTAAGTGTTTTTCACTAAGCAAATGCAATTTTTACTAGATGGAACTTATGCTGCTACTGCTCTAAGGAAGCAGGAGACTGCTATTCATTGTCTTATAGCCAAAACACTTCCTTAAAGAAAAGCTCTATAAAACAGCTGGTGGTGTAATTTTGTTAGTTATTCATTTTTCAATGTATGATAAACTCCTATAACAAGCAAACAAACAAAATAACTCAACAGTAATTAAAACTATGTTAATTATATCTACCAGCAACATGGCCACCTCCAAATTTTTCCTCAAACACTATTGGGTTTACAAATCACAGAATGGTTGAGGTTGGAAGGGGCCTCTGGAGATAATCTGTTTCAACTTCCCTGCTCTAGCAGGGCCGCCAAGAGCCAATTGCCCAGGACCTCATCCAGACAGCTACTGAGGTCCAGGAAGAAATTAAAACATTTCTAGTTTCAGAGGTAGCAGAAGGACCCATGAAATGTAGGTGTTTCCAAGGATGTTAAGAAATCATAGAATAATGAGAAGTTTTTGTGGCATACTTTATGTTCTCACAAAAAGATTAAATACTTAAAGTGCTATAGAAGTAGATAAGGAGGAGAAAATCTGAATCTAATAGGGTTAACCCTCTCCACAAATTTAAGATTTAATTTAAGAGAAAGACATCACAAAAGATTCTAGGATATTTCTTATCTGCTAAGTTAAGAAAACAAAGATTCAAACTGTAAATATATTTCCTAGATCAATCTAAGAAACTGAAATCACACACACCAATTTTACTACTAACTGAAGCCAAATCAGCTGTTCATGTAGAATTTTACAATATCTTTACTTAAAACATCAGATCTTCTTGCATATATAAAGAATATTCTTGCCTTCAGTTGCTATGTGTATAGATACAAAGTGGGTGGAAAATCAACCTGAAATCTATGGTGTACCACAGAGTTTAATAAATTGTTTGGAGTTTTAATTCACAACACATTTGTAGGTGAGTCACTCTTGGAAGACTGGCCACTTCTCTTCTCTTTGTTTCCTTATCTCAACACTTAAGGGATGCTCGTCTTTCTCCTTGCTGCCATCACCTTTACTCCAGCAAAACCATAATTGGTTCTGAGACCAATTATGTAACATTCAAAATAAGATTTGAATCAAAATCATATCAAAATTATATACAGCTAAAATGAGCTATACCTGTACATATTTAATTCAAAATGTTGGAATTTTAAATTACTAATTAAAGACATTAGTGAAAGTCAATACAGCACTATTTTAATGACTCTAAGATAATCCCAGAGCAATCAATTTAGATCAGAATGAGTTTATTGTAAAGTGCCAAAGGTGGGGGAAAAAATGCTTCCTTAGCACTACAAAGTAACGATTTCTCAAATGAATAATGCCTGTTCAGAATTTAACTAGATAATTACTTCATTTGCATTTGCTAAGGTGATAAGAGGAATGAAAAGACAGCTCAGAGGGAAATGATGTAAGTGTTAAAAGGTGACATGCAAAAGACAGTGTTACTCAAAGTTCTGGCTTACCGAGTCCATTTTAAAAGGAACACATCTATTAACCCAAGCTTCCTGGTGGGAAAGAGACAAAGCAGAACAAATATGTAATAGAAAAATACATTACATCACTCTGACATGCAGTTCAGAGTGACTGGAGGCTGACGAGGCAATCAGATATATTTCTGTACTTGTTTGCAAAAAATGAATTCAAAGACTGACTAATAGAACACAAAACTGCTGAGATCTATTTCCATATCTGCTATTGCAGTCCTTCAGAACAGAAATTGTGCTAGTCATGGTCACACCTACAGAAATGATATTAATATGAAACAAGAAAAATAATTTCAGGCCATTTCATTCCAAGGCCTGGAATGACCTTGTGTTTTATCAAAGGTGAAGATTCCCTCTGTTTTTCAGCTTTGGGCTATCACATTTAGTTATTGCAAAGAAGATTAAGCACCTGCTTGTCTTTAAGTGAAACAACTAGAATTCTGAAATATGTAAAATTATGTATGTGCTATGATCACTTTTGTCTCTAAAGTTTTCTAGCTGGTGGGGCATATCTGNGGTGGCTATCTCATCATAGCTACGCTTTTAGCAGCGTTACATATCCACAACCACAGTACACTTCTGCTGGTGGTATATACCTGATACTGGTATTTTGTGCATCTGGGCTCCATGCTTACATAGTATGTGAGGGAAATAAGATTTTTCTGAGGATTTAAGTTCTGGTGAATCTGAACCTCATTATTTTTTTGGCAAGAGACTTGCCTTGTTGCAATATTTACAGAGTCACACTTACGTTTAAATATGCAAAGAGAAAGTACATGTGAGAACTTTGTAGGATTTAGTTCATTGTCCAACTGTTATGCATTATTCTGGCATATTTGATGTTCTAAAACTGGGGTAGATTTTTACACTTTAGGATACATGTAAATATTTTAACATTGCAATATATTTCTCCTTTGCAGCTGAAATAATTTGCCATCCCTGTTGGGTTCAGCAGAGTTAGTAATAGCTAAGATGCTGACTCCTTTCTGAAACAGGGCCCAGCATATTGAAATGAAAAGTTTTGGAACTGGTCTAGAAAAAAAACCCACAAAGCTCTTGAGGCTCCAAGTGAACAAATAGATGCTCAAGAAATTCATTCCACTTCTCTCTCATCCTACCCCCAGCTTTCCTCCTATGTCTGCCATGATTAGTTAAACAATATCATAATGATTAAGATTTTTTTTTTACTTTTAGACTTCTGGTTCTTCTATTCCCCAAGCTCATACGATATTTTAGAAAAGGTACACTACTTCTGGTCCTCACACACTGCATTTCTTTTAATCCAAGATCCCACTTCATTCTTGTTGGCCAAATCATAACCATAGTTTATCATTGCAATTATTATTATCTTTGTCTCAGAACAAGATACCAGTTATTAAATACTAAAAAAAATTGATGTACTTGTAAAGGCAAGGTATTTCTGGGTTTTTTGTTGGGTTTCTTTTTCCTTTTTTCATACAGAAGATGGGATAGAATTACATCTATATTTAAGTAAAATACTAATATTTTTCTTTGAAGAAATCTCTCAGCAGTGATAGGATATATTTCTAAATCCTTCACCTCATGATGAAAATGTATTTTGTCTCAGGTGTGTGTGTCAGAAGGTACTGGAGCTTTTGAGTTTCATTCACTATGTAAGAAACTCTGAATAGTTACCACAATATCCAGTTAGATCTAAAGAGATATTCATGGAGTATATTAGTTAAAGTGACATTTTTGTCGTCTGTTTTATTTCTGAGTTAAATCTGTAAGCAGGGTAAGCAAGAACGTTATTCTGAACATGATTAGAAAAGATCTCTTAACTGTTTTGCACATGATGTGTCTACCAGTCTTTAATGAGCCAAGATTAGAAGGCCTGAATGAATAGCAACTTGGAAGGCTGGTAAGGTCATTTCTGCCTCATTTCTGAGTGGTTCTTACATTATTATAGAGCATTTAAACTAAGCATTCTATGCAGATAATCAAGGAGACACAAGAACCTTTTTTTTTTTTTTTTTGAGAAGGGGAGGTAATAACACTTAACTTTTTTCTACCAGAGTGGAAAAAAAAAATCAAGAAGCTATTCTTAAGGTCAGAAAGCTTTTTTTATTTTTTTATGGGTTTTTTTTGAAAAAGAGAAAGAAAACTCATCTAAGATTCATTAGAATCAATGATGAATCTCAAAGTCATGAAAATAATTAAGCCGCAAGAAAAAATAATGTAAAAGATGAAAAGATGACTAACATAGTTGAAAGCCAGCCTGGTGGAGAGTCAGACTAATGTTGGTCTGTACTGATAAGAGAAGGGAAGGCAAAGGCATGGCATGTCCTATCAGAAAGTGACACCATCTGCACATAAAAAGGATATTTTGCAATGATCCTTTCTGCAATCCCCTTTTCTGCAATAATGATTTAAATGTGTTGTAACAATATCACCAAATATATGGATTTGCAATGTTTTTTAGAATGTTATGATAATGGGATGTTACAGCATAGAGAAGGCATGGAAACAATCTTGGTTGTAGTACAAAAGCTGTTTGGTTTTTGTTTCCTAAAGCCCTTTGCTAGGGAAACACAATGTTGAAGTTTTCTTTTTCCTTAATCTAGGTTTCACTTGAGCTCATGTGTATAAGTTTACTAGTGAGTTGTAGACCTTACTCTTTATTTATTGATATGCAGTTCCACCTTAGGCCCCTATTTACAATCTAAGCAAAATAGTAAGTGTGTGTTATATGTATTTGTGAGAGACTGAAACAGTTAATGGCTTATTTACATGAGAAAGCCCACAAACAGCCAAGATGTGATAATTGTTTTTCCCTTAGGCCCTTTTACCTTTGTGGTAGATACAGACCATCAAATCAACACTCAATGGATTTTTCCTTTTTAATAATTGGTCTGTACTGGGCTAAATTTTCACTTTTCTCTTTATGGGAACCGATCAACAGATGAGACGGAGCTGTGTGTGGAACCACTGAAACTTTCAATTGCTTCCAAATTGCCTGTATTATCAGTTTATTAACATTTGTTATTTGTTTGTGTTTTCATTGCATGTGGCTTGGGAGACCAAATATCAGTCAAACCATTTAGTTTGTTAGTTTGTCAAACCATTAGTAGTGTTAGTTTGATTTTTGCCAAGGTTATTTGTCTTTTTACTGTGAAAAAAAATGGTATGGGAAAAGCTTTTACTTTTATTATATGGATGTATAATTTTGTCTCAACTAAATTTAGCCTGGGAGTGTATGCAAATCCGCAGTAACCCAGGAATCCCATGCCAAATTCACCAAACAAATTATGAGTGGGCATGGTCTGTGAAACAAATCCTTGTCAGCACACATTCTCTACAAGGGGCCTCCAAGACCCACACAGGGTAAGTGGTAGAATGGAAAATGGAGAAATTGTACTGTAAGAACCAGTGGCTGAAACTACCCAATGGAGAGACAATGTGCTGGAAAGTGAGGAGCCATAGGAATAAATTAGAAACTGCCCTTTTGAACTGTTTCCATATAATAAATTGAACCACAGGAGCAGCTGAATCTAAAGAAACCTGGTACATCTCAGAGCTGAGAATGGTTATCTGGGACATGGATACCTGTTGGAGTTTTTCCAACTATGGCTGTCTAAACCGAGATGCCTGATGCAATGGGTCCTATGAAAAATCAGAGATGGTGGTGTCCTACAGCATTCCCATCACCTATGACCCTGACCAAAGAAGGGTCTGGAATTCAAGTAAAAAGTCACAGGAAGTTCCCCGGTGTGACCTGTATGAGCGTTCACACGTCAAATATTCAGCTCTGTGAGGAATGGTAGGGGCATGTTCAGATGGGAAAATGTATTCCCACTTGAACACGTATGATAAGGCTGGACTCTGATGTACTACTGATTTTCCTACCACGTGTCTTAGGAGGGTTTTTACCTCACCGCATAATAAAAGATCCCGGGAAAGTAATGGACCCCAAGCACAACCCAAATGGACTGTGCATGAAGTCCAAGCCTTGTCTGAAACTCAAACTGAAAAAAGCTAGATTTCATTATGTTAATCATCTGTATGATTCAGGGTACAACAAAGTCATAGTTGAGAAACTTTACTCATATACTGAAAATATAATTACATAGAGAGGGACAACATTAACCTAAAAGCAGAGCATGGACAACTGAAGAGCCAATTCTGCCATCTTTGCCCTTTTCAGAATACGTCTGAGTAAATATATCTTTCAGCATGCTCTAAATGTCAGTGGAGCTTAGTATCCTGGACAAACCAGAAGGAAGTCGCAAAGTGAAAATTTGCAATGGACTCATGGGGGAAACTAGTCAGTAGCTCTTTTCACTTCTTTGTAAAAAGCACAAGAGCAGTTGCACTTTGAAATTTTGTTGAGTGTTTTTTGTTTTTTGGTTTTTTTGGGGGGGGGCTTATTTTTGGGGAGGGCGCCTTAGGGGACAGGCAGGGTTTGGTGTGAAATGATCATCTCTGGTTCAAAATCAACAGCATCAAATGCACTTCACTATGTTTTCCTCCAGGAGTTTTCCTCCAGGAGTTTTCCTCAAAATAAATATAGGGAAGAACCTATCTATTTCAGACCATAAAATTGGTTTGATTGGGAAGTATGTGTCATAAATGAGAGTGAAGGTGATGTTGGCAAAATTTGCCACAGCTGACCAATAAATAATTACCTGTGAGAAAGAACACAATATGATGGACCCTCATCATGCATTCTAATTATAGGTTTTAATTGTCTTTTGAATCCTATAAAAATCAGTGGGCTACAACTCTTTAGCTGTTTTATTTCCTATCTGTACAACTGTGCCAGCATTTGTCTAGCTCCTGTGAAACAGTAGAGGACACAGTGTCTTTTAGCAGGGGGTGAAAAAATTAAAAAATCTATATTAGCATATCGTCTTGCATTTTGTCCTATTAAAAAACTCAGCTTGGCAAAAAAGTAACTTAGATTTATCATCTAAGATAAACACCATGAGGATGAGTTAAAGAAAAACAAGAAAAAATTGAAATATAAAAGAATACATAATAATGCATATGCAGCTCTCCTTCTAGTGTTTATTTGTCAGTGATGGAAAAAACCAAAACAACAAAACACAAGCAACAAAACCACTACCCTTTACAGCTGTAAAGAAGAAAAAATTAAGATCTTTATTATTTGATAGACCATTTAGTACAGTAAGTCCAAGGGCCCCTAAAATTATTTCTCCTTATTTAAGGGATCTTTGATTTTTGAAAGCTCTAGGGAGTTAATTTTTTGATGTCAAAGATCCAAATTAAACTGTGACACTTTACTTCAGGGTCCCACAGATTTACTATGGAATAATTTCTTCATTATATGGATGGAATACAGTAAGAATTTCTCTGTTTTCGTAAAAAAAATGCATATGTGTGTGTTTATACAAATTCATCTGTATGGTTTAGAATAACTCTTCCAAAAGCTGATTGAAAATGTTCAGAGGGTTTGTCAACAAATCATTCAACAACTTAGAATTCAATTTCTTAATTCTTCCATGAGATGTTATCACTGTTATCTGAAGCTTAGTTGCTGCCCTTTTGTAGCTTGGTCTTAACACAGATCTGTACTTCTGACCCTCAGTGCTCTTTCTTTCCTCTGAAGTTACCAGCTGTGCTTCTTGTCTGCATGTGTCAAATATTCAGCCTGCATTACTGGAGTAGATGTTATTCATAAATGCAGTTGTTAACTGTGCTGATGAGGTCAAACTGTCTTCAAAAGGTCGTTGAAACTGGAGGAAAGGAACAAATGGAATAACTGAAGGACAGGCTGGGAGAGTTGGGGTTGTTAGGTCTTGAAAAGAGAAGGCTCTGGGGAGACCTTAGAGCTCTTTCCCATACCTAAAAAGGGCCTACAAGAAAAATAGAGTGGGTCTTTCTGACAAGAGCATGCAGTGAAAGGGGTTAGGGTTTCAAACTGAAAGAGAGTAGTTTAGCTCAGGTATTAGAAAGAAATTCTTTATTGTGAGGGTGGTTAGGCGCTGGGACAGGCTGCCCAGAGAAACATCCCTGGAAGTGTTCAAAGACAGGTTGAGTAAGAGTTTGAGTAACCAGGTCTAGTGAAAGGTGCCCTCCCCTGTGCCTGTGGCATGGGAATTAGAACTGGATGGCTTTTATGGTCCCTTTCAACCCATACCATTCTATGGTTCCATGATTCTGTGATATTAAAAACTTTTGATAATTGTAGGCAACCCTGTGAAAATGTATTCATCTTAATGAAAAACAAAGAAACAACCAAAAAACCAAACAACCTCCGTCGCCCCCAAAAAAGTTAACATAAAAATGTCTTTTTCCATGATCCGTCTTTGAATTTATATTGAAATATTTGGAATTTACTTGAAATTCCTGTTGAATGTGCGAAAGAAAAGAGGCCTTTTTGTGCTTCAACAGGAACTGCAAGAAAAAGGTTTGCTTTCGAGAAGCTTTTGCAAGGTAGTTTGTTCTCCATGAAGTTCATTCTGATCCTGGATTGAGGAACTAAAGGAAGTTATGGAGTCAGGTAGAAGACTCACTGCGGTATATAACTGCAGATCACTCTAGACTGCTCCATGGCCATCTACCTTTGATGGACACTCTATTTGCATCTGCTGAGCCCAAGCTACAGATAAAGTACTTCAGATTTCCAGCCTTTTTATCTTTCTTTGTATGCCTAATCTTTTTACTTATCATGTCTCCATTTAATCCACAAATCAGCAGTGAATAAACTAAGAAAATACCTATCATTTGTTCATATCATCAGTTTGTCAAACCCAGTCCTCTTCCCTTCTCTCTAGGACTGCACTCACAATGTGAAACTTCTCATGAGTTGCTGTATTGAGAAATTATATAGCTAATGTAAATCTGGGTATTTTATGCATATAAATATTTCCCCTTACACGGCACAATAGCAAACAATTTTTTGACAAAATTATTGAATTTTTATGGAATGATAAAATTTTTAGTCTTGTGTGGTGTGTATGTGTCCTGTTACTACTACAAACAAATCCCAGCCAAAATTACTGTAGTCAAATACCCATTCTATCTGAAAACGAGACATCTCTGGAAAAAAAAATAATGGAAAGTACTATTTTTTTTCATTTAATACATTAAATGTAAAAAACATAACAAAAAGATTAATCTCTCCGGGATTATTTCTTTCCTTCTTCTATATAAATTGAAATTTTTGTCCAATATTTGTCTCCCATAGTCTTTCATGACACCAAGAGAAGATACGTACAAAATCATTCTCAATGCAAAATGGAGAGAAAAATTAGAAATACAAATAAAGGAGTAATAGAAGGCTTAAATCAAGTACCTATGCAGTATTCCTATGAAATACCACAAAATAATTTCCAAAACAAGACATTTTTGTTATTATTTTTAGCCAAAATGTAAGCACAGTCATTTTCATTTTAGGGACAATCATCTTTCACTTCCAAGCTTTTATGGTAAAAAAGTCATTTTTCTCTGAAAAAAAACATGAAAAACAACTAAGGAATGGTAAAAAGTACCACTCCGGTGATTCTTGGTCTTTTGAACCAACCACTAGTACCTGAAAACCTGGTACAATAATGTCCATGGTGAGATTCCCTTTTGCACAGTAGAGAACAGTCACGTAGAATTTTCCCTTATAATATAAGGCAAGGTCCTGGCTGCTTGTCCTTTTTTCCCTCAGTTTCTGGTGAATAAATGTTCATACCCATGTCCTGTAGATATCAACACAGATTTCTTATATGGATTACCTACATCTTGTACAAACATTAAGTAGCTTTTCTTATTACAAAAGTGTGTTCTGCTTTATGTGTGGTGAGTCAAAACTATACCTATGGGCAGATTAAAAGTAGCAAAGATTTGTTGCTGAGATCGACAGTAGTGCAAGCTGGTCTAGAGGGTGGGCAGTATTTACAGCAATAATCCAGTAATAGAATGGCAAAAACTTTTTGTGTTTTGAAAAGCTCAAGTTTCAGTGCTTGTCTTGCAGAGAAAACCTATCACTCAAATATTTCCTGACCTCCACTGCATGAGAAGGTGAAAACAAATCTATAACCATAGCCAAAACCCTTATGTTTATTCATAACTAAACTACTCACACAATGCTCATTAAATGCAGCCATTACATATTAGGTTGTGATCCCTGGCTCCAGGTTGCAGAGTACATTTTACCTTCCACCCCCTTATTTTAATTAAACTCTGGAAAAAAGATCATAATTTTGTTTAATGTGCCTAAAGTTGAGTAACTAAGAGCATTTCTGAGGCTTGTCAGCACTGGAAAACATACACTGTTTTGTCAGCTACTGACTCCTAGTATGTCACAAGGAAACCAACTGCCCCTGTGAACCACAACCTTCTGTCCCAAAAGTGTCTGAGACATTCTGTAAGCAAAGTGGTTTTAAAACCAGTCATGGATGTATTTGCACAAAGTCACATTGACTTTCACTGCAGAGAACACAGGAACAGCCTCAACGACCAGTTTGCCTTCATATTTGCTGCCTGAACATTTAATTTATCTCCTCTTCTATTTGTGAATGCCTTTTTCTGCAGAATGCACCTTGGATCATGTACAAGTAAATGCTAATTAGAGGGGCTCTTGTCTCTGCTGTCAGATCTAGGCTATCGTATCTGGCCTTGCAAGGAGGGGCAACTGGGACAGGTCCATATCCTTCCCACCAGCACCATGATAGATCATCTGCTGCAGAGCAGATGGGATTTGTAGATGGCCTGAGTTAAGCTTTCTGCTGGCAGCCTGCACAGGAGACACAGAGCCAAAAGACATGCCAGATCATGAGCACAGTCCCAGGTTTGCTTTGTCAGAGAGCACGACAGTGATTAACCTCAGTGGTGTTTTACCTACAAAGATCAAGACCATAGCTGGTAACGCATAAGATATGGAATTAATGAAGAAACAACACACTGAAGCTGTATACCTAGACAGGTTTTCTGGTTAGGGACAGTAAAACTAAATCATTACTTGAAAGAAGAAAATTGCATGTTAGCAATATTACTTGGCTTGACTAGAGAGAAGCCTTGCAAGAGCCTTTATGGAGTCTTGTCACTCCGTACAACAAAGAGTTGTGTTTTGCATGCTTAAAGCTCAACTTTTCAGTTTCATCCTTTTTTGAATGGGTAGCATTTAGAAGCAAAAAAAAAAAAAAGATGCAGGCAAGGCAGATTTTTTGTTTGCTGGTTTGTTTTTAAAAAGATCGCCAAAATATTCAGAACAGTGTAAAAGGGCTCCCTAAATCTTTCATCCACCCGATGGTTCCTACTCAAAAGCGTGTCATAACTACTCGTAAGTGTTTATGCAGCAAAATGCATAATGATCTATCAGTCTGTTCTTTTACTTATTAATTTAATATTTATGTGTTCTAAAAACTAAATTGACCTTTCTAGGGTATAAATCTGCCGCGGTGGCCACTACTGCCCGGTGCCGTGACCGGTGACAAACCACTGTCCTCCTGACCTGGACACCACACTGTGTCAGAGGCGCGACAGCGCTAAGCAGGATTCCTTGTGGCAAGCAGGCGCAGATGGTCGCCTTGGGAGCGTTGGTTCTACCAAAGGCTTGTGGCCAGAGGCCAAGTGGGCTGGCGTTAGTCCTGCTGGTAGATCGCAGCAGGCGAGGATAGAGAGTGAAGGAGGGCACAAGCATTAGCAAGTTCCAAGGCATTTATTCAGCAACTTGAAGAGAGCTAACCACCTGAGCCTAGCCGATGACTGGCTTGCTCGGCTACTGTGACACGACATTATATAGGGGGGAGAAGAAAGGGGAGGAACAGGGGAACAACCAATAGGGAGATGATAAGGGAATGACACATAACCAATTGGGTTACAGAGGAGGCGGAACATGTCTAAAACAATCAATCATACACCGAACAAAGGAGAACTTTCCAGAACATAATAGAACAGGCAATAGCCTACTTATTAAACACTACTTGGGGGAACCAATAACAAACGAAGGGAGAGAGAAGTCTCTAGAAGTGGAGGAGGGAGCATACTCAGAGGCACGCCTAGTAGGCAGGGAGGTTAAACCTCCGTCCCCTCCTCTGATCCGCCCTCAGAGTCATGGGCGGGGAAGTCAACCCACGGGATGTCATTTATCTTAAACGTGGGCTGGGCCACTGCCACATAAATCAACCATTTATTTGGTTTGTTGGTGTGGCAGGTTGAACCTGAGTTGATGGACAGATCTTTTAACCAGTAGCGCTTTTCAAAATTTCCATATTTAAATGCTGTGGAGACACAGGAACACTGAAATCTTTTCAGTTTGGAGCTTCCCGTGGGGAGGGGGGGAAAGATGGGCCCCGGGGCTCCATTTCTTGGAGAGGCCTCAGGCCTCACCTCCCCCAGCCCCGGGCACGGCCCCAGGTGCCTGCGGGAGAGCCCCTCAGGGCCCCGGGCAGCTGAGAAACAACCATAAACTGCTGCAGTAACCACGACCACCTGAGGAGGCTTCTGAGTATTCCCTTCTCCCTTCCCCCACTACCCCACACCCCACGTGGCCCGCAGAAACCCGGCGGGAGCCAATGGAGCTGAAAGACAACATCGAGTAGCCAGCAGCATAAAAGGGAGTGAGGCTTTCTCCGCCATAAAGCCTGAACAATGAAGACCACTCTTCATCATGGCGTCTTCAAGATCAGAGAGAAAGAGAAAGTGAGTGAA
>VZTH01008951.1:763397-773809 GCA_013397815.1 Aleadryas rufinucha | reverse complement strand
GTTACCCAGAAGCTGTGAGAGGTTGTGAGAGACTTTCAGAATTTCTGTGAAGAAGAGAGCTGTTGTTTTCAGGCTGGAATTTGTCCATCCTTAAACTGGAGACCCCATGTGTGACCCACGGTAACAATCCAGTATGGAAGAGACTGTGATTTCTTTCCATGGGAGAGATGTTTTTCCCAGCAGCAGATTTTCTGGGTGGACTGTTGGCTGGTGCAGTTTGGAAACCACGAGAAGCGAAAGAGACCTCTGTTTCCTTAAATAGTAGAGAGCCTTTTAAGAACTGTAAATGATTACCAAGAAACATGTTTTGTTATCCTTTGTGCTGGTTGGGAAGGAGAAAAGGGAGGGGGTGCTGGAAAAAAGGGAGGTTTGCTTTAATTTCTTATTATTTCTTTTTCCTTTTAATTCTGTTAATAATAAACCTTTTTCATATTCTTTAAGTTTTGAGTCTGCTTTGCATTCCTCCAAATCTCCTATCTCACAGAAGGTAAGAAATGCAAACTAAACCACTACTGTTGGTTGGTTGTTTTTGGTTTTTTGTTTTTGTTTTTGTTTTTTTTTTGATGTGCTTATGAAATTAAGATATTCAAAGATTTTCTCAGGGCTTGCGTAGGATATGCAGGAATCTATTAGACACTAATGAGACACAATAAAATGAAAACCTAGTATTTTTGTTATGTGTTGTTTTCACACATGTTCACACAGGTACTTTTTATTTTAAAAATATTTATAGGTCTTAATTAACTAAACAGAAACACACTCAACAATTGTGTTAGTTTATCCTCAATATTTGTGATAACTAGGAAAATATATAGGGAAAAAAATTATTAGAGTAGTGGAGTGTACTCATGACAGATACGAATTTTAAAAAAAATTGTATTTATTGAGGAGCCTTGATGTCCTTAGAAAGAGATTATCTGATGGTAATGGATACAGTGGAAAGTGTTCTAGAATAAGAAAATACAAATATTTTTACTCTTCAAATGTTTTATCTGTCTTCTGCATGTGGAATATTGCTTTCCTAACACTGTATTCTCTGGTGCATTAAGAGGTTTGCTATTTGCAAGTAATTTCCAATTTCTCTGTTCCGGGGAGTGGCACGGATACACCAAAAAAACTAAATGTTTCATTTTGTTTGTTTCTTAATTTTGTCTCTGTGCTTTTTTCCCCACTGCATTTCTTGCTCAACTTTTCCCACAAATACCAAATGCAAGAGAATGTTTGTGGGTTTTTTTTACACTTTACTTGTTTGTTTAGTCATTATTTATTCTAGCTAAAGGTGTTTCTTCTTAGTATGCACCAGCTAGGGCTGATTTTATTTTTTTTATGCATATCTGTATGCTGTTCTTCTGGTAGCTATTTCTCTTGCTTCATAATCCCACTGAAAGATCAAAAGCAATATTTTATATGCAAGGAGTATGATACAGAAACATGTTTATCTCACCTCAAGATCACATCTACCTACTAAAACAGAAAGAGACTGGATCCAAATCTACTCTTTTAACCTGCTCACATGCCACCATTCAGACAAGAAAAAAGAACTCTTTTGCTTTCTTAATTCTGAAAACTCACCTTTTTTTCCCCGGTGTTCATGAAAAATGAACCTATATTTAGAAGAACAATCTATCATAAACCCAAAATATGAGCCCTGAGTGCTAATGGACAGTATAGAGCCCATCCAAGCATATTGAAGATTGCATATTCCGTATCTATGGCTTACATTTTTCTAAATTAAGCTGCGTCTGCAGTTCTACCACTGAGGCTGTGCAACCGGCCTTCACCTTTAACACTCTGTAGTATCTGCTAGTGCCAACAAGCTTCATCATCTGACTATTTCCTTGATGTTGAGCAAAGAACCTCCAGGGCATACTCCTGTCGTCTTTGCTTAAAAAAAAAAATTATTTCAGTGCTTTGTTTCTTATCTTTTAATAAGTTATTTGTCCATGTGGAGACTGGCTCTCTTATCTCATGGCTGCTTAGTTTCTTTAAGAGCCTTTGCTGAGGGATTGTGTTGATTGCCTTTGGAAATCAAAAGATGTCATATCAACCTTTGTGCACAGGCTCATTGGTTCCTTCTAAGAGCTCCCATAGATTTGTGTGTTCTGTCTCAAACAAAGACACTAGTTCTATTTTTTACACTAACTCTTACCAGTTTTCCCAGAAGAAACAAAGGTGAGTATCACTGTTCTGTGGTACACAGGTGGAAGATGCTGGGGTCTTCCCTGGAATGCTTTCAAAAATTGATGACATATTCACTATCTTCAAGAGGCTGGAAGAGAATCACAACCAGTAACTCACCTGCCACTAATTTCAGTGCCTTCAGGTCTGATAGGAGAACATTTGTTGGTCCTTATTTGCTAATATTTAACTAGCCAGGTAGTCAAGAGTCAATCACTTGTAGATATTTCTTAGGCCATTTCGCAGACAGATTGAGTGGAGATGCAACTGGCACAGGCTTAGAGGATAATCATACACCATTCAGCATAGTTTCTGGGAACATTTGAAAAAATCAAACTCATATCAGCTTTAAGTATTTTTGCAAGGTTGATATATAAAAGTAACTGGTTTGTATAGTAGGCTTCTACGGGGCAATTTACTTAATCCTGCATAACAGGCTGAATTAAATTAGCATCATATAGTTTCAGTGGAAACCTTATTAATCATTTTAAAAGTAGTTTAGTGCTAGATCTCAGTGGTAACTTTAATGAGAAACAAGGATAATGTTAATAGAGTTCCACAGGAATCTATTCCTGGCCTCATGTTATTTTTATCTACAGTTTAAGTAAAATTTTGTAGAATAACAATAAGTTTTTAATATTGCCAAAATGCGAGCTCAAATATCTAGAAAGTACAGTCTCACTCCAATAGGTAAAGGTTAAAAACAGTGTCACACAGCATCAATGAAAAGACTTTCAAAACTAGCTGATAGTGTTACACTTCAGTTTAACAGGTGAACACAATGTCCAAATAGTCATATCTGAAAGTGGAGGAGCTACTTCCTGTGAAAATGTCTGTGACAAACCGAGCAATTTACTGATTAAATTTTCAGGTATGACATCAATCATAGAAAAGGGGCCTGGATAACTGGAATTTATTAAAAAATGTCAGACATATAAAAAAGTAACGAGAGACAGAAAAATTGCCTTCTAGTGAAAAACTTGGCAAATTCTACTTTCATAGTTTACCCATGAGAAGGTTAAGAGGTTTTTTTAATCTTAGCCTTGAAGTACCAACCCAGGGAACTTATTTCTGAAAGCCGGTGACTCCTTAATTTGGATGCAGGAAAAAAAAATATAATGAAGCACAATTGCAGGAGGCTGAACCTAGTCAGACTAGGAAAAAAAAAAGGATATATTTTCATAAGAACAAATAATTATTTCATTTTTCATGATTTGAAGGTACTGGATCAAGATCAAAAATCTTTCTATAGCTTAAAATCTATGAAATTCAGACAATTCGTACTGTCTTATGTAGAGGTTTACGTGGCCCATTTAATTTTGAAATTTATACATTTCCAGATACATTGTGTACTTGAAAAAGAAATTATAACATAGGGAAGCATAAGCCTTAAAGTCACCAATTATACAATTTTAGCAATTCTTTTAATTTTTTTTTCCATCTTCTTTTCCTATTTTCATACTAGAAAAAAAAATAAATTAAATCAATATTGTTTCACTGGAATTTAGTTAAGGAAATAAGTAAAATATATATTCTGAGTAAATAGAACAACATGTGTTAAAGTTCAGATAAAATGCTTCACATAAGCAAAACCTAGTTCTACTTTCATTGTTTGCCTTCTCTACAATTATTTCTGTTTATATTATGCTATTGCCAAATGATCCAAACAGGAGCAAAGTCTTATTGTTCTAGGTCACAGAAGAGCTTAAAATTAACTCGTAGAGTATATAAAGCACAAAACTGTGGCTGTTTTTTATTTGTCTACGTTCTTAGCAGTGGTTAGCGTTTCTTAGGAGCCCTGCCTCAGAAAGAAAAAAGTTTCAGACATTGAAATATTTAAGGAAGTTGAAGGAGATAAAGAAGGTTATTGATAACAGGAATTTTAATGGAAAAATGCACACCATTATAGTGCATATTACTTTATCCAGAGATGTCCAGTTCAAGAATTTTTTTTTTTTTTTGCTATACCATTAATTGTTATGCATATTATAAACCTCTCCAACAAGTTACATGGAAATTATCGGGATAGAGACAACCAATAAATATTTGTAATAAATCAGTGGTTGTTCCAGCCTACACTAGTGTAAAAGGTTTTTTTGAATGCAAGCTGCACTGCCCTGTGTTGTGTGTATATATGTGTCCCAAGACTGGATCAGCAGGCAAAACTGTACAGAACAATGAGAGGCTTTAGTGCTCATAGCTGTTAGATACCATGATATAAAGAGATCCAAAACTCTAAAGCTGTTGGTATGCCTTCCCTGAAGCATGGTCTGACAATGTCACTCATGATAAGGAGATGTCACTGCAGCTGTTCAGGATAAACACCAGGCAAACCCAGGTAACAGCAACACAGACCAATAAACAGCAGCTTCCCACTTAGTAATACCCTCAAACTGATGCCTTTTAACGAAAATCTTGTATCTTCTTGTTTTCCACAGTCTAAAAAAAGTGGCCTTTCACATCCATAACCAGGTGCTCTATTAGTGGACAGATGTGACGTATCAGAATAAGCAGTGTTTTAACTTTCTGGAGCAAACGCTTATAGGAAAAAAATCTGTCAACAAGAAGCATCAACTTTGAAAATTAGAAAGGAGCACTTCACTGCAACCCCACCCCTAAAGAACAGGAAACATTGGGGGAAACAGAATTAACAACATCATTAGTGTGCCCCAATCTTTTTTCTTTTGTTAGAGTTTTTATTTTAGAAAGTTAAGCTTTTCTGTTGATTTTTTTTTTTACACAGATCTGAGCATTTCCACAAGTGCAGATATGGAAGGAAATTACGCAAATACATTCAATGAAATTTGGGGTGTGTGGGAAGTGATCTCAGCATGAAGAAGAGCAATAAAAAATAAGATACAAAGAAAAAAACCAAGAAAAGTTAAAGATCAATAAAGTCTGTTGTGAAAGGCCATGAAAATAGAAATTTGAAGAATCTTGAAGTACACCATTTATTATATTAAACGTTATGGCCACCAGCACGGAAATGGCAGATGTTTTGTGCTTGTGATCTGATAATTTTTAACCTATGATATCCTCTGGAGTTGCAATAAAAAGCAACAGGTAGTGGAAAACAAGCTCTCTTGAATTAAAACAGATCCTTGAGAAAAGCATAAATGAAGAGTGATATCTCACTCTTTCATCAGTCTGTGATACAGTTTCCATTTTCACAAGCTCCAAAAATTGTGCTCCTTTTTGTGGTTTTATTACTTGGAAAGTTGATAAGGAAACAGCTGTAAGGTTTATACCCAAAATGATAACTTACGAGTTTATGTCTTTCTCTCTTTAATCTGATAGTCTTCTTTCTTTCAATTGTGCTACAGGACCTTTTTCTAAGAACAGTACCAATATAATTTTGGGTTTTCACCAGGTGTCATGGCCTCTAACTACTCAAGGCATTGATTGGAATTACTTGCTGCAATGTACTTTAGTGCTGGGCAAATGGAGAACCTGTAAAGCTCCCTACATTTGAATGCACACAGTACCCTTCACATGTTGCATTCTGTCATAAAATGTTAGCCAACCAAAAGATGTGCTTAACATTTGCTTCAATACTGGTGATCAGATTTGAAGTTCTATATACATTGGACAGATTTTGTATTACAGCACGCTTAAAAGTATATTTAGATTCTGCTAAAACTAATCATTCATATCAACAGCAAACTCAATGGTTAAATATGACCTACCATATATTCCAAATTCAACAGAAATGAAATTAGAATATAAGACAACTTGATTGTTCAATGTCTATGATACAGGCCTATCTGCATTAGCTTTGGAGACATCCCACAGGCCTGATTTAAATTAAACATGAGGCTTTCACATAACACAATGTAGGCAAGACAAATCTTGACCTCTACTGTGCTATTTGTAAAACATTATAATACTTCTCTAAATCAGAGGCTCAAAGCAGTAAGACTGATTTAGATCTTCATGCTCAAATATTAAGCCAACAGAAGCCAGAAAAATGTTTGAATATAAGTTTGAAATGTAAAAAACAAATATTTATCCTTTTATCCTCCTTTCCAGAAAGAAATATCTTTATTACATTTCGTATCCAGTTCCAAGAAAGATTTCAGTATTGAATGACAGCTATGTATAGCATACCTTTCAAGATTTGGACTCCCATTTCTGTATTTTTCTAACTAAAATCTATGCTTGCTAAAATTCAACTCAGGCATGTGTTTGCACAGAGTTCACAGATATAAATTGGTATATAAATGTTTATTCTAATTGTTCCCTCACCATGTAGGGTTAGGACTAGATAGTAAAATTTCCTTTGCAATATAAGGTACAGCAAGCGTAAGCAACACAGACAAGTACAATAGTAATTTAAACAAAGTCTACAGTTCTCTAAACAACTACAGAGGGAACATATTAACAACTGCCTCAAGTGAGAGAAACATTGAGTTCTGGAAATGCTGAGACTGGCACTATACATTATGTCTGAAAATTACTAAGGGAAAGTTTGGAAGTTAACAAATGAACCCATTTTAAGGGAAATTGGAGCCTATCTATTTCCCGGCAAATGTAGTAGTTTAATGGTTTTATAGGGTTCTTGTATGCATGAGATAGAGAAACAGGAGGAAAATGTGATCCTTTCAGGGGAGTAGGACTTGAAAAATGGCAGAGAGGTTTATACATTAGCTGCAGTTTACCCTCCAAACAAATTTATATAACTGTAAACAAAGAGTTCCACTTATCTAGTTATGAAGAAACAAATGTATGTAATAAAATGTTAATTAGTAAATATAATATAATTTGGGTTTCATCAAAAATACAACATCTAAATCAACATTTATATACTGGTAGGAGGTCTGCCTCTTTCATTTCTGGATAACATCTTTTTTTTTTGTCGAAGAAGGCTCTCATTAATGTGTGCATCATACCATTTCCTGTTTTTCTGACTTTTTGTTTGTAATTCTTAGGGAAACAAGTAGAAAATAAAATCAGTACAAAATTAGAGGTTTGATTTTGGAAATGAATGTATATTATGCAAATTAATTGAAAATAATTAGGTAGGAATTTAATTTACTTTTCATAGTGAAAATGGGCCTAATTAATAAGAAGCCTTCTGAGAAATTATTAGCTTTTATATCAAGGCAGCAATTTTTTCTTATATGACTAACATTGCAGAAGTAGCCAGAAGCTTTCTTCAACTGAAATGGTAGAAGTAGGAGTCTCTGTACAGATTCAAGGAATTAAAAAAAAACCCTACAGCCACCAAAACAAAGTGACTTGAGTCAATTCTTTGCTCACCCAAAACTTAAATCAAGCTGCCTAGAATCTGATGAGCTATTTGTGTGAAAAAAGTCTTAGGAGGAGACTGTTCTAGCTGTCTTAATAAAATCCTGTGTTGTATTCTCTAAAATATTGTTTGGGTATATAACGATTAAGTTAGGTTTTGGTTTCTTTTGTTTCCCATTTCCCATGCGGAGCAGAAGGGACTTGGATATCTGAAAAAACTTCCAAATGATACCAAACATGCTTATTTCCTGTAGTGGTTTTGACTGGAAGAGAGTTAATTTTCTTCATAGCAGCCCTAAATTTCAGATTTGTGACCAAAACATTATAGATAACATGCCATGTTTTAGTTATTGTTGAGCAGTGCTTTCACAGCATCAAGGCTTTCTCTATTTCCCACTCTTACCCTGACAGTGAGTAGGTTAGGGAAGATAAGAGGCTGAGAGGGAACACAACTGGGACAATTGATGCAAATGAACCAGTGGATTAGTCCAGTAATAAAACCAGAGCCAGTGTTTATTAGGGGTTAACAGTAACTGGTTGGGTTATCCCAACCATCCATCAGCTGCTTGTGAGTGATTGCTTTTGCATCACTTGGTTTTCTTTCTTTTGCTTCGGTTTGTCTTTTTAAATAATAATCATCATAATAACAAAAACTACAACAACAATAGTCTATAACAGTGGAAGTACTTATTTAGAGATCATCAAATAAGACAGTGAGGAAATATCACAAGGATATTGAACTCATAAAATCTTTTCTGTGACTCCTTTTGTGCGGAAGGTGCAGATGCACAGTATATTGCTAGAGGACGTTGATCTTGGTTGAACTCTTTGAACACTTCTAGAATACTACTACTGTTACTATAAAAAAAAGAGGAAAAAGATGCATCTCTAATTTGCTGAATTTACATACAACTGTCAGTAAATCATCAGACAATAGGTCAAAATTACAGACATCAAAGCAGTTACTTTATTTCTATTGCAGCACGAGCAATTCAAATATGTATCTGGTAACACTAGGAAATAGGTGGGTTTTATAATGACTGATATCAGTAGCTGTTAGACAGACTAGGACTGGATGGAGCATTTTCCTCTGTGATCTAGCTTGTCTGTAACCATTTACTATAATTATCTTATGGGCATCCAGCAAGAAAGACCTGATATTGTCTCTGAAATAATTTCAGTGAACACATACATCATCAGCCGCTTAGCTGTGTCCTGGCTTGTGACCCTGCACATGAACTAGCAGTAGGACATGGCAGATTCCTGTCGTGCCTATACTTGACAGCTCTAAATAGGAAATCTGCCAAGCATATCAAGTTAGTGAGTGATTGCTTGCAAGCAAGTGATTAAATTGCAGATTATTTTTATTTAGCAAGAGGAAGAATAATGAGTCAAAAGTGTTTCTGAGGGCTGAGAGAAGTGCAAGCTGGCATATTGTGCTTGATGCAATATGAAATCACAGGAGCATGATTTAAAGGCAGAATGGGCTGGAAAAATTAAACTCCATTTAGAAAAAATAGTCTGCTGCTGAAGATTTGAAGGAAATCTCAGCCACCAAAAGGAAGTTTGTGCTGTTTGTGCTTTATCCACCAGTTTCAAAATGTATCCACTCTGCTTCTTAGTCTCAAAACAGATATTCACAATTCATGCTCTCAAATGCAGATTTTACAGTGACATGGTAATGCCTAGTCTTCAATTGTAACTTTTTGAAATAAAGACAAAAAGGTTATCACTTTAAGGAAAGATTTTTCCCTTCAGTTTTGTAATGAGAAACATGGGAGGGAGTTTGAAGAAGTTTATTAAGTTAATATGTAGAGCTAGACAAAAATGTTGATCAAATAAGATTGTTATCTAATGGCAATTACTTTCTGTTTCATTGCATTTCTCTTTGTGAATATGTTCAGATAGGAATGCTTGATGAAACAGTGAACTCCCATCTAGCATTTTTATGAAATGTCTTTAAAAATCCAGAAAACAATAACTAGTCAGCAAATGATTAGGAAAGATCAAACCAGTGCAAATCAGAACAAATCAATTACTTGGCTTTCTAATGACAATATCTCATCAATGTCAGTGATGTGCATGTGTGATACTCAGAGAATGAATGTGACATATTTTTGCAGCATTTTTCTGGTCCCACTATACAAACCTCTCAGTCATGGTAGCTACTTACTGCTTATGACCCAGATTCCTATTACATTATCCTAGGTTACGTTGTAAGATGTGCCCAAAAGTATGTATTCTATCACTATCTTCAAAAACTGTTAAAAACCAGTGGGGCAGTGTTTCCCCATTTCCTTCATGACTCATCCCTCATAAACTCTGGGGATATCTTCTATTAATGGATCAGCTGTTAAAACCGGGTGGGACAGTGTTCTTTACCTCTCCCATGACCCAT
This sequence comes from Aleadryas rufinucha, assembly GCA_013397815.1. Classification (NCBI taxonomy): domain Eukaryota; kingdom Metazoa; phylum Chordata; class Aves; order Passeriformes; genus Aleadryas; species Aleadryas rufinucha. Next base: position 763,986 of record VZTH01008951.1, on the reverse strand, counting down.
CCTCTCTCCAGGGGGATATCTTCTGTTAATGGGCCATCCAGTCTCACCGCATGACTGATAAAATTACATCATCCCATTGTGAGACGCTCCACCCAGAGGGAGGAACTAAGCATTCCTACCTGGATATAATCTGAGATTTCGAACACCACAAGGAGCCTTTTTCCACTGGATTCCCGGAGGAAGACCAGACCCTTCTACAGGATTACTCCTTCAATAGAACCATCATTCCAGGAGGACTGCAGTCACCATTTAATCAGACTGCTACCCACACCCTGACTGCCAAGGTGTCAGGTTGTATTCTGACTGTCAATGGGTTTGTTTTTTTTTTACTATTGCATTTATTTTATTTTTCCTATTAAATTGTATTTCTGACTTGGAGTCTCTCACTGGTTTGCTTTCAAACCTGTACATACATGAAGATCTATGAGGTCAACCATATTTTTCTCATCTCAAAGTTCTTTTAGAAAACTATCTAACGGCATGAAAATCAGCAGGTATCCCATAGTCACAATGAAACAGTGATGTACATCAGCTGACTATTGCTTATAATTACTTAAAAGATAAAAGCATACTTGAAATTAAAAAAAAA
>VZTH01008951.1:742332-763384 GCA_013397815.1 Aleadryas rufinucha | reverse complement strand
AAAAAAAAAAAAAAAAAAAGGGAATTAGCTTTATCTTCCAGTGCAAATTTTAAAATAGACCATGTGAGAAAAAAAGGCATTTGTTTGCAACCCTTGCCTGGGTTCCAAATTATCAGGGATTATAAGAAGTGTTGTAATATATCACATGATCTGAATTATTTATCAGTTTGTAGAAGTATAGTGTACTGACTATGGACTGGAAATATTTGAATACTCTATGTAGCATACATAATATATATTATGCACACATGCATACACTCTCTCTTTTCTTGTCCCAGAAGGAATTTGACTTCTATTCCTTTATGACAAACTAAAATGGATTTCACTGTTTTCCAATGGTAACTGTTTTGAAATGATCATATGGAATTATTTGATTGGCAGGAATAATGCACAAAGTAGTTTGCTCTCTCTCTGCAGTCACTAGCACCACACACTGCACACAAGAAGGTACACAATGCATTTGTAGGCATATTTGTTTCCAAATAAAGACATAATTTGTAATTCAACTAAAGGACTTACGGGAATTTGAGTATAATCAAAAACGACAGAACAAATAAAAAAGCGAATATGTTGGCAACAATCCCTGTTAGTGGATGACTGCAAGATTGACTTTCATTTTAAAAGACTTCCTTACTCATTCCTGTATAGGTGCTACTGTTATAGTTATGTGGAATAAAGCTATTTTAAAATTTCATTCAAAACTACTGAGAATGGTTTACATAAAAGTCTGTCTTGTTTTTTACCAATTATTATGCTGCATTGTGAGTATGGGAATTATCCCCAAGACATTAGTGAGTCTGAAACTTCATGTTGAGCTGGCTAGCTTTGCTGCACTTTTTCTTTCCATTCTACACACACAAACACCTTTGCTAGATGGGGTGTGTGCGACATTAAGGCAATGGTGCAGCTGCATGTGATGATGTTGTTATTAACATTATCTCGAATGACACATGATAATCCAGCAGACACGCTCAAGATATAAGATCTTTCTTTCCTGACACTAACTGATTTTATTCCATATTTTTTTCCTAGCAACATTTTTTGGCACATCACACCCATACAAGTATTTCTTCTTCTTCAAGCACCTGCTGAAAAGAATCTGCTCCGTCTCCCAAAATATGCCACATTTTTAATGTCTCCTGGGAAGCCACGGTTATATGTGAAATATCTGGAAAACAGTCGTGGCAAAACTCTCATTTTCACTCAAGTATATCAAACCAGTAGTGAAAATACAAACTGAGAATTAGTGTTGGCAAAACCCCACACTCTTTGCACACCGATATTTTGCCTTTTCCAGAGAAAACGTTCTAGAGTGTTCATTTTCCCTGAGAATAAGCATTTGCGGAAAAAAACCAAACCAAAACAACAACAAAAACCAACCAATCAACCACCCAACAAACCCAACAAAGAAAAAACCCAAAATCCAAAACCACACAACATTTTGTTTCATCTGAGGTGTTAGGTTTTCTTGAACTGAAATGCAATGTGTTGTATCTGGATACAGTGAAACATAAGGAGTGCTTCAAATACACAGTAACAGTACTTGAGCTGCCATGGTCCCAGAAAAATCTATTAAGTAGAAATATGTGTTTGGAAATGTATACAGGTTCTGATGAGTAAAAGAAACAAAAAATCACCATATACACAAGCCCAGCAGTGGAACAGGCTGCCCACAGTGACTATGCAGTCTCCATCCTTGAAGGTTTATAAAACCCAACTGGATAAAACCCTGAGCAAGCTGGACTGAATAAAAGTTGATGCAGCATTGAGCAGAAGACAAAGTGACTGCCTCACAAAATCCCTTCTCAACCTGAATAAATCTGTACTCTCTGACACAGAAAATTAAAAGACAGAGACACAAAACTTCCAACAGTATATACAGGCTTGCATTCCTTTCACTCAGGAATGGAGATTGTAATTTAAATGTTCAATCTATGTTATGAGATATTCTCTTCTAGCATCAATAAGGCAATCATTTAGAGAATTACAGAGAAAAACCTAACAACTGTGCATCTTATCAAATATTTTATCTTGAAGTGTTTGTAAGACATAAATTTAAATCTCTTAACTACATATATGTAATTATATATATGCAAAGTAATTACATATCTGTACAATAACTACATATATAATTGTACTTATTATCTTGCTGCATATATGCAAACTATGTGTGATAGTTAAACTTAATATAAACCTAATATACCTTAAAAATGCATTGTAATAACTTGATGCTTGATAACACTACATTTTCTAAACCCACATTATGTATCCTTGCAAATGGAATAAACTGTTTTAGAAAAAAACACTGTAACTCTTAAGGCTAGCTCTGATCTTAGAGCAGTGCCAGATTTCCAGAATTCTGTTCGAGTCCTTCCTGCCTCAGCACCAGCACACACACATGCAAATTTAGGCTTGATGTTTATTTTTTTTCCTGCACAGTGCTGAAAGAAACATTAAAGTCACTCATGCTCTGAAAAGTATAGCAGGACAGATGCAAGAGGAGATGGAGATTATGCAACTAAGTTAGAGCATGAATAATGAAGTAGATCCTTTTTAAGCAACTGCAAAAGACCTTATTCATTTGACTTGAGATTAATGTTTTTGAGAGAGCTGACTGTGTCAGGAGCAGTATCCAACATGAGACTTGAACTTTTATACATCATTACAAAGAACTTCCGAAGCATTAGGGACCCCTCTAGGTGAGAGCACCTACTGACCATATAGAAGTTCCACTTATAGCTACATTTTAGGTCATATATACAGTTTCATTATTATTTACTCAGAAAGAAGACAGGAATTTTCAATATAAGTGTTTAATTTCAGTCTGAAGAACATCAGACACAGGCAAAATATCTACTTCATATATAGTTGATTTTTTTTTAGGTTGTTTTTCCATTTTATTTTTTAAATTTCCTCCATTTTGTAGTGTAAAGCCTACTCACAGCCCTATGTTTTCTCTCCCAGCAGGCCCTCACAAAAGGCTCCTGTAGATTCAACTGACCATGATCCTGCAGATAAATGAGAGGTATATGAGCTTTATCTCTTTAAAAGGGTGATTCAGACTAACAGAGTTGATGTTTCCATATGAAGACCACCAAAATGGAAAGTTGACGTGGCTAACTACAGAATGAGCTTACTGTGCAGTGCAGTCATGAGAATGACAAAATTGGCTTACATTTTATCTGACATTGCAGGTACAGTTGTACCACTGAGTAGGGAACTAGTAGGATGTTTAAAATACTCAGTAACAAAAAAAGAAAGAGGTGGCAGGAATTGATAGTCACAAGGTTGAAGAGAAAAATAGGTACCCTTAAAAGAGGAAAAATTTTGTACCATTACATATTAATATCTGGATAAATGACACGGAACAGCAATGCATTTAAAGTTTTCAGATCTACAGTAAATAATGCTAAAAACAAATCAGTCTTACAAATCTTGAAGAGAATATGTCTTACTTGGTAACACATCCTCAGCTGATTTTATGTATACAGGTAAATCTAAAATCACATTTGAAAACTGAGAATGAAACTGACACTCACCAGCTAGGCTAGCCTGTATCTTGGAAAGTAGAAAGTATGAAAAGGCCTTTGGAAAAATGACATATATGGTCATATGTCAAGATGAAATGCTGGTGCAGTGTAGTGCTAAGGTAGTAAGGAATACTGTGAAAACACAGAGTTGTATAGAGGAGGAAATACTCAATGAAAATGAGGGCTAGGCTTTTCACAAAGGTCATAGAAAACAAACATATAGGACACATTTTATGGCTCTTGAGAATATTTTGGCTGCATGTGTGTCACAGGGCTCCTTTTCTGTCCTTATGGCTACTCCAGGAAATAGTGTCTCAGAAAATTCTCTTTTTGACCACCTGTGCCAAACCAGCAGAACCTACCGTGCTTGGCACATAGCATCCTTGCACTACAACTATCTTTAGAAACAGCTGATTTAAGTGATACAGAAAGTGCATATCGGATACTAGCTTAAAGTCAAAGAAGGAACACAACACTACATTCTGTACATGCAGTGTGTATATTCTATATAACACAGCATCCCAGCTGCATGATCTTTTTGCCTTTATGTTCTATAACTCAGCTATGGCTGTGTTTCCTTCTCTCCATTTCAGAAACGAGACTAATGCCTGCAGACCTTGGGTCTCCTGCTCACTCTGTGATTTATTCACACTGTGCTGACAGTGCATCATCTTTCCTAACCAAACTTTGTAACACTTAAAGTCCTCTTTGATTCTAGACTGAGCTTTTGAAATAATTAGCCACCTGTAAAGTATGCCACGCTGTATACAACTATTTTCCTTTTTATAGGCATAAACACTCTTGACTAGTTTGCAGATGTTTGCTCCCTACATCATGTCTTTACTATTGCTTGTTCCTTATCTCTGAATAATCACCTTTGGTTTAACTCCTGGCAGTGGGATTAATATAAAATAGATACATATCAAGACTACTGTATTCTCCTCCACCCACCCCCACCCCCCCACTCCCCCCAATATTCTGATATTAAAGATCATCATTTTTGGTGTCCACAACTTTAAAAAGCTACAGACAAACAGAAAACTTCACTAAAAAATTACTACTTGAACAACCTGAGGTTTGAAAAAGGTGATTTGCAGAGTTTCTGGTGTATCTAGGGAAAGGGTAAGAGGTGACTTGATTACAGCCTACAATTAGTTACAATGAGAAGGTTTCTGATTGCAAATAGCCCTTTAATTTAACAAATGAAGCATAACGAGATCCAATATTTGAAGGTGGAAGCTAAATGATTGATATTAGACTAGGTGCATATTTTTATCAGCGAATCTAATCAACTATTTGGACTATTTACCTAGGGAAGTGCTTGGTTCTTCATCACTGAGAACTTTAAATGAAAATTGTATGTTCCTGAAAGATATGTAATAGCTCAAGCAGAAATTATAGACTTTATGCAGGAAACACTTGAAGGAATTCTGCCTTGTATTATGCTATAGTTCTGACTAGCTGATTATTATGGCCCCTTCCAGTCCTAAAAGATGAGTGACATTTAGTTCCATTGAAATCAATGTGAATTTTGACACTGACTGGAGTCAGGTTTTTCCCATCTGAGTTTGCACTAGTCCACTTTACAGCCTCACTAACACAATAAAAATACCTTCAAGTATGCAAAAATCTAATCATATTTAATTGTCTTCAACACTCCTAGTGTGATGAAAAAAAAGCCTTAAATGTAATACAAATCAGGCATTCCTAACAACTATAAATTAATACTTTTAGAAACTGGGGTTGAAAGACTGTGTTTAAACTAGTCTCCTACCACGAAGTTTGAAGGACACACTTAAACTTGCCAGCTGCAAAATGTTGCTGATAATAAATTAAGGCTGATATAACTGTAAATCAATAGAAGGAAGCAACTGCACCCTCTTCCTTGTGCTTAAAAAACTGTTGTCTCCCTTGGGCAATAAAGGAGCTTTTGCATAGTATTAAATTGTTCTTTCCTAATTTGTAATAAAACAATCAGTAAGCCACTGTGTCAGAAGGCTGTCATAAAAAATGTATGTGGCAGAGTGACATTCATAATTACATGTATTATGAAATTTCAATACAAGTTAAAGATATAGGTTTAGGATTTTCATTGCTGCAAGCAAGAAACGATACAGTTATAAAAAAAAAAGAAAATAGGGATACAGACAAGCCAATCTGAGTTATACTACATCCTTTCTCTCTTGGTGTGAAAATAAAAATATATGCAGTAGATTGAAGAGAAAAACCAGAAATAATTTCATTTCTTAGAGTTATTAAATAAAGAAAAATTAAAAAGGCAAAGGACTAGCCATTGAAAGAGACCACAGTGCTTAAAAGCATTAGGTATTCTGTCTGGTTTGTGTATCTAGATTTGGAGTAAGGGGTGGGGGGGGACTAAAATGTTTAAAGTTCTTTGTTACTAGGTTTACATAGGCAAAATGTCACTGTTACTGTGGAGCTGGAGCATCAGGTTTATCCATAAAACAGCTTGCAGGGTAGGGCAGAGCTATCATCTCCCATTCTGGAGGCTGGGACTCATGTGAGAAGAGCCACAAAAACCAGATACCCCAAGGATTTCCACTCCTGACCTCAGACGTGGTCAAGGGACAGCCAGAAGCATCTGTCAGGACACCAATAGTGTTATGCATCCAAAAACTGAGCAAGCAGCTCTGCTACAGAGACTGAGACATCAAACACTGTATTTTTTCAGTGTCAACACTTGCTGAATATGACTGTCCTTAGAAAACAGCATGAATGTCTCATCTCAGCTGCACGCATCCTAGAACCAGCAGTGTTGACACACGGACTGCAGGATAAAGAACATGTGATTTAGCCCTCCCTTTCTTTTGTGGTCTGGTAGACAGTAGAGACACAGACAAAGTGGTAGTGGGGCCACCTCATGCTAAAGGGATAGGAAGCACTGTGGGTATCACAGGCATTCATTCATCAGATGGATTAATGACCAAATTAATCAGACAGAGAAAAAAACCAGCTCCCTTATCCACCTCAAAGGCCATTAGAAGCTCAGCTATTGAATGGATGCATAATGCAGATGGATGAGGCATATTTTTTGAGAAAAACAATGTGTGTATGCCCCTGTCTGATAGTTTTCAGGGACAGGCATCCTGTGTGGGATGAGGGACCCAGAGTCTGAGAAAGGTACAATGAATAAGAACGCATCAGTATGGTGTTTCCAGCTGCCTATGTACCACCCCATACAAAGCACATCATCCTTCCTGCAACCTCTCCTGTAGCTGCATCCACTTAATCAACAGAGGAAATTATACTTTATGTTCAGACTCCTTTTACCTGTCTTTTTGGTGCAAAGTCCATGCGTCTCTGTCATAGTAAGAGCGTAAGTGAAGGTTTACTAAAGCGAAGGCAGGCACTCCAGCATTTTAACTTATGAAATTTAAATCTTCTTTACAGGCAAGAATAACAGCTTTCATCATGTCCTTTAGGAACAGATTACATGCTAACAGTCCACTGTGAGGTTTCTTGTATTGAATTCTCTAATACTGGAAGCACTTTGGTCAAGAAGATAGCAGAGTAATCTTTTGTCTCTTTGTGAAGCTGTCTAACTTTAAAATAGAAATAACTTAAAGACATTTTTATGTATAATCTGCGTATCATTCTAAATGTTACATTATTAAAAACCCCTCAGGTAGGAGAGATTAAAAAGTCTTACTGAACTATTGCAATGAATATGACTTTTATTTATTATTAAATGCATATTAATGGACTAAAGAGTTAGTAAATACATTTTACATAAAAATCATTTAGACCTAATAGGGCAAATGGAAAGATGACATGCTAATTTCTAACTTGAAAAATTCTTCCTTTCACATCTTAGCTGCTTCGCTTCCTTTTATATTGATTTTGGGTTTCCAGACAATGAGATTATATTTTGAAGCATTCACTCAGGAGAGCATAAAGACAAGGCTATAACAAAACAATTAGATTCATATAAATGAGTCTCTAAAGACTTGAGTAAAGCATTATTTTTTGCTCAGAAAGTTATCAAATTTCTTCTTTCACCCATCCATCACATTAGGTGGTGTGAAAAGGTTTTAAGAAAGCAGATATAGTTTTAGTCCACCAGAGAAGAAATAATTCAGACTTTTGATGACCCTATGCTGAAAGCCCTTGTTAAAAAGGAAAAAAAAGTTTCAGTGATGCTGTCAAACAATTCTTAGACAACTCTGTCATTGGGTTGCTCCTGTTAATAACAAAAGATAGAATAGGTAACATGAAACATAACAGTAACCTCAGTATCAATTACAAGACCAACCTTGACAAACCTTTGTGTCAGGATTTTCCATAATTCAGTACTCATGCACTTGAGCAACAGAAAATGCAAACAGAATATAAACTATACATAGGAACTCATCTGGATAAAAATGAGACCCTGAGTGCTTGCACACAAAACTGGGCCGTGTGCAGATTGAAGTATTTTTTTAAAAAACCTAAATTTGTCATTGAAGGCAGAAAATTTCTTGTAGCTCTGATTTTCCTTGGTTTTTGCTATACCCATTAAGGGGCAAAGATGGAGTGGACAGAGGAAGCTAAGAGGGAAATAGTAAAATTGAGAGAGGTTGTTTTCCTGAAACAAAGCCTTGTCCGTATGAAATATCTGCTTCAAAACCAAAACATTTCAGACAGGGTGAACAGAGCATAAACTGACTGCAGGGACAAGATCCTGCACTACACTGTTTCATATACTGGAAATGCATTAAGGACAGTCCTGAGGAAGATGCCTCAGTGAAGCTTTTTAGGGTTTGGTTTGGGGTTTTTTGTGCCAATTTACAACCATAGGTTTCTATACAAACAAACAGCATCAAATGATAGTTTCAAAATAATTGATTTTTTTTTTCCTCATTGGAGTATTTTACTCTAGTCAAACGGGTTTTTGTGTTGTTTATTACAATAATAATGAAATCTATTGATTGAAAGGTATTCAGAGGACACAGAAATGGTACAAAAGGACACAGAAAACCTTCACATTTCCTATATTTCCTTATGCCTTCTCTCAGGTGACTGGGTACATTTATGTTGAGGAAGCAATACGTAAGAAATAGGATCTCAACAACTGTAGCGTCTACCTGGACTCCTAAAAGGCAGACAGTACAGAAACTGAAAAGTAGGGAGATAGTTGTACTGGGAATATGCACTGAGCATAGTCTTGCTCCTCAGCTCCATGAAAAATTTATGTGGCTTGAAAAGTCCATCTCTATTTAAAAGGAGATGACCAGGTGTCTGGAACTTTGTCTTGCACAAACACTTGGGAAAAGTACACTGAGATATATATCAGGTGATTTTGTATGTTTTTGAAAGTCCCAAATCAAATACTTCAAGGGAGATAGGTTGCAGAATACCTTGATTTTGGGCCTTGTTATTGCTTAGGAATAAAATAGGCAGGAAGCTAGATAACACTGGCAAGATCAAGGCAACCCAGGACACGTATAGGAGCAGAAATGCTGCTGTTGGAGGTTATTTGATGTAAAATACCCAAGAGATTTTCTTTGTTTTCAGACATTTATAGGACTACTGAATAAGTAAATGGGGACTTGAGAAGCTGGAGTAGGATGCCAGAATTCTGCATGTAGGCTTTACATTTTATTTTCATCCCAGTTTGCTACTATCTCTTTCTATATCTCCACTTGAAAAACTGCAAAAGTAGAATGAGGGACATGACTTGCACTCCCTGATCAAAGAAACTTTGTGTGAGTAGGGCTCATTTATTATAATTACCTCTGCATCACCCTGCCATTTGGTCTTCTATCTAGGGAAATGTTGGCTGCTTAGCATCAATTTTTGCTTCCGTTTGCTGCTGTATCCCAGTACCACCACTACACCGTGCAGCAACTAGCTTTGGTGTGTAAGCCAACATATGGCCATTAAACTGTTGGCTTCAATTATAAACATAAGGACTCAGAAGTGTGACTTATTAGCATGAAATTATTAAGTTCCTCCTAGAAATGTGGCTTCATCTTTTCAGTCAAACAGAAATACAAAGAAAACTAGACTTACAAGATTTAATTTTCTCAGATGATACCATTTTATTTTAAAAACCCTTCCCTTAATAAAAGTGTTATCAAATTTAGATAATTTTATCCTCACATCCACGTGTCTCTCTTTTGATAGATGCCATATATTGGTTCGTTCTTTTTTTTTTTTTCTAAACAAAAAGCATGCAAATCTAAGATTCTGAACCTTCTTATGTATGCAAGATGAAGTTTCATGCCAATGTAAAAAAAGAAAAAAATCCTATAGAAAGGTCCAACTATTTACCTACAAACATTACTCTCAGGAAAGGAAATTTGGAAGTTCTTTGTCTCTGTGCTGTGGTGGAAACTCACCCAAAGTTTTTTAATTGCTTGCTTAATGGTGATATACCAAGAATGTTGTTTCCTGTAAGCTCTTGTCATTCTTTCTGTATTCTGTCTAATGAATCTTTCCTATCAAGTTTACTATTTCCCTTTGGTATTCTCATTAACATTAGTCATTAAAACAAGATTGGGCAAAGTGCTGGAAAACCTACCCTCGGGAAAGACTTTATTTAGAAAGCACACACCATTCTACCAGAGTAGCTTAAAATGCTGCAGTTATTTCCCTGCAAGCTTCAGTGTTTTGGATGATTAAAATAGATTTTTTCAGTATTTGGCGAAAACAATATATTTCAAAAATAATGGAGAAAATTCCACAGTACCTCAGATAGCCCTTGAAGCTCAATTCTAGGTTCCTAAAATCACAGAGAATAGAATGGGAGGGATGAAAATATCACCTAACTCCTCTGTGTCCCCAAAGCAGTGTTAGCTATGGTTACGTATTTCTGATAGATGTTGTCCAATCTTCGTATATCTTTGAAAATATTTGTGACCTTCTCCCAGCTAAATAAAAAAGATTAAAAAAGAAAAATTAAATACCTTTCTCTATATGAAATATTGTCTTTTATTTTGACTTGTATCTAGTCCTAACCTCTTTCTCAGCTAATGCATCTAGGAAAATAATTGCCTGCTCTGTTTTCACAGGACACAATGAATTCACATGATGAAGAACATACTAGCAAAGATAGTTTGGTGGAAGAGTTAGAAGTTAGGAACAACCTAGCCTGGTGCTCTGAAAAGCAAAAGAGAAAGAAAAATATCTTTTGTATTTTTATTTTCTAGTATTCTAAGACAACTTTTGCATAGGTTGTGACTGAACAAACATTTAAAAAATGGGGTTTGGCATAGATTTTCCAGTAGCATGTATTTATGATAAGCTGATTCCAAATTAATTCTAAGCAGAAAAATCAGTTGTTTTGATACTAGCAAATTCCAAATACTTCACTAGCATTTCTGTCTCACAGCAAGACCGCTCCTTCTGTTTAAAAAATACTTCCCTGAATTAATAATTTTCAATTATGTATCACTAACAATAGAGGGTTGGTCATACATATGAATGGAAGATGTTTTGTATCGGAGAGAAAATTAAGTGCTGCTTGCTTTGCCAGAAATAACTGCCTCTACCTTTGCCTCTCCTCCTCTGAAGCAGATTTATTATTGCCATTATTCATTCCTGTATGTTGTCTTAGGGAACACTTTTATGTGGAAATGTCACTTATTTGCAGATGCCAGTAACTCAAATTGCTTTACAGTTTCATTAAAAGTCACCATTGCTGCTGGCTGCTCAGCAGACATCTCAGCTAGTAAGCTCTGATGTGCTCTTTACAGCCAAGCTGAGAGGCAGTTTTAACTTGTGCTTTCCACTTGCCCTATAAATAAAACACTTTTAAGAGCTAAACGGTCCTATCTTCTCTTCTTCATTACCAGGCAATGAATACCTGCCATTTTCAGAGCACTGCAGGACTAAGGACCTTTTCAGTCTCTTACATTTGTAAGCCCCAGCCTGACAGGCTGTGGCCATGAGCATGTACCGTGCTCACTTAGGCTTGACACGTCTCCAGCTCCCAGACCAGCCAGCCTACTATGGAACACAGAGCGCTTTTCCATTCTGCTACACCAATGTAAAGCATTATTTTTGTCTGTGTTTTAGCGGACAGGGGTGACCAGATATACTTTTGACAGATAACTTGTTACCTGATTGCTTTCTATGTTAAAATTTATACTGAAATAGACAACATGCTCATTTGGGTTTCGACAATAAAGGTTTTCTTATTGGTTTATAATTGTCATTCTGGGAAGACAAAGACTATTTGCCTATTTCCAAATGTAACCCAATCTTGCACATTCAAGAGTTAGGTTAGACTTCACCCCTAGCTCTACTCAAATAATTATTTGAGGTTATTAATTCATTCACTATTGATTTACAGAAAAGGGTATTGACCAAGAGAGAAGAAGCCTTCAGGATTACCCACTATTAATTTCTGTTAGAAATGAAATTGCATTCTTGATGGATTGAAGTCTGGTATAATCGACAAATCAAACACTTCTATTTCTAGATGATGAGGAATGCAGGCGATAAGTCCTGCCAGGAAAATTACCTGAGTAAATGGCGCACTTGCTAAACTCAGTCAGTGGGTTCTTACTTTGATTCTTAAAAGCCTAAGAGTACATACGTATAGGAAAAATGGGACAGTGTGTTTTATTTATTTGTTTGCTCATTTATTTTCTTAATTTTATCACACTTGCTTTAAATAATCAGATTAACATGGATTAAAGGGGTGGAGAGTTTTGGGGTTCTTTTTTTCTCCCTATAAAGTTCTGTGAACATCATAAGCTGTCAGCAATGCTATTTTGAAAACGAAAAAATCCCATTTCCAGAAAAAAAAAATTACTTCCATATAAAATGATGCAAGACCAGAACTTTCTGCAATAAAAACATTTCAGCTGTTCTTGCACCTGACTGAGATGAAATCAGTTGAGCCTGTGAGTCAGCAAACTCTTTGTATGCAGAGACATTGTATGACTTGGTTGGTCTTCTCTCCATCTGCTAGCTGGTTAAAAGTCTACCAAGCAGCTCGAGTAGTACAGATAAAGGAGGAATCCAGAGTGTTAGCAAAAAAACCTTTATTAGTGGCATACTGCTTGCATTCAGTGTATATAAGCAAATAACAAAACTGTTGCATGTGTTCATTATACCATAAATTTAATGTATTTGCTTTCTCAAGTCGTATAAAGAATATGGTGGTAGATGCTGAGCAATGGAAGCGGTAAAGTAACATCAGTCACTGGTTATTTTCTTATAAATATTATGCCATGCTGTGTCATCCTGGTCTTCCAAAGTGTATGCTAAATGGGATACAGTGAGCAAAAAAATAAAAAGAACAGAGATGAGGACAGTGTTACCGAAATACTATCACAACTCATTTTATATGATCCAGGACCTTATGGAAAATAGCAATAATAACAACCTGCCCTTACACATATCTCATAATATTCTCACTTCTTCTGTTTTATAAGTGGCTGACTTGAGCCACAAAACACTGAAGTGACAATGGGTCAACAAGATTTCATTAAAATGTTCATCCAACAGGATGAACATGAGTTTAGCAGCTAAATCCATTTTAGGTGACATACGTTTGTAATGCATGATAATCTAAACTAAAAAAGAGAACATTATTGCGGCACAACTAGCACCACAAGCCAGAACCTGGGCAAAATCAAGGAGGACTGTAAAGCTCTTGGGGTTCAAGTGATTTCAAAAACCACAAGTGTTCTTCAGGTATGTAAACAACAAGCAGAAATAGAAGGAAAATATTGGCCTGCTGTTAAACAAGGTGAATTAGTCACCAACAATGGGGAGCAGCTCTGTGAATAGTGACTTTGTGTGGCTAAAAAGCTCAGTATGAGTGAACAGTGTGCTGCTGCAGCAAAGCATTCCAATGGGATGCTGCTCTGCAACAACAAGGGCGTCACCAGCAGAGATAGAGAAGTCATTATCCAACTCTACCCAGCACTTGTCAGGCCACATTTGGAATAATGTGTTCACTTCTGGTCCCCACTATTAAAAAAAAAGAAGTACTGTAAGGAAAAAAGAAAAAAAGTGAACAGGTTGGAAAGGGTCCAGAGAAGGACCCCAAAGATGACCCAAGGCCTGGGAAGCCTGACATGTGAGGAAAGGCTGAGAGAACTGGGTTTGTTCACCTTTAGGCTTAGGGTAGACCATATCACTGTGTGTCACTATTTAAAGCGTGACTACGAAGAAGATGGAGACTCCATTTTTACAAGGAGTCATGTGGAACAGATGAGGGGTAATGGGTTTCAGTTACACCTGGGGAGATTCCAATTAGACACAAGAGGAANTCAAAAATAATGGAGAAAGTTCCACAGTACCTCAGATAGCCCTTGAAGCTCAATTCTAGGTTCCTAAAATCACAGAGAATAGAATGGGAGGGATGAAAATATCACCTAACTCCTCTGTGTCCCCAAAGCAGTGTTAGCTATGGTTACGTATTTCTGATAGATGTTGTCCAATCTTCGTATATCTTTGAAAATATTTGTGACCTTCTCCCAGCTAAATAAAAAAGATTAAAAAAGAAAAATTAAATACCTTTCTCTATATGAAATATTGTCTTTTATTTTGACTTGTATCTAGTCCTAACCTCTTTCTCAGCTAATGCATCTAGGAAAATAATTGCCTGCTCTGTTTTCACAGGACACAATGAATTCACATGATGAAGAACATACTAGCAAAGATAGTTTGGTGGAAGAGTTAGAAGTTAGGAACAACCTAGCCTGGTGCTCTGAAAAGCAAAAGAGAAAGAAAAATATCTTTTGTATTTTTATTTTCTAGTATTCTAAGACAACTTTTGCATAGGTTGTGACTGAACAAACATTTAAAAAATGGGGTTTGGCATAGATTTTCCAGTAGCATGTATTTATGATAAGCTGATTCCAAATTAATTCTAAGCAGAAAAATCAGTTGTTTTGATACTAGCAAATTCCAAATACTTCACTAGCATTTCTGTCTCATAGCAAGACCGCTCCTTCTGTTTAAAAATACTTCCCTGAATTAATAATTTTCAATTATGTATCACTAACAATAGAGGGTTGGTCATACATATGAATGGAAGATGTTTTGTATCGGAGAGAAAATTAAGTGCTGCTTGCTTTGCCAGAAATAACTGCCTCTACCTTTGCCTCTCCTCCTCTGAAGCAGATTTATTATTGCCATTATTCATTCCTGTATGTTGTCTTAGGGAACACTTTTATGTGGAAATGTCACTTATTTTCAGATGCCAGTAACTCAAATTGCTTTACAGTTTCATTAAAAGTCACCATTGCTGCTGGCTGCTCAGCAGACATCTCAGCTAGTAAGCTCTGATGTGCTCTTTACAGCCAAGCTGAGAGGCAGTTTTAACTTGTGCTTTCCACTTGCCCTATAAATAAAACACTTTTAAGAGCTAAACGGTCCTATCTTCTCTTCTTCATTACCAGGCAATGAATACCTGCCATTTTCAGAGCACTGCAGGACTAAGGACCTTTTCAGTCTCTTACATTTGTAAGCCCCAGCCTGACAGGCTGTGGCCATGAGCATGTACCGTGCTCACTTAGGCTTGACATGTCTCCAGCTCCCAGACCAGCCAGCCTACTATGGAACACAGAGCGCTTTTCCATTCTGCTACACCAATGTAAAGCATTATTTTTGTCTGTGTTTTAGCGGACAGGGGTGACCAGATATACTTTTGACAGATAACTTGTTACCTGATTGCTTTCTATGTTAAAATTTATACTGAAATAGACAACATGCTCATTTGGGTTTCGACAATAAAGGTTTTCTTATTGGTTTATAATTGTCATTCTGGGAAGACAAAGACTATTTGCCTATTTCCAAATGTAACCCAATCTTGCACATTCAAGAGTTAGGTTAGACTTCACCCCTAGCTCTACTCAAATAATTATTTGAGGTTATTAATTCATTCACTATTGATTTACAGAAAAGGGTATTGACCAAGAGAGAAGAAGCCTTCAGGATTACCCACTATTAATTTCTGTTAGAAATGAAATTGCATTCTTGATGGATTGAAGTCTGGTATAATCGACAAATCAAACACTTCTATTTCTAGATGATGAGGAATGCAGGCGATAAGTCCTGCCAGGAAAATTACCTGAGTAAATGGCGCACTTGCTAAACTCAGTCAGTGGGTTCTTACTTTGATTCTTAAAAGCCTAAGAGTACATACGTATAGGAAAAATGGGACAGTGTGTTTTATTTATTTGTTTGCTCATTTATTTTCTTAATTTTATCACACTTGCTTTAAATAATCAGATTAACATGGATTAAAGGGGTGGAGAGTTTTGGGGTTCTTTTTTTCTCCCTATAAAGTTCTGTGAACATCATAAGCTGTCAGCAATGCTATTTTGAAAACGAAAAAATCCCATTTCCAGAAAAAAAAAATTACTTCCATATAAAATGATGCAAGACCAGAACTTTCTGCAATAAAAACATTTCAGCTGTTCTTGCACCTGACTGAGATGAAATCAGTTGAGCCTGTGAGTCAGCAAACTCTTTGTATGCAGAGACATTGTATGACTTGGTTGGTCTTCTCTCCATCTGCTAGCTGGTTAAAAGTCTACCAAGCAGCTCGAGTAGTACAGATAAAGGAGGAATCCAGAGTGTTAGCAAAAAAACCTTTATTAGTGGCATACTGCTTGCATTCAGTGTATATAAGCAAATAACAAAACTGTTGCATGTGTTCATTATACCATAAATTTAATGTATTTGCTTTCTCAAGTCGTATAAAGAATATGGTGGTAGATGCTGAGCAATGGAAGCGGTAAAGTAACATCAGTCACTGGTTATTTTCTTATAAATATTATGCCATGCTGTGTCATCCTGGTCTTCCAAAGTGTATGCTAAATGGGATACAGTGAGCAAAAAAATAAAAAGAACAGAGATGAGGACAGTGTTACTGAAATACTATCACAACTCATTTTATATGATCCAGGACCTTATGGAAAATAGCAATAATAACAACCTGCCCTTACACATATCTCATAATATTCTCACTTCTTCTGTTTTATAAGTGGCTGACTCGAGCCACAAAACACTGAAGTGACAATGGGTCAACAAGATTTCATTAAAATGTTCATCCAACAGGATGAACATGAGTTTAGCAGCTAAATCCATTTTAGGTGACATACGTTTGTAATGCATGATAATCTAAACTAAAAAAGAGAACATTATTGCGGCACAACTAGCACCACAAGCCAGAACCTGGGCAAAATCAAGGAGGACTGTAAAGCTCTTGGGGTTCAAGTGATTTCAAAAACCACAAGTGTTCTTCAGGTATGTAAACAACAAGCAGAAATAGAAGGAAAATATTGGCCTGCTGTTAAACAAGGTGAATTAGTCACCAACAATGGGGAGCAGCTCTGTGAATAGTGACTTTGTGTGGCTAAAAAGCTCAGTATGAGTGAACAGTGTGCTGCTGCAGCAAAGCATTCCAATGGGATGCTGCTCTGCAACAACAAGGGCGTCACCAGCAGAGATAGAGAAGTCATTATCCAACTCTACCCAGCACTTGTCAGGCCACATTTGGAATAATGTGTTCACTTCTGGTCCCCACTATTAAAAAAAAAGAAGTACTGTAAGGAAAAAAGAAAAAAAGTGAACAGGTTGGAAAGGGTCCAGAGAAGGACCCCAAAGATGACCCAAGGCCTGGGAAGCCTGACATGTGAGGAAAGGCTGAGAGAACTGGGTTTGTTCACCTTTAGGCTTAGGGTAGACCGTATCACTGTGTGTCACTATTTAAAGCGTGACTACGAAGAAGATGGAGACTCCATTTTTACAAGGAGTCATGTGGAACAGATGAGGGGTAATGGGTTTCAGTTACTCCTGGGGAGATTCCAATTAGACACAAGAGGAAAATTTTTCACAATGAGAACAATCAGACATTGGAATAATCTCCCCAGAGAAATGGAGGATTGATTCTCTAGGGCTGGGCACTTCTGAGGTCCAGATGGAAGGGTCATCTTGTCTAGACCATGCTTTTGACAAGAAAGTTTTGAGCAGATGATTCTTGAGGCTCTCTTCCCANTCCTGGTCTTCCAAAGTGTATGCTAAATGGGATACAGTGAGCAAAAAAATAAAAAGAACAGAGATGAGGACAGTGTTACTGAAATACTATCACAACTCATTTTATATGATCCAGGACCTTATGGAAAATAGCAATAATAACAACCTGCCCTTACACATATCTCATAATATTCTCACTTCTTCTGTTTTATAAGTGGCTGACTCGAGCCACAAAACACTGAAGTGACAATGGGTCAACAAGATTTCATTAAAATGTTCATCCAACAGGATGAACATGAGTTTAGCAGCTAAATCCATTTTAGGTGACATACGTTTGTAATGCATGATAATCTAAACTAAAAAAGAGAACATTATTGCGGCACAACTAGCACCACAAGCCAGAACCTGGGCAAAATCAAGGAGGACTGTAAAGCTCTTGGGGTTCAAGTGATTTCAAAAACCACAAGTGTCCTTCAGGTATGTAAACAACAAGCAGAAATAGAAGGAAAATATTGGCCTGCTGTTAAACAAGGTGAATTAGTCACCAACAATGGGGAGCAGCTCTGTGAATAGTGACTTTGTGTGGCTAAAAAGCTCAGTATGAGTGAACAGTGTGCTGCTGCAGCAAAGCATTCCAATGGGATGCTGCTCTGCAACAACAAGGGCGTCACCAGCAGAGATAGAGAAGTCATTATCCAACTCTACCCAGCACTTGTCAGGCCACATTTGGAATAATGTGTTCACTTCTGGTCCCCACTATTAAAAAAAAAGAAGTACTGTAAGGAAAAAAGAAAAAAAGTGAACAGGTTGGAAAGGGTCCAGAGAAGGACCCCAAAGATGACCCAAGGCCTGGGAAGCCTGACATGTGAGGAAAGGCTGAGAGAACTGGGTTTGTTCACCTTTAGGCTTAGGGTAGACCGTATCACTGTGTGTCACTATTTAAAGCGTGACTACGAAGAAGATGGAGACTCCATTTTTACAAGGAGTCATGTGGAACAGATGAGGGGTAATGGGTTTCAGTTACACCTGGGGAGATTCCAATTAGACACAAGAGGAAAATTTTTCACAATGAGAACAATCAGACATTGGAATAATCTCCCCAGAGAAATGGAGGATTGATTCTCTAGGGCTGGGCACTTCTGAGGTCCAGATGGAAGGGTCATCTTGTCTAGACCATGCTTTTGACAAGAAAGTTTTGAGCAGATGATTCTTGAGGCTCTCTTCCCACCTGGTATTCTGTGATTCTATGAAACAGATCTTTGAATCAGATTTGATATTATTAATCATGTGCTGTACATTGTCTTTCAAGGCAATTTTAAGCACCAGTGTAGCCATGTTTACTGTGACTTTAAGACTACTTATTTCTGCCAACCTATTTTTAATAAAAAATCCATCATTTCAGTAAACTTGTTGACATGTCTTTGTGAGAATGCCTTTGACATCCCTTCTTAACCTGAACTGTAGATATATTTTATTCATGTTGACATCTTCCTACATACACATTTTAAAAACAGCTGGCCTCTTTCCACACCTTTTAGTTCAGTCTCCTAGAACCTACCATTTTTGTAGTTTTGTACAAGTTAAGGATAGTCTTTGTTCATTTGTGTTTGCACACTGCAGATGAAGATCACCTTACAGCCAGAAATAAAATATAAGCATGATTATCCTTGGCTTATCGGATACCTCTTTAAGTAAACAAAAGTATACATGAAATAATTGACCCATTTTTCTTCAAGCATATTAGAGCAGACTAGGAAAAGCTAGTTGTGAAATGATGTTAACATAAAGAGATAATGAAGATGGATAAAGCACAGACTTTGATTTTGAAGCTATTCCACAACAGTTAACAGTAGAGAAGATGATCCCTGAGGTCCCCTTTAGATGATTTTCTAAAGCCATTATACTCAGTAGGTACCACTAAAAGGAAAGAAACTTTGATAGACACAGAAACTTAATAATGGTGCTTTCCGGTGATTATAGCTTGAAATCGTACGTCAAACAAATCAGCAAATATAATATAATATCATATCTTCAGTACAATCCAACCAGAAAGGATATTTGGCTGTAGAGAACCTAAACAACATAATCAGCCATAACATCTTTTTTTATTTAAAAAAGTAAATGTAGGAGATTTGCTAAAAGATTAAGCTTATGATGAAACTTGAGTGTACATATCCATAATACTGAGATATGGAAACTGAAACTTTAGGAATGGTGCTTCTCTGCCAAAGTTACATTGACCACTTATGATAGGCCAGCAATAAAAAAAATTCTAGCAATACCCTCCAATATCACATATGTCCTTCTTACCACTAAAGAAAAGAAAAAGCAAAGAGAGAGCATGCCTTAAATTATAAGGAAAAGAAGATCCCTGGGCAAATTTTGGAATAATAACAATAATAATAATAATGATAATAATAATAAAAATAAACTATTCATTTATTCTACCTAATATATTAGTTGGCATCAACAAAATGTGATAGTGAAATGCAGTTAATACGAGACATCTTGCCCAAATTTTAAAGGAAGTCTCTTTAGTATTCCCGTGTAAATTCCTGTGGATATAATATTGAAGAGAGTCTATGTATAACTTATGAGATAGATCACACAGTTTCATTAGAATTCCTTTCACTCCTAATTTTGGACTTCCTGCTTATTGCTTTTATAATTCCAGAAGATGTGTTGCTAAGTAAACCTCTGATTTTTTTCCTATCATCATTAAAATTCAACCTTGTAGTAGATTTTTAATCTATGATTATCCAGATAAAAAATATTAAGAATCAAGAAAATAATCTGAATGTCTGTTCTCAGACTTAGATGAGCCTGAGATTCTGTGAGCAGTACTGGGAAAAAAAGTACCTTTATCCTTCACAATGACGCTCAAAGAACTAAGTCTTTCAATGCCATGTGCATGATAATCTATATCAAAGATAGCGGGTACAGAAAGTGGATGATTGTTTTTAATCTCCTCAGATTGCTACTGCAGTAACCAACAATTCTAAGAGTAACAAAAAGTTGTCATCAAAAGGTAAAAATTATCATTTTTCGTATTTAATTTTTAAAACTCCAGTTAAAGGGGAAATGCTCCCATAGCTATAAGACTGAGTTTGTTCCTCAACAATTGATAATATGTGTTAAAATATAAAAAAGGAAGATAGGAAGAATATTGTTTTTCTTTAGGAGTAGATCACATGAGAGAAAGAAGGAACAGGACTTGTAACAAAAAATCTATGCAGCAAATTTCTTGCTGTTAAAAGACTTTAGGAATGGAGAATGTTAGTGATCATGTTCAACAGAATTTCCATTTTAGCTGTGAAAAGCCTTAGTAAGTGGCTTAAACAGCAACCTGACTTAAACTTCTGGCAACAGCTGTCCCACAGTGGTCATTTTCCCCTGCAGAAGGACTAAGAAAACTTTTTATACTCTTTTTCCTAGATTAAAGAAAGAAAGCAAGAAAGCAAAAATAATACCAAAAAAACCCAAACCAAAAGACCAAAAAAGTCAGTCTGAGGTGGTTAAGTAGAAATAATCACCATGAAAATTTCAGCGTCATTTATATTCAAACAAAATCATGATCA
>VZTH01008951.1:717079-742206 GCA_013397815.1 Aleadryas rufinucha | reverse complement strand
GCCGCCACCACCGCGGCACTTCGGCCCGTACAGGTGCAAATAAAGACACATTTATTGCCCTGTTCTGCAGCGGGCAGGTATTTTGGTAGATGTGTAGACGAAATATTCCTGTATACAGATTCTCAGAAGAAGAAACTTCTTAGACCTCTTGAAAAAATCTGTAAACAAATTTTCTGCATTCAGAATTGCAAAGTTATATTTATTTTTTTTTTCTTTTAAAGGCTATAATTTTCTTATTATTTATTACTCTTATTTCATTATATTACAGTATTTTCTCTGTAAAATAACAAAGGCAATGAAGAGACCACATGAAAGAGGAAATCAATAAAGAGGCTCATCACAAAATCTGTAAATAAAACAATGTTGTGGGTAAAATATCCCTGCTTGAAAAATAAACGGATGCAGCCAGAAACAAAAACAATAGATATATTAGGATCAACAATACCACTGCTTGCAATCAATATGCAAATGCAATTTCTGTGCTCAAACAGGAATACTGCGTGGAGCAGAATACTTATGAACCCACATGATTAGGCACAGCATGTAAAAAGCTGACCATTTCCATTGCAGGGGTATTATGAAATGACAGCAGTGCACATGCAGGATCCATGTTTGTCTCTTAAATCCAGATCTTTATATATATAAAATTAGCTGAAATTTCAAGAATTCAGACTCTGATATTCAAACACCGTTACTGACAGTCACCTCAAAAGTTATTTTATCATCTTCCAAGCCATTTGATTCTAATGCATTAATATAGTTTTGNAAAGCAAAAATAATACCAAAAAAACCCAAACCAAAAGACCAAAAAAGTCAGTCTGAGATGGTTAAGTAGAAATAATCACCATGAAAATTTCAGCGTCACTTATATTCAAACAAAATCATGATCATTTTTCTTTAGAAGCTTAGATTTTAGTTTTTGTGATACCATAAGGGTATTGTTTATTGTAATGATTTCCTGTAACTAATACAGAAAGTAGGTTTGTTTTGGTTTTTTTTTCTTTTTAAATCAAGGAGTCCTCTGTTCCTGTTCTATTGAAATGAATCCTCAAAACAGACCCAGTTCAACCCCTGCTGATTAAGAAACAAAGTAAAGGACATAGCGGTTATGTGAATACACAGCAAGAGAAACGATTTGTAATACTTTCCTCACAAATTTACCTCTCTAAGCCCTAGGAGGAGATTGATATCTCCACAGTCGACATTCCAGGGATGAGACGTTNAATTTCTGTGCTCAAACAGGAATACTGCGTGGAGCAGAATACTTATGAACCCACATGATTAGGCACAGCATGTAAAAAGCTGACCACTTCCATTGCAGGGGTATTATGAAATGACAGCAGTGCACATGCAGGATCCATGTTTGTCTCTTAAATCCAGATCTTTATATATATAAAATTAGCTGAAATTTCAAGAATTCAGACTCTGATATTCAAACACTGTTACTGACAGTCACCTCAAAAGTTATTTTATCATCTTCCAAGCCATTTGATTCTAATGCATTAATATAGTTTTGGATTTTCTTCTTCTCTTTTTTTTTCCCTTCTTTTCCCTGGTGGTTTATTACTCTCAGTATTCAGTGCACATAGAGGCTGAACTTTGCTCTTCAGATATGAGGCCTAAAAGCTTTCATTAAGAATTAAAGAAAAAACAAAGCGAAAAAAGGTTAAGATTATTCCACATCACAGTACTTGGGAATTTAAGTTAAGTGTAAAACATCACGAAGCTTCTAGAAAAACTGTGAGGGCTGAAAGCTTAATATCTTTGAACTGACTCAAATAATATATGTACTAAAGGAAGAAAAGGAAAACAACAGATTCTGATTTTCCTTCTGAGAACCTATTTCTGTCAGTTGCAACATAAGATCTAAAATTTCATGTCATACCAGCGATACCCACTTCACCTTCTGTTTCCACAAAGCTTTTTGCTCAGGCTTCAGCTGGTGTTTCACATGAAACACACAAAATTATTTTTTATCTGTCTGGCAGTGACAAGAGAGCATTCAACCTAAGATGTCCAGAGCAGAAATTACAGAGTAGAAAACAAATAGACCATTTAGAATATTGTGTTTTCTCTGGGAACTATAGAAAACCTGCCTAAAACTGAAGGTTATCTGCACATTTTTGTAAACTCATTTGACTCAGGCAATTTAATCACCTGATGAACACCTGCCAAGCCAAGAAAACACATTTGACATTCCTTTTGTGATGTCTTTGACAGTGCAATCTCTTTTTCCCTTATACCAAGACAGTCCACTGCTCGCTGGGATATTAGGGTCTTCTTCAGTTCTGCATTCATTCCTCTCAGGTTTCTGATGTGTTTGCAGTTTTACTGTTGTGTAAATGTTATCTTGAAATCCTCTCAAGCAGAAAGTGCAGCATGCAAAGCCTGTAACAATACCATGGGACTGTAACCTTACAATTCCCATAACCATACCTAAGTAGTTCCCTCAGCCAAAGTAAAGAATTATGAAGAAACAAAACCACAAGAAGAATTTATTCATTAAAAATAATGTGTTAAATTTTTATTGATAGTTTAAGAAATAGAGAAATATAAGCTTCTTCCTTTAAAGAAAAGAAAAACAGCTGTAAGTTTCTAATTCCATTAAGAAAGTTAGTTCATTGCTCTGTTCTCAATAATGACATTAATTATAGCAGAGCTTAAATGTTCCAGTAACACTGGACCAGGCACGTAGTATTTATAAGATATAAATATAATTAAAAGGCACATAGTTTATGTATATTACACAACTATAAATAATGCTTCATACAAAAACTCTAGAAGCATTTTCTTTTCTGTAGAGTTATCCAAATACCTGCTTAGAAAACATATATAGGAAAAAAATTTGATCATCTAGTGTAATTGTCATACCTCTCTCTGACAGTTTCTATATTATGCCTAATTTGGGATTTGGCTAAAGCAGATCATAATATTTAACCAAAAATATAAAAATGCTTTGGGTAATAACAGGAGAAACAGATGTGTTTTGGAGAGCATCTTCATTGCCAGTTGTCACAGACCACTTTATGTGTTTGTATGTAAATTATTATTCTTGTACCCATTTGATCACAGCTGTTCAATAAATATTCAGCTTCTGTGTTCCTGAGGTGAAAAGGTAGCTGAGTGTGGACAGTTTTCCTGAATTTTTACTGCAGCTGCTTTGGTATCATTGCATGAGGTTACCTAATTTTTTTGACTGGTGTATGAATATAAATGAATCACTGGATATCCCAGAGAATAGGCTGTCTCTCCCTGACACAATTTATAAAAAAATAAAAGTGTTGCTGGGAGGATAGTGAGCAGAAATTTCAAATAACAATGTTTAGCTCTGGAAAACAAGATTTAGGCATTGAAATCTATAGATTACATCCAATAGAATACAGATTTTTCTATCCACAATAATTTGTATTTCTAGCCCTAAATCTATGAACTCTGATAATTAGTAATTTTAGGTGCTATGTTGCAAGAACATAACAGAACAGAACTGCATTTTCAACCTGTCAAAGCTGCAGAATTTTATTGTAGCTCAGAGAAATAGAGAGGATAGTACTGCAATTAGAGCTAGAAAGATTCTCACTTTTTAAGACTGAGTGCCTCTGCTGAATATAAAACCCCATACCGTCGACCTGGTAGCCTGTGAATGTATGCAGGACACACTGACTGGGCTGTCTGGCTTGGAGGCAGAGTTCAGCTGTGACCCTGTCTTTGCACATGCCCTCCTACTGACAATAAGAGGCTAAATGATTTTTGTGACATTGGCCCAACAGCTCCACTCTTCAGACACACAAAATAACCACATGATCAGGGCACATTTCTAGGAGCAGGATCTTAGTTATAGCTGTTCTGGTTTTAAAAATCATATCAGTTTCAAATTGTGCATTTTACTTCCATCAGGTTGTTAGAATTGCAGATCACATACACTGGACTGTGAACTATTTCTTAAATCTATAGTGGGTTTAGATGTTGAAAATTTTTATTGTCAATTGATCAATCCTATAATAAGAGTAAAGGATCAAGGCCCTATGGTACTAGGCATTATAAAGGAGAAAAAAAATTTCCTTTATTTCTCTATTTCCCTAATGATCTTTTTACAATGACTGTACTATGTGTAGAAAATTTGCACTGCAGCACCCTGAGAGAAAAGGGGGTAAAAATATTTACAATACTTGTACACATTCATAGAGTTAAACCATAAAATCAGAGCTACCTTAATGACTAATGCGTAAACTCACCTGCTTGTGTATAACAAACAGGCAAGCTGACTACATATGTTCCTGAATTACATCACTGCTAAAGCCATCACAAAAGCATAGACAGATTTGTGCTATCTCACCCTACGATTACGCACATCACTTCTGTGTCAATTTTCTTCCTTCTATCCCAGTAGCCACCAGAAACTAATGTATACAGACCTGTACTACCTCTAACCTTACTTTAGACTTTATTATCACCTGCAACACAGATCTATGTTTGTCCAAGGACTAAAATCCTGCTTTTAACACAGAAATTTGGAATGTGTGCTCCTCTTGAGGCATTTCCATGGTGCATGTATTATTACTTCTTTCTCCAGTATAAGGAACTCTAAATTTCATCAGTTTTTCCAATTATTTTCTTTTTTAAACACAGATTTAAATGATGCTTTAGAATAAACAAGTTAGAACTCATATTTGTAAACATTTCTATTATGACCATGCATGTTTCATGATCTCAAGTTAGGGGGCTGTTTCCACAATACCTGAATGTCTACAAGGTAAAGGACTGGTTTGGAGGGACAAGGCACTGTGTCACATTGCTGTTCTGTGAGGACACGGAACAGTAAATCTTCTACCTGCCAACTTGCCTTCAAAGCAAAATCCCTCTGGGAAAGAGGTTAGCGGGCGACATCCCTTATTGCCACAGGAGGCATGCACTTAATTCAGTGGCAGACATTCATCTGCTGAAAATAGGCACAAGAGGGTGGGTTAGAAAAGCAGGATCTAACAAACTTGCAATTTTGGACAAGGATGACAGAGAAATTTTCACCTCCTTTTAATCCTCTTAATATAGAATATTCCAGGTTTATATTTGAGTTTACTTCCTAGGATCCAAGTCAATTACTTTTATCTATCCCTGTCTTGTAAAGTTTGCTACAATTAGTACTACCATATGTGGCAATCCGCATTACTACCAACCATGCAAACTACCTGATAATTCCAAAAGAAATGAATGTGGTGCTATGCTACAACAAAAAAAGGAACTTTCAAAAATCAGAAAATATTGAAAATAGTTCTCCAATTTCTAGTTATTCAAAAAAGCATTCAAATGTTATTAAAATTGCTTTCTTTATATGAGGGCTACTGCAGCATTTATTTCAGCCAATTTAAACATCTTGAAATTTCTGAAAGAAACTTTCTATTTTTATTATTTTTATTCTTAGCTTAAGGAAAATATTATGTACAAAATTACCATAGTAATTAGGTACAAAATTATCTAGGCCCTTTAGGAGTCTGAATTTCCACTGACTTTGGGGAAAAAATGTAGATACTTTTGAAAATACTGACTAAAATTGTTTTTCCAAAGTCACAGAGGATGTCAGCGACAGAACTAAAGCCTCTGGAGTGTAGGCATAATCTCTTAAGAAGACCATCACAACACTACTAGAACAGTCATCATTGCAAACAGATTACAATTCAATTAATTGCAAAATAAAGTTTTTACAAAGGAATTGAATTGCAATCAAGTCTGCAACATTTTTCTCCTACAACAATCAATTGAGAAAAATGTTGTGTGTTTGTATAGAAGTTGAAGCTCCCCTTTCAACACAATGCATTATCATTGCCAGCTATGCACTTTGGCCAAAACTGTTGAAGGATTTACATGGAATAACAAAAAAGACATAAAATAAGTAATGTTTATCTGTAAATTAACTTACTGTGTCCAGAAGAAAGACAGTGATAATGATGAATTATCTACACATAATACTATTCTCCAGGTTTAGAAGAAGGAGCAGTGAAGCATGAGAAAATTTGCACTTCTAAATCCAGTTAAAAAGTTATTAAGAAACAAGGCCAAAGGTTCTAAATTGTAGGTGACTCCCTTCTGAGAGGAACTGAGGGCCCTATATGCCAACCAGACTCATTCCACAGGGAAATAAGGGATATTCATAGGAGACTGCCTGGACTGATTTGGCCCTCTGATTATTACCCACTTCTGGTTGCCCGGGTCGGCAGTGACAGTGTTGAAGAGAGAAGTCCTAGGGCAATCAAAAAGGACTTCAGGGCACTGTGACAACTTGTTGAAAGGACAGGAGCACAGCTGGTGTTCTTCCTCAATCCCTTCAGTAGTAGGGAAGGATAATGACAGGAACAGAACCCACCTGAGGAACATGTGGCTTAAAGACTGGTGTCATCAATGGAATTTTGGCTTTTTTACTCATGGCGTGGTTTATACAGCACCAGGTCTTCTGTATAAATGGATGGGGTTCACCTGTCTAAAAGGGGGGAAAGGATTCTATCCCATGAATTGTCAGGGCTGATTGAGAAGGCTTTAAACTAGGTTTGAAGGAGCAAGGAGATAAGACCGGGCTCACTAGAAATGGGTGACATTTCAGTGTTGGGGGTGAAATCGGCCTCCCAGCTGAAGTGCATCTACACCAATGCACCCAGCATGGGTAACAAACAGAAAGAGCTGGAAGCCATGACGCAGCAGGAAAGATATAACATAGTCACCATCATGGAAATGTGGTGGCATGACTCACATGACCGGAGTGCTGCAATGGATGGCCTAAAGCTCTCAGAGGAGACACGTGAGGAAGGAGAGGCGGTGGGGTGGCTCTGTACATTGGGGAGTGGTATGAGGGAGCTCAAGGGTAGTGAAAATAAGGTTGAGTGCCCATGGATAAGAATCAGGGGGAAGGCCATCAAGGCAGACATCCTGATGGCAATCTGTCATAGACAACCCAAGCAGGATGAAGAGGAAGATGAAGTATTCTAGAGGTGCCTGGCTGCAGTTTCACGATTGCCAGCCCTTGTTCTTGTGGGAGAATTTAACTTGCCAGATGGCTGTTAGAAACTCAACACAGTGGGGAGGAGGGAGTTCTAGGAGGTTCCTGGAGTGTGTGGAGCTTCCTGACACAGCTGGTAAGTGAGCCCACCAGGGCCAGTGCCCTGCTAGACCTGCTGGTTACAAACACAGAAGGGCTGATGGGAGATGTGGTGGTAAGAGGCCATCTTGAGCACAGAGAAATGATAGTTTTCAATCCTTGGTGAAGTAAGGAAGGGGGCCAACAAAACCTCTACCTTGGACTTCTGGAGAGTCACTTTTGGCCTGTTCAGGGCACTCGTTCAGAGAGTCCCTTGGGAAATAATCCCTAATAACAAAAGGGTCTAGCAAGGTTGGACATTAATAGGGAAATCTGAAAGGCTGTCCCTGTGTGCCAAAAAATGAGCCTGCAGGGAAGAAGACTGGCCTGGCTGAACAGGGAGCTTTTGCTGGAACTCAGGGGAAAAAAAGAGAGTCTACGACCTTTGGAAAAAGTGACAGGCAGCTCCAGAAGAATATAAGGATGCCATTAGGTCATGTAAAGAGGAAGAGAGAAAGTTTAACATTCAACTAGAACTCAATCTGGCCTCTGGTGCAAAAGATAATCATAAGTGGCTTTGTAAATACATCAACAACAAAAGGAAGGTCAAGGAAAATGTCCTTCCTTTCTTAATTGGATGGTGGGGGGAACCTTGTCACCAAAGATGAGGAAAAGGCTGAGGTGCTTAATGCCTTCTTTACCTCACTCTTCAACAGAAAGCCCAGTTTTTCTCTAGGCAGCCAGCCTCTTGAGCTGGTAGACAGGGACAGGAAGCAGAACTGAACCCCTGCAATCCAGGAGGAAGTAGTTGGTGATCTGCTGAGCCCCTTAGACACTCATAAATCTGTGGGATTGGATGGGGTTCATCTCATGGAGCTGATGAAAGAGCTCATCAAGCCACTCTCCATCGTTTATCGTCAGTCCTGGCTGACCAGGAAGGACCGGGATGACTGGAGGTTGGCCAATGTGATGCCCTTCTACTGGAAGGCTTGGAAGCGAGATCTGAAGAACTACAGCCTGTCAGCATGACCTCAGTGCCCAGGAAGGTTATGAACTGATTATCTTTAGTATGTTCACGTGGCAAGTATAGGACAACTAGGGGATCAAGTCTAGCTGTCCTGGATTTAGAAAAATTAAGTCCTACTTAACCAACCTGATCTCCTTTTATGACCAGGTGACCCAGCTAGATACATTATGATAGCCTTTATTAGTTTAGTAGCTTAAAATTAACTTTGCTTTAAAATGTTCTTCATACTAAGAATTATATTACAACAAAAAAAATTATCATTATTTGAATTATTCTGGGAAGAAAATAAAAAGAAATATTAAAAGTATGGAAAGAAAAAATTGAGAGAGAAATAGGACAAGCAGATGGGATGGAAACATAAAAAATGCATAATGATGTTTTAAGCGTTACTCATCACATGCAAATTACTGCCTGTTAACTATGCAGGGACATTCACACAATCAACCTTTCCTACAGTGAAATTAGATAAGATGGTGCTTTCTGGCCTTAAGAAAATCAGTATTTTTATCCTAATTTTTTCAGTTATATTCAAATTCCAGCAGCTGGTTTTGTTGAGGGAAACAGGAAACAGATTCAGAGCTGAGAAAAAGTACTTTAAGAACTCATAATTTTCATATGAACATTTTTAAAGAATTTGTTCTAAACTGAAAAGACAAATCATAGCAGTAAGCAAGGCAAATCAGCAGTTTTGAATTGTAGTGTTTTGCAAAACTCTCAGGGATAACTTGTGGGGACAAATGAATTAAAAAACCTTTTAGCAGAACACCAGGTCCACCAAACTGGCATAAATCCATGACCTCCACTGGCTATTTCTGGCTTGGAATCTTAAGCCATTCAAATACCTGCTGATTTTTTTATGTTTGTTTGTTTCCCATCTGATTTCAGCCTGTTAAAAATGAAAAAATAATATTCTATCAGTCTGGTTTCTATTTTGAAACTAATAAAAAAAAGCATTTATTATGTTTTTGACTGACTTGTGTTCTTTCTCAACTCACATAAACTGCAATAAATAAACCCTGAAAAAGGATGAACATATATTTCAGAATTTGGCTTCCAGTACAGGATATTTTTGGATAATGTTAATTTGAACTGGTATAGACAAACTATTAAATAATTTTACTAATTGTGAAAAAATACATACCCCTTTAAGAAAGTCACCTTTAAAGTGCTAAAATACTAAATCCAGACATTGGTCTGAAACAGGCATATTTTTATCATTGTAGAAAAAGTTTGTCTTGTCAGGTCTGAAAAATGTTATCATCATCGAGTTTCTCCATGATACTTTGCCTTGGAATTTTATTGTTTGTGAAAAATTGCTTTATATAATCATCTAAAATTATTTATTATCTTGTAAAGAATAAGTCTTCTGTGGAAAATTATTTCTTGGTCAAAACACACGCATTCCTTTTGTGCATGTGGAGTTATGTGCATTTTTTTTAACTGTATTTTATTTCTCATCACTGCACAGTGAACACAATTCATTTTCCACCTAAGGTTATGTTTTATGTGGTAGAGGATAAAAATTGTTTGCTAGATTCATCAGTCCTATCACATAGATTTAGAAATAGTACAATAGAAGATGGCAGTTTTAAACATACATGGTTAATAGAAAAGTTGGATTCACAGCTAACATTCTATTGTGATGGTGCATAACATGAAAAAAATATAACCAGTTGAGAAAATATTTTTCCATTTTAAAACAATCTTAGTTTCCAGTAACATTCTAAGCTTGCTCCATCAAAACTTTCCAACATTGGCCTGTAATTACCTTTTTTTTTTTTTTAATTCTTCTGTATTGGTCCTTCAAGCTGAAAACAAAACCAAAACAAAGTCATCTACGCACCCCCCCCACTAAAACAAACACCCTTAAAATATCCTAAATAATTACTTTCAATTTTTTTCTCTCTGTGAAAAAGGAGTTTTGTTTGAATTGGTCTATTCCTATAAATATTTTATGTTTCAGTGACCTGTTACATTCTGACATTCTCATATTTTAAATGCATGGCTACAGATATTTAACATTTGAATAGAAAACTGCACATATGGATTCAATAAATAGAGGCACTTCCTGCTCAGAACTAATTTTATTTTGTCATGTAACACTGAAATATGCTGATATAATACAGATTGAAACTGAGGGATAAGTGCAGGTAAATAAAGGTACAACACAAAACAGGCTGAAAAATGCTCATTGATTCTATATTATACACAGACAAAAAATAAAATATGTATCTGTGAGTTCATCAAAGCTATTCAGTCTACCAAAAGGTATTAGCAAAAACCGTTTCCTACTTTCAAGGTAACCAACCCAGATATGGTAAAAATCAACATGCAGTTTGGACTAAATACTTGCTCAAGCACACAGACACAGGTTTTAGTCAGGCTACCTGGGTCACAGATTACAAACACAGGCAGGACCACCTTCAGGTCAGTTCTGGCAGAGTAGCTGTCACATCAGATGAAACAGCCAGGAAGGAGGGAAGAGGTTTATGAGCTTTTCCACTTAAGGTTTTCAAGCAGTAGATTGAACCAAGTGACCTGATAGCTATGATCCTGCTTTCTGGTTTGTATATATATAAAGCCAGACTTACTTTTACCACACAGACAGAAACCAGGGATCATAGGGGAAAAAAACAGAAAAATCTGATTTTAAAGGTTAGAAGAGAATTTGGTATCAGCCAGAAGCAGCAGATGCTATGATGGGCTAAGACAGATCTATTTCTTCAAAATTCTCCCTGACTCACTTTTATCCCCTCTTGTTTCTCCATCTATCTCATATCAGGGCAACCAAGTTGGCATCCTTCATACCTGTGGTAGTGAAAATTTAATTTGCTTTTAATGAAAAAGACATCTTGAGACAGATTTGACTACCTACTGTCTTAACCCCTCCATGGAATAAGTGAGGAGCAAAAAGTGAGACTGTGTTTGGCTCTTTTGAGTCCAGAATAACTGACTCAGCTGGGAGGAAGAAACAGGTCATATACTTGGATCTGACAATTCTCTATCAGTCCTACCCACTGATATTAGGAAAGTTCTCATTTATTTGTCAGCAAAAAAGATATTTTGTCTCTGAGTTTCATGCCTTGCCTTGGCTCATGCCATGTGTAAAACAGCCTGTGCACTGTCTCCTTTGAAAACTCCAGGTAGAGGTTCGACAGAGCATTACGGGTTTATGTTGTGCCATCTCTGTTTTGCGAGGATCCCTCCCTCCACAGAGAGAATTTATAAGAGTCTAATTTTGAAAAGAAGAAGGCAGAAAACGATAGAAACCCTTCCTTATTGCAAAGCAGTGAATTTATCAGTGACTCAAATACACATTTAATGGTCTTTTATTTTTGTTATTTTTCCTCGGTCACCAGGAGCCTCACACCCTTCTCCACACACAAAATGTCGGTGTCTGCTTCTTTGACTGTCCATTGAGCATTTGAATGATAACCATTCATCTGACTCTCTGCATGGATTTGAATTTAGGATTGTAATGCACCAATCATCTGCACGGAGTCAATTATTGTAACATTCTACTCAAGAAAGCTGATAATGGAACCTTTTTTATTTATGTGTTTCGAGCAGGACATTTTAGTCTAAGTATCCAAGAAAGATGCCATCGTTAATATTAACCAGAGGCATTTTTATTTTATTAAATTTTTGAATTATATTTGCTAGTTCTAATTAGCTGCTTTTATCGTCATAATTTTTAAGGATTTCTATTAGTTCAGGAAGGGAATTTAATTAGAATATGACATTATTTGATACTGCAGGGAGACTTTAGATTCAGTAGTTAAAATTAAATAATGTAGCCCTAGCCTTTGCAATGTTTTTCAAATTATTTAATTAGCCAATTACAGCTTATTTAAGATGTACACGTTATTTACCTTGAGATACAATTCCCATTGTGGTTTGATTCAGCTGATAGGTTCTTGGTTTGTTCAGATAGTATTTGGACTTTGTGACTTTGGCAATCTTCTCTGTTGTTAAACAGGCTTAGCAATCTGAATAACAGATCCTACAATGCCATTGGTTTTGTGTATATCCCTGTACACAAGGTTAAATTCAAAGTTTCATATGGCTTTCATGCACATTCTTACTACACTGCAGTAAAACTTACCTGTTGTCTACCCAATTTGTTTTTCTTTCAGTCCATCCATTCTTAAGAGAAATTTTCATGATTACAGAGAAAATAAATAAAAACAATATTTGGGATTCTACAGTCCTACTTCAGTGAACAATTTAGTGTGTTGTAAAGAGATTGCATTAACTCTCAGACCTAAAAAAGCCCTTAACCACAAAAACGTCTCTATTTTCCCTAAAGCATTCAAATGTATCTCAGTTTGAGTAACAAAAGCCAGATGAAAAGCCAGAATCACTCAGAGAGGCAGAAGTCTTTGCTTGCTTTATACAGATAGCAAGAGGCCACAGTCTTTCACCCTTTGAACATTCAGAGAATGCATGTGGCACCAAAAGTCCTCATGATAGTTATTCTTTTGTCCTGAAAGGTGTATGAATGTACTTCTTTGTTGTGGAGGGAATATTGTATTGCTTTCCAGTTTCTTTAGGAGTGACACTTCACCCAAGCATGGTTACAGTATTCCTGCAATTGAAAAATACTCGATGGCTTTTCACAGCAGGCTGAGACCTTGTCCTATTGGTAAATGAGCAATGTAACAGGCCTCTGAGAGAGAAGGCAAGGAGCTCTCTCCCTGCTCACAAAAGGCTTTCCTGCTGAAAGAGTGAGTTTTGAAAGCTGCAGTTCCCGAACACTGCTGCTGAAGGTGGGCAGTGGGGCATGGAGCCCTAATTTCCCTCAGCCCTTGGCGAGGAACTGCAGCCTGAGGGTGCCATTTCATGTTATTTATAGCTAAGCCTAACTTCCAGTTTGGTGATAACCAAAAAGGGGGATCCCACAGCCACCTCTGGCTTAACAATTACAAGGCTGAGTGCTCTTTACCTACTAGCTGCTCCTCATCCCATCTAGGAAGACTCCTCCCCTTGGTGAGCCGTGGGGCTGTCTCTGTAGGACATGCTCCTAACACCAGGCTATGTCCGACACCCACCCGCAGGGCGATGTTCTAGCCTGGCTGGACCTGTCCCCATGGAGGGCCTGATGCCTGGGCCTGGGTCTGCCTTGCTGACCCCTGGCTGCCCTGCTCCTGGTTGGGGCACTGGGACGGTCCCCGGCTGGTGATGCCTGTTATGTACTTAGAAAAATCTCTTTACTATGAAAATATTTCAGGATGACTATAAACATCTGTTCTGAAATTTCAACCAGTGCAGATGAAAGAGGGGTAGAGGGAAATAATGAAAATAGGGACTACTTCAGCAGGTCTGGAAAGAGTATATGAAAACTTATAAAATGAAGAAAAAACTAGGTTTATGAATAATGTTACTGAGAAAGAAAACAAATAATTGCTAGTAAGGTTTGTGATTCAGGCAGTACCCTAAAGAACATTAAATGCAAATTCTTAAAAAGAATGTAGGCTATAGCTATAACACTGAGCCAAGGTTTCTCATTGTTTGGAGCTTTGATGTAATAATGAGATCATTCTCATATTTTTGTCCTTTGAACAAAAGGAATCTTTCAGTTTTACTTTCTCAGGCCACGCCATTTTGGAGAAAGAGGCAAATTACTACAACCTTGTCTGTAAAATGCAACTCAAGAGCTCCTCATCCTCCTCCTTTATAGAAACATGCCATAAAAATTATAGGGTGAAAAATGTTAGTAATAGCAACACAAAGTATGGAGTTTCACCAGCAAGTTGCTTAAAGCACTTCAGTTTTGTGAATATTAAATATTGTTAATTGCCAAGGTAAAACAGAAAGAAACATTTTCTTGCGTACATTACAGACACAATATGCTCTTGTACTAACCTGCAGTGATATTTGCATTGACCTGTAAGGCCATCCCATATACAGTGCAGCTATTTCTGTCTCCCTTTACATGCTAACAGCTCAGGAAAACAATGACATACAGCTGAAGCTGTACATCTGGTGCTTCACTGACATGTATGGCAGGTTTATGTGCCTGATGCTCTCCAGAATCACAATAGGATTTCTGAATAAGTTTCTTTTTTTTCTAACTTTGTACAGGAATAAACAAGGAAAACAGTGAGGAGCTGAGCTTGAAGATCATACTCTAACTTGCTCCTTATCACAAAGATCTGAAGCAAATGAATGACAGGGTTTTCCCAGATACAGTGCTGCAATGTGCCTTATCCTTGGGGTTGTGCTTAAGGCTGCAGTCATACTGACTACAAAGTTTTCGCCCTTAAGAATTTCTCAAAATGGGGGCATGTCTCTCTCGTGATGGGAGATGCAAGAGATTTTTATTGAAGGGCTGTGGAATCAATGGATTGGCTTGCAACAGGAGATAACTTGCATACTAGTTACATTTCATGGAGGAGAGAGGTTTTAGGATGTGATTCCGTGATCACCTTTCTTAAAGAAGTCAAAAGAATGAGGTTCTTCTACAATTAAAAAAAGAAAAAGAATTAGATGAACATGGCTGGTCATATGACAAAACAGACTACATGTAAATGCACATGCACAAAATATATGCAGTATATCATATCTTATTTTCAGCCCTGTACTGCATAATGCTTCACAGCTGGTGGCAACAGAACAAAGTACCTTTATACCTTTGCTGTTCAGGTAAAATGGAAGTTGGAGTTTCCCTGTAATAGAGTAAATACATCCATAGAAAAATTCCTGAGCTGACTGCAGATTGGCTTATGCTCTACACAAGGGCACCGATTTACTTACAAAATTGAGAATTTCTTTATTTACAGCTTTCATTCAGAGTACTATGAAAATACCACTGTACGAAGCTGAAAAACTAAGTGACACATTTCCCTGCCTGTATAAATGAATGAATTCAGGTTTTGTGCGTATTAATGATTTCTGTTTTATTTTACTGAGTTTTTAAAAAGTAAAACGAACATTTATGAACCCACCAAGAAAGGGAAATGTAGAGGGAAGCTACATTATACATTATGAATAACTGCAACTTGGAGGGGTTAATGATTTAGAACTAGATCTAATAGTCTGTATAAATGCCTACATAGAGAAGGAAATTTTTCATGATTTGTAAGAAATTAGATATGCAGTAAAATGAATTGTACATTAATTTAAACACCTGCCTTTGACATACTTCTGAGATCGATGTTCTGCTTACTGGCCTTTCCAAACTTCTTTGCAAAGCAAGAACTCAGGTAAAATCATTTCAAGCAGAAATCATTTGCCACAAGAGCTCAGTAAAACATCTTAATGTAACTTGCTTTATAAAAATCCTGCCTAAAAAATCTATGACATTTTGGGGTGGTGGACCACATTATACAGGAAATAACTTCATGAACTGATCTTTTTTCTTATTCATGCCATGAGGAATTTGCTTCTTATTTGCAATTCTGTAGGATTACTATAGTAATGACACCAGTTGCAAATGTGGAACAGTAATCTGAGGATAGCAGTCCTGCAGAGTGTCAGGTCCGTCCATTTCTGTCATGTGGGCTGCTCAGTGACCTTTTCTCCAGAACTCCAAGTCAACTGCAACTCAAATTTTGATCCAAGATCTTTGATTCAGGAAGGCAAGGGCAGGACCCTCCAACCTGCAGCAGAGATAGCATCCAGAAGCAGAGGTATTTCCCACTCTTTCATCTATGCTTGCCATGAGAAAGGTAACTGTTTCCCAAACTGTCTCCTTTCTCTTCAAGACGAGAGAAGAGTATTATTTTCACATTGTGCAAGCTTTATTAGGCAACTTTTTCCCAGTATGCAAGAAAGCAGAGCAGACAGGAGGCCTTCAGCTCGAGTGGATTTCATGTTATGATTGAAACCACAGAAATCATCTTTTTCTCTATTTTCAATTATTATTAATAAAAGCTTATAGCAACATTAAGGACTCAAAGCAATATTTGTGTTACTAAAATGCTAGGAAATTCTTAATGGCTTAATTTTATTTGATATTTCAAGCATAATTAAACAACACAAGGCCAAATCCTGTCGTGTTGCACAATTTGAAAGCAAATTATTAAATCCCTGACCTATCTTAGTAGATTTTTATAAGGTAGAATTAAAGCCAGGATTTATTATATTTATAATTACAGAACCACAGAATAAGCTGAGTTGGAAGGGACCCATCAGGAACATCGAGTCCAACTCCTGCCCAGCACAGCACTATCTCCCAGAATCACACCATGTACCGGAGAGTACAGCCTAAACATTTCTTGAGCTCTGTCAGGCTTGGTGCTGTGACCACTTCCCTGGGGAGCCTGCTCCAGTGCCCAAAGTTGCATTATTATCTCAAATTTTAACTTCAATTTCTAGATTTAGTGGAAACTATCTGAAGGTGTGAGTATGCACATATGTATGCCAAGATACTGGACAGACCAGAAACTAAGAAGAAAGGAATACATTGTATGAAACAGCTATTTTCCGGAATTTTCTAATCTGTGAAAATGAAAGCCTTCTGTGGGGTCACACACCCCATAGCAGCCCTCTGTGGGAAAACAGACTGCGATGAAACAGGTTGCACTGGGCGTCTGCATGGCTGCCTGTCAATGTGGCTGTGCAAGGTCCTGGCTGGATGGCTCTGCTGTGAGCTACTCAGGAGGTCCATTGGCCTGGAAGCCTGAGGCCTCAGCTGCCTGCTTCCTTTCTTGTCTTGCCCTTTCTCAGCTGTCTGGGTTTCCGGAGATTAAGAGAAACTCTGGCTCCTGGGAAAGAGCGGTACAGCGTGATTAATTCTCCCTCACAAAGAATTACAGCATTTGGAAGTTTTCTTGCAAAGTGGAGTAGAATCAATTTGTTATAATCTCTTTTTATAATCTCTAATAAATATTTCACCTTTTTATTCTTGAGCAGAAACACGTGCTTTAAAAATGCACAGCCAAAATGAAATGTCTTTTGATGTGAATGTATATGAGTTTCTAAGACTGAATTTTTTCTATTACTTGTTAGGCACAAATACCTTCCTAAAGTTAATGAGTACAAACATATTTTATAATATCTAGAGTTTTGTTTTTGTTATGGAACAAATAAAAGTAAAGGTTGGCTGTAGACTCCGTATTCTGATTTGGAGATGATTAAACAATTTATATTTTGTTACATATAATTTTCTTTATTCTCAAGCCCCAGGCATGCTTGACACACAAACAGCAAAAAAGGAGAATTGCATTTCTCACTTTGCTATGCATACAGAAACACACATTATATTTGGATTCTGATTCTTTCCTTCCACGAGCATTTTAAGAGCTTGCATTTTGAAAGGAAAAAGAAATCAAATTTGGTTTGTGCAGAACAATACATCTGCTGTATCCCAGTCCAGCAAAAAAATCCCACACTCTGTAGCCTAACATGCTGTTAATTTTGTGACTGATTTTGGAATCATGTTTATTTCCACAAGAATGAGAAGCCAGGCAAACAAGCTCCTCATACAACAACCATGTAATGGACTGTTTCCTATTTGTGCTTTGGTTCAAAACTATTATGGCATTAATATACTCGTTCTGCTTCTGGGAGGAGCTGCAATTCACATTAAAAATTGCATTATTTCACATATGGTTTTCAATGGCATTGTGGACAGTAATGTCAGAGAAAGGATTTAGTTTTGATCCTAAGAGAAGAAAGACTGGATGATCAGATTAAAACTCATATTTTGTGTTTCTATCAACACTAAAATGGATTGCAGCATACCTGGGAAACTGAGCCTGCTTCAGGCTCAGAACAAGCTCCTTGATTAGGAAGTAGAAGTTGTTTCAACACAACATTATCTCTCCATGTTAATTTATTTCATTATAGTGATTTATAGTTGATATTGCTTTTGTCTCACCTTGATGGTTGCAAAGACATTATTCACTATCAGACATAGTGCCTTTTGTCCAATTTTCTAAATGTCACTACTAAAAGAAACTATGCAAAACATTTTAATTAATGCTGAATACAATCAAAGTGAAAAATGTTCATTGTACTGCTTCAGAAAAAAAAAGTTATAATAAATTAATCCCTTCATGTTCCCATTTGTAGCATAAGAGTGAACTATAGAGGTTATTCAAAGAAGGTGATTCCATTTTCATCATTTAAGAGTGTCTAATTTTATAACATTTTTACAGTATCTTCTGGTGTTATGATCTAAGTGTATAACTTATGCTTATTTGTTTGTAAGTTCCATATTTTCAGAAGAAAAGTTGAAGGGAAACTATAGTATAGAGATGAAGTATGAGAGAAAATACAGAAAGCTAGTCATGCTATGAATTTTCTAATAACAGTGCTAATAAAGGATTATTGAAACTCTAACATTGTGATAGAGAGAGCTTCCAACCTTCATTATCATAATTTTGTTTGCCTACCAGAAATTTTGCATAAAGATACTGCTAGAACTCTTCATTTTGGTCAGATTATTTTATCTAGACATTTGTATGCTAGATTTTGCTAGTAATTTGACAGCGCTGGCATTTATGACTCTCTACCTGGGGAAGAACTTCAAAATAAGTTTCCCACTATACCAGTGCCAAATTACCTTTGTGATATAACTTTTTATGTTTAGTTCGTTTATCCAAACCGGTGCTTCTCACTAGAAAATTGTCAGAGCTGCATCTTGAAATGACCCATATTTATTGTATAAATACCCTGAGACGAAAAACCTTGAAGTAGAAGTGCTGCATCCAGTAATCAGAAGATAATATTTTTCTCCAGAATGTCAAGAGTTTTTATTTTTATTCTCTTCACATTCGTAAAATGGAATTGTAAAGTATATTCTAACCTTGCAACTTTTTAAAAAAATCTTATTTGGAATTTCAGAATCTGCAGATGCAATAATTATTTTCATTGCCATTATTTATT
Organism: Aleadryas rufinucha; assembly: GCA_013397815.1. NCBI lineage: Eukaryota > Metazoa > Chordata > Aves > Passeriformes > Aleadryas > Aleadryas rufinucha. Next base: position 723,286 of record VZTH01008951.1, on the reverse strand, counting down.
CCACATATCAGAAGAAGTACCTCTTTTAAACCTGGTGTATCAACCTTACAAATTAGTGCATAAGCTAAAGGTATCATTTCTTCCTCCTTTTTTTTTTGTGTTTTTTTTTTTGTGTTTTTTTTTTACAACTCTGCCTTTGAAACAGAGCGCAGTTGTGGGACTATTTTGAAAGGGTGTTTAGAACTCGACTCAGATTTCTTAAAATCATATTTAAAATTTTCAGAGAAATTTGCAAGTATTTTGGAGGAGGATAGACCAAGTGATGATTCACCTTGGGTGAACTTGTGAAGATTGTGTTTTCATAGTGTTTCACTGAGTGCTGAACATGTATAAAACTGTCTCAAATTGAGAAATGGAGAGGATGTTATCCTTACCTACACCTTCTGCAATTCATAGTGGTGGAGATTTTAGAGATACAAAAAACTGATCCTTTAAAACAAATAAAAAGAAAAGCCCTGAGGCTTACTTTAAAGGTTAAGCAGTTTTCTTTCGTCTCCTTCGCTTCATCCTTTGATATTTCCAGCTTCTTCATTTATTCATTTTAAGTTCCAAGATGCTCAGCTGGTGGATGGAGCCTCTTAGTGTAGTAATGATATAAACCTTTGTTCCTTCTTCTAAAAAAAATAATATCTGTGAATAAATGACAATTATCTCTCAACTGCCATGTCAGTCTCCTCACACTTCTCATCTGAGAGCTAGTACCTGTTTGACAGTGGTACAAAAGTGATATGTATTGAAGAGCTTCACAATCCCTGCTTGGGAGTTACATGCTTTCTCTACACTGCAGGTCAGTTCTTATCTGCCCCAGGGCAAGTCACCTCTGCATACAGGAGAAATCCACTCACTTCTTACTCATAATGAATTTTGTCTGTGGAGGAAGACCAGACAGTTTGGACTTCTAAGTTACGTTTCTGTATGTTTACATAAAACAACTGGTATATAAAACTACTTACGAAGAAAATCCTCTTGCCTCTGAGAGGCTGTAAAACCCTTTAGATCTGAATTTAACACAGAGAGAATGGCTAGGATAATAAGGATCAACTGAATCAGGGCAGACAATGGGACTTGGAGACACACAGAAAAATAGCTTGGAGTTACTAAATATAGGACCTCAGCCCACAGAGAGAAGGCTATTGCCTATTGAAGTGAAGGGACAAAGGAAGAAGCAAGGTAAAAGAGAGGACATGAAAGGATTGAACTTGTGAGATTCCTCCAGCACACAGCTTTCCCTGTTAGCAAAGGTGAGTTGTGTGTGTAACTGGGCTGTATGACAAGCCCCAGGGAGGTAAAGCTGTGGTCATGAGACTGTTTTATTTATATTGACTTCATCAAACAACTGAGGCTCATGGGGAAAGTGGGTTTGTGCATTCAGAACAGCAGCTGCAATCTGAGAGGGGAAATATTGCTGAGCTATAAACTCAGGACACAATGAAGAGTCTGAGTTTACCTGGTACAGAGATAGGCAACGGAAGTGAAGGGAGGTCACTGCTAAGTATTTTGTGAGACTTCTATTGGTCTGATGACAATTCTCTTTTGTTGATAAGGAATTCACCAGAGATAACTCAGGGCTTTTGGTAAGCGAGATAAAGTTTCACTCCCACGGTTTTAGATCCTTAGTCTATGTACTTTGAAATATATTCTAGGCTTCATATTAAAGCATGTACTAAACAGAAAAACAGTCAATCATTTTTATGCCAATAATTTGCAAAGTAGGATTAGGACTAACCAGTTAAAGATATGATATTCACAGACATAATGGTCTATGTATTTACTGGGAATTGAAACATGTTACAGCTGGTCAACACAGTGGCTTTCACTTACCTAACTAAAAATTGGAGTGTGTCTTACACAATTCAGACTAAATGTTAAGGAAAGAAGTTATTAAAAAAAAAAAAAAGACATTTAAAATAGGAACATAATCTAGTAAAAAACAGAGTTCATTTATTTTAAATGTTCTCTAAAACATCAATAAAGGAAGATTTTCATTAAATATAGATCACAGGACAGTTTTATTAAAAAATTGCAAGTTTTCTCCTTTTGAATTAAAATAAAGTCATTAGTCTTCCTTATTTATATTTCAGGCCATATATGAAATATCTGCATATAATTTTGGTCTACCAGGTAGGGTTCAGAAATGCAAAAATGACTGTATGTTCAATATATTATATAATTTCACATATGCAGAATTTTTGTATGCATAAATAAAACATTCCCTCAGTGAGAAAAGAAAGTACATTCTACTATATTTTGGGAAGAAAAAAAGTACTTGAACATTATTTTCCAGTGCAATAACTCATGCCATGGAAAAAAAAAAGGCCATACTATTGTATGGATTTTTAAAGAGTTAGTGAGGAATAGACAAGACACAAATAGCTGAGAACAGCAACATGACAATGAGTTTTGGGAAAGTTTATAGTGGTGTCTAGTTTTAGGCATTTATTGCAGTGGAGATAAACTCAACTGATACCTTTAGGGTGTCAATTGCAATACAGTTGGCCAGAATGTTCCCAGATACCTGATTTAATAAGAACTAGGTAAAGATAAAAACAGACAAAGGAATAAGACTGAAGTTTGAAGGCTAGAAGCATACAACATAAAACACCACTCAATATTTGTTCAATATTTGTTTGATTGTTATGACAAATGAGATTAAAACTGATGCTTTGCTGGCCAGTGACAGTGATATGAGAAAAAAAGTGTTTCAAAGGAAATATTTGCTATGGTAGTCAATAGCCAGAAAAATTAGTCAAGCCTAGACGAGAGAAGGAGAAAAGATCACACCCATAGTGTCATGGCAATTAGTAATGTATATCAGAAATTATATTCCTGTGAATTAATCATTACCTAATTTATTATTTTTTAATCAATAATTTCTGTTTAATAAAAAAAGTCTCTCATATCCTGGAACTTTACACAAACTGGTATTATTTTATTTAATAGTTAAACAGACAATTTCAGGAGAAGTATTTCGAGTATGTTTTCAGGCAAATATATGTTTCTGCATAACCTGACAACTGAACTCAACTATCTATTGAAGAACATGAGTCTTCTTTTAAAGGAAAACTTACCTTGCAGAAGAACACAGCAAATGGCAAAACTCCCACTAAATTTCTTGCAGAAAACTGCATCTTAGATTCTTTTGATGGCAGGGTGAGGAAAAATGCTACACTGTGGTTTCATATCTACTATTATAAAGCCTGCCCAAGGCACTCTGAAGGTGCCCCAATCAGAAATCATGTATTACATTCCCAACAAAAAATAATTTGTATGGGTCTATTCATTACTTGATTTAAAGCCTTGCTAAATTAAATGCCCAAATGACATGAAGTTCTTGTATGCACATTTCTATGACTGGTGTTTAAACATTATAATCTGTATGGAAATAAACATCTTTTTCTAATTTTGGAGTTCATATTTAGCAGTATTTTGTCTATGGGCAGTTTCAACAATTTTGTGCGGAGTAATGTTCTTTCCAAGATGAAGGTGGCAAAATCTGGTCCTTTTTCAGTGCAAATGAGCGCTTGGACCAGACTAGGGTAGCACTTTGATGTTCTGCAGAAAAATCCATTACAATATCGTAGCTCTGCCCTGCTGAGCCTGGAGTACTTGCAATAACCGGTGCCCTTCCTAGCCTGTTCAGGTTGTTCTTTTCTTTTTTTTATTATTTTTTAATTATGAAAAAGCAATTTTTTAGGGATTAATTTCTGCATTGTTTTGTAATCTTTACAAACATAGAAAATATATGTAAAATTATGTAAACCACTTGTTTGCATACACAGTAAAAACTACGAAAATGTCATTTTTCAGGCAGCAGCAGGGAAGAAAGCCACAAAACGGTGGACTGGTGGCAACTGCAGAATAAGCCACTTGATAATAGAAATAATAATAATAAAAATTATCTATAATCTTGGCTTTTACCCAGAACAATAGCAATAAGAAATGTAAAGGTCACTGATCTATTCCATCCCAAGAGTGTCACCATGGAAAATGTTACATATTTCCTAAGTGCATTTTGTGGATATTAGGTACTTAATATACTGTATCTAAAATCCTTTGCACCTCTTCTTTATTTAATTGATTGATTTATTTACACTGGAAGAAAACAAAGCAGGGGATTTTTTTTTATTTTGGCTTTCATATCCAACAGTAAAAGGAAAGAAATTAACAGAATATTACAGATTTCTGTGAGTTCGTCTGGGGACTGAATTTGACATTGTGTTTTTAGAACTATTTGTGGCTTAGAAAAACTGCTGCTGGCTTTGAGACACCTTCATTTTTTGAAAACTGTTTTAAACAGTTGATCAGAAGTTTCCCTCCAGCATGTTAGTTTTTCAAGAAGCTGTTTACACATCTTCCTTTACACCACACTGGCAGCACATAGGGGATTTAAAATGAAAGTAATTTACCTGCAGGTCTATAACAGTTACAAGACAGCTCATAAGCCACTACTCAAGAATCATGAAAACTCAGGATCAGTATCCATTACCCATCTTTTTTTTTTTTCAAATCACACCTAAAGGTATGTTATGATCTGGTTATTAAAGTTATTAGAGAGATGCCTCTGCCCCAATTAAGGTGCAAACGAGACCATATGCCTAAGTCAAGAGTATGGATTTTATTTAACAGTAAATGTGAGGCAGAGAGAGAGAGAGAAATAAATAGAAAAAAAATGGAGGGAGAGATAGAGCGTGACAGAGAGACAGACTAAGTAGAAAATACCACTACTCTGTGGATCCTGATGGCATCCCATTGATCCTCTTCTTCCAGTCTTCTTGGTAGTGAGGGTCCCCCAAAAACATAGAGTCTGTTTGATTAATATACATTCGGGCCAGGTGGGAATGCCCTGGTACCTCCACTGGGGGAGGCAAGTTTGACACAGCCTCTTGCAACAGACTCTGGATCTGTTGCATCACTTTGCATCATCTGCAGTCCTGTGGTGCAAGGCCTCAGGAATGAGCCTGGGGAGCACTTTGGGGGGTCTTTGATGGATTACAACACCCCCTCAGCTGCCTCTCACATGAATGTCCCATGGATGTGGCCTTCCTGGGATGGGGGTTTACAACTGAGCCAGTTTGTGAAGGGAGGATTGGGTGTTCACTGCCTCTGACCAGAGGTTACACCACACACCCAAAACTCTCCTTCTTTCCCCTCAGTTGGGGGGGGTCTGTGTAAACCTGCCCTCAGCAAATGGATCTGTGGGCTGTGGCCTCCCCTACCCCAAACCCAGCCAAGGGATGACTTTCAGAACCGCTGCTGGTTATATCTTTCTTGTGGATGCATTCTTCCCCCTCAGCCATTTTTACTTTTCCCTAGACCTGAGGTAATTGGACAATAGCATCACCTTTATCTTGTCTCAGGTTCCCTTAGGTGGCTTAACTCATAGTCCAAAGTTCCAGTCAGGAGGCATATTCAGGGAGGGATGGGCTTAGGTGGCCACAGCTTCTTTATACAGTTTTTCCGTAATGGGCAAAAAGTCCTTCATAACAATGTTTAAGCCATGAATCATAACATTTCACTCTTACAAGATACCAGGAAACACAAAGATAATGAGAAAAAGAGAATCCTTCACTTGTTTGAAAGCCTGAATAAATAGTATCAATTATATTCCAAAGTCTGATTTTTTCTGTTCCAGAAAAAGGTTGGTAAAGGCAAAACAGATAGAAACTCAGCAGGGCTGTGCTGATTGTGGGGTAGAGTTAATTTTCTTCTCAGTGGCTGATACAGGACTGTGGTCTGGATTTTTGTTGAATACAGGGTTGCTAATACAGAGCCAAGTTGATACACAGAGCCAAGGCCTTTTCTGCTTTTTGTATTGTCATGCTGGAGAGGAAGTTGGGGGTGCTTGAGAGGTCGGGAGAAGACAGGACAGATGATCCCAAATGACCAAAGGGATATTCCAGACCATATGACATCATGCTCAGTATATAAAGTGGGAGGAAGAAAGAGGAAGGGCAGCATGTTTGGAGTAATGGTGTTTGTCTTCCTAAGTCACTGTTACAAATGATGGGGCTCTGCTCTCCTGAAGATGGCTGAACCCCTGCTTGACCATGGGAAGGGGTAAATGAATGCCTTGTTTTCCTTTTCCATATTATGCTGTCTTTATCTCAATCCACAAGCTCTCTACCTTTTACCTTTCCGATTCTCTCCCTGATTCCACTGGTGGGGGAGTGAAAGAGCGGCTGCATGGGCCTTGGTGGCTGGCTGGGG
>VZTH01008951.1:615609-715559 GCA_013397815.1 Aleadryas rufinucha | reverse complement strand
TGACCAAAGGGATATTCCAGACCATATGACATCATGCTCAGTATATAAAGTGGGAGGAAGAAAGAGGAAGGGCAGCATGTTTGGAGTAATGGTGTTTGTCTTCCTAAGTCACTGTTACAAATGATGGGGCTCTGCTCTCCTGGAGATGGCTGAACCCCTGCTTGACCATGGGAAGGGGTAAATGAATGCCTTGTTTTCCTTTTCCATATTATGCTGTCTTTATCTCAATCCACAAGCTCTCTACCTTTTACCTTTCCGATTCTCTCCCTGATTCCACTGGTGGGGGAGTGAAAGAGCGGCTGCATGGGCCTTGGTGGCTGGCTGGGGATAAAGCACAACAAAGGCCCATAACTTTTTACATGAACATACTACTGACTTGTAGCTTTGGGGAAAAAAAAAACCAACAAAAAAAACCCAACAAAAAAAAAACTTCTACCACAAAATGCTAAAATATATTGATCAAGATGCTATGTTTTAGTATAGTTCTTCCTTTTCTTGACTGAAATATCCATTATTGTAACCTACTTCCTACATGATTATTTGAATTTCTCCTGAAATTTCAGAAATTGAGTTTCTTTGATTGTTTTCTTCTTTATTTACTGATATCTTACTTGGGAAATGGAAACACAATAAAAAGCTGGTCATTGCTCAAATATGCATAAAGAATAACATACTAGCAAAACAATGCATCATAGTTTAAGTCACAAAAATGTTAATGCTAAGTGGCACTTGACACTGTTTTAATGATCAGAGATAACTGTCAGCCACATTTGAAGATGAAAGAGAATGGAAATGTTGTTGACTTGTTGAGTTAAGTTAGATCAGTTCATAAAATCAGTCAGCATTCCAGTTGGGCAGCTTGAAAGGGGTTAATATGTTCTTAGTACTTTGAAGTCTAAATTACTTTCAGAGAGTAATATCCATATGGTACCTTGAAGGAAGGCCTAAGCAGTAAACTTTAACTGCTGCCTGAGTTGGCAATCATTTCATAGAGACAAGACACTGCACAAGAAATTGCTCTATAAATAAGATCCCTTACAGAAGAATTAAAATGAAATTCATATTATTGGTCTTCACTAGGAGCCATAAAAAACACAGGACAGCCAGGAAGAGGCACTTGTTTCAAATCACTGCTAGAAGCACCTGAAGGACACCCCTAAAGTCAGCTTGATCAACGATGATGAATGCACTGGTCAAGTTTTTTGTGCAACTGTAATGCATTTGGAAGCCTTGAGGAAATACATCTGGCAAAAAGAAATAGGACAGATATGAGATATTCCTGCTGCAGAGATTTTCCTATGACCATTAATCCAGATATGCGCCCTACCTTGCTAAGCAAAGTATCTCTAAATTCTTCCCTGTATCGTCCCCAAGTCTTTTGGGTTCTCCTGTGTTCTCATCTCCTTGATACAAGGTGTCTGAAGTGTGACCTGTTTTTTGTGGTTTGAAAGGAGATGAGTGGTCATACTGTCTGAATGAGACTTATGATCCCCACTGTCAAATCATGCATTTTGCTAGCAGTGTCAAGACAGAAACTTTTGTGTGATGTTTGCATTGGATCTCTGACTGCTGTACCTGGATGCTGATATTTTGTGAGCGTTTACACAAGGCTGTCAGTATTGGAAAAATGTCGCATGAAAGTTTAAAGGTTTGACCTGTAAATCTGATGGGGATGATGGCTGCAGGTAGGTGGAGGTGGGAGGGAAAGAGATTGAAAAATGTATGTCACCTATTTGAACAAAGATATAGATAAAGATATCTTTATATCATAGAACAGGCAGGCAGAAAAGAAATCAAACTATGGGAACCAATGTCAGAAGCCTAAAGTATGCAAACCAGAAAGCAAGAAATGATATATCATTAGCTAAATTGAATTGGATTACCGGAGTCCTTCCATGAAAGTCGTGATTTGTTCTCCTTTACAATTTAGTTTTTTCTTCAGACACTACAAGTCATGAGCAAAATATTCTGAACTATTACTCATATGGCACTTTTTGAAGGGGTGTGATGGATATTCTGGATGTAGCAGTGGCATTGATGGCACTGCATAGGAAAGGAAACCTGAAAATATTTGAATTTTGTTTAAAATAAAACTTATTTCTAGTTGCTGATATTTTGAGAATTATTTTCAGCCAGCTTCATACCTTTGAAAAGTGACAGATTAATGTCATCAGGACTATCAGTCTGCTATTATTGCACACAACAGATATGTGCCTGTCAGCTGCCATAGCTGTGAACTTTAACCATGTTCCTTAGGGGGAATGAGATAGCATCCAAATTGCTTAAGTACTATGATACCTGTAGAATATTTTGGGAAGTGTATTGAGAATATAACACCTGATAAAGTAGACAACAACAATTTTATTAGAAGCAGTTTCTGTCTATTTTTCTGTTTGTTGATTACTAGAGAACATGGCAGCTAGTCACAATAGTTCAAACAATTTAAATATGTGTTTGAAAATGGTTCACTAAGATGTTTAATTAAAAATTGTTTTGAGTTGGTGTTTTCCAATATGTAAAAATGTACTGTAAGACATTTGTGGGTTTAAACATTGTACGAACTTAAGTTTGCTGATCATATATCTTGCCACTTGATTTTTTTTCTTTTCCTTTCAAGTGTTTCATTTGAATTGATAGAATCATAGAATGGTTTTGGTAGGAAGGGACCTTAAAGATTATCTAGTTCCAATCCTTCTGCATGGGCAATCCAGGCTCCAGAAGAGCTCTAAAATCCTGCGCATAAACTTTTGCTCACACAGAACAGATAACATGGATTTCAGCATCCTGTGTCTTCCCTGTACCACAGGTCCTGTCTCTGAATTTAGCAGATAAAGTGAAAAGCAATGAAAAGTCAACTACATGTTAACATATTACTCAATTATAAATTGTCTTGTACAGAATTTAAACATACCCTTTAAAGTTTTGTTAAATTAGGCCCTAAAAGTATTTTGTCTTACTATTAAGTCTGTTATAAAAGCATCAATTAGCGTTAATTTCAGCAATGTAGTCCCTGAAAATTGCTTCATAATTCACACCCTTGAAGAATACCAGACAGAGCAGACAGCAATAATTTTCAGGTTTTTTTGCCCTGTAGCTTGATTCTGCACTCACATAGACTACCAGCAAGAGGCTTACACTTGTGTATTAAGCAGTCTCGAATCAAAAGGCTGGATTTGAACTGATTGCTATGCTATATATTTCTCCATTAGCTCAGGCTGATTTTAACGGATACATGTACAAGTAAAGAAAGCTAAAAACATTGGAACTCTGCAATTTTATGCCCCACTGAAACACAAACAAAGAATTATTATTTACTTTAGGCTTTCTAATGTTGGAAATAAATGTCATTCTGCAAATATATTTCCCTCACTGATGACACATTAGGACAGGATAGTATCTAAGACTGAAACAAATAACTTAATGATTCAGGGCAGATTTGGTGATTTATAATGCAAGAGTCAAACTCATTCATGTTCTGAACATTCTTGCAAGAGCATTTAATTTCTTGAGAAGAAAACTTTGACATGAATGACAGCGTAGTTAGGATCAAGCATAGATCTCATCATCATGCTTCATTACTTTAAGGCTGGTAAGTACTGTATGAGGTTTCCAAAGTTGGTTTATTTTGCACATTAGTCACAACCATGCTCTTTTCGATATGACAATTAAATAGTCCATTAGTCATTTTATAGGGTATTTATTCACCAGCCAAGAGGAAATTGTTATTCTGCTCTGAGATGAGCTGGGTAATTCCTGACAGATAAAATCAGAAACCTTTTTCACAAATGTACGCATATCCAGATGCTCACCTTCAATTAATTCCAGCAGCACGGTTTATTACCCTGTCCTTATAGAGTGCTTAAGTACCTGCACAGTAAAGTTCCTTTCAGCACAGTAGAAAATTAGTTGCTGGATCACAGAACTTGCCTCTCAGGAAAGGCAGTACAATGTCTAAGGTCAATTAAGTTTAGTTTTGGCATGGCTTACAGATTCACTTTTAGGTCGCCTAAAATGACATAAGTTCACAAAATCAATTCTGATATCTTTAAAGTTTTGTTTGAAAGATGCCTGGCATCCTTGAAGAGAGGTAAAATTTTCAAGGTCCTCATATTTTTTCTTCTTTGGCCAAGGTAAGCCCAGCTATCTGTTTGCAAGGTCATAGTTAGCAGACCACAACAATTTAAGCAACTGACTCTGTTGGAGTCTGGAGCATCTTTCATATGAGGAGAGACTGCAGGAGCTGAGCCTGTTTAATCTGAGAAGAATGAGAGGTGATCTCCTTAAAGTGTATAAATATCTCAAAGGCATTTGTCGAGAAGATGATGCCAGACTCTTTTTAGGGTGTCCAGTGACAGGACGAGGAACAACGGCCATAAAGAAGAACACAAAAATTTCCACCCCAACATGAGGAAGAACTTATTCCCATTGAGGGTGGCAGAGCACTGCAATAGGCTGCCAAGGGAGGTCGTGGAGTCTCCCTTTCTGAAGATATTCAAAACCAACCTGTATGCATTCCTGTGTCATCTGCTCAAGGTGAACCTGCCTTGGCATGTGGGTTGGACTAGGTGATCCCCAGAGCTCCCTTCCAAACCTAACTAATCTGTGATTCTGTGATTTTGTATGAAATATCCATTCATACAGATAGACTGTAAATCTGACTGAGGAAGACTGTGCTCCAACCTGATGGCACACAATAACAAGTGCAGTGCCTCCTATAGCTACATCTTTTGCATGGAAAACCTGTACCTCACTCCATGACATTAGTGTAACATCAAACATACCTGTTAAGTCATATGTTTCAATTGTGACTAATATGTCAGTTTAAACAGTGCTGATCGGAGAGGAAGGGAATGAGGAAAAATAAATGTACTGTTGTGGAAAAATGAACACAAAAATTTTACAGCTAAAAATGTTCCATGAACTTGAATCTTACATAATGCAATGAGGCCAGATAAAATATTTCCATATGGTATGTTGATCTTGGCTGGCTGCCAGATGCCTCCCCAGCTGCTCTCTCACTCCCCCTCCTCAACAAGACAAAGGGAGAAAACAGTATGGAAAAGCTCATGGGTCATGATAAAGACAAGGGCACTTATCAAGTACTGTCATGGGCAAAACAGACTTAAAACAGGGAGAATTAATTTGATGTATTGCCAAGTAAAACAGAGTAGGATGATGAGAAAATAATGACTAAAACTAAAACACCTTCTGCCCCATACCCTTTTTCTTCACAGGTTCAACTTCACTCCTCCATCCCTGATTCCTGTACTTATTTTCCTGAGAGAACTGGAACAGAGGGACAGAGAAGAGGGGCTTGAGGTCAGTCCATAGAAGCTCCTCTCTGCCATTTCTTCCTCTTAACACTTCTTTGGAAAAATCCAAGGACATGGGCTGGTTATTGACTGTAGCTAGTGTGATGTGTTGATGTATGCAATGGAGATGGTTAAAAAGCAGGGGAAGGCTATTTTACTTGGAGATGAGTTGTTTGTGCTTTGTTTACTTAGGACAATTATTTATGTTAAGTTCAGAGAAATACTGGAAGAAATATATTTCTCAACAATGGAAACGCTTTTGTTCAGTGTTTAAAGGCTGGTCAAGCATTGGAACAGGCTGCCTGTAGAAGAGGTTGAGTCACCATCTCTTAAGATATTTAAAAGATATAAATGTGGCATTTAAGGACATGGTTTAGTGGTGGGCTTGACAGTACCACATTAATGGTTGGACTTGATGACCTTAGAGGCCTTTTCCAATATAAATGTTTATATGAGTGTATGATTTCAAAAGCAGAACAATGTATGTCACCTTAGGCAGGATTCAAGGGTGTTTCTGGTCATGTTAAAAAGGTTATGCCCTTGACAGTATTTAATTGGTAAAACTTCCGAAAGGAAATTTAGGATGTGTTTGATAACAGGATCCAGCCTCTGCTTTTTCTCAGTTGAGAATACAGATACCATATATTCCTGTTTGTGATGTCTGTAGGTTCTCATTAAGCCCATTCTTACTTCCAGGTCAGAACCCGACATAGAAACCTCACCACATGAACACTTTCTTACCCTACTTATCTGCAGACCAGACACACCACCACTCCCTATGAGAGAAGATACCTTAATCTGATTTTGATATGCTGGCTGGCTGAATTTCTGCCTAGTCACCAGCGGGATAGTTCAACAAGCAACCAAGTCAGATACCATTCCTGAGCTGGTGGCAGCCAGTTTCTTTATCTGAAATCCATGAAACTGTTATGCTACAGAAGAAATTCTAGAGGACCCTGTAATCCCTTCCACTTGACGAGTGCTTCAAATAGCAGAAACAACACTTAGAAAAATAAAGAGCTTTGATAACATGAGATACTGGTTTCAGCCCCCCAGCAAAGCTAAAACAGCAGGCAATTTAAAACAACATGCCATGTCAGACAGATGCAATATTCCTGAGAACTACAATCCATGCCCAGATCCACCAATGCACTTATATTAGTGAAACCCAGAAGAATAAATCACACCACTAAAACTAAATTATGAATATGTGATTTGTACTTAATGTTAATTTAGTGAATTGGGCCCTTTTAAACATGCATATTTCATTTGTCTGACTCATTAACCCAAAACTAAATTTTCAAAATATACTCTCTTAATAAGTTTCAATATCAGCCATGCCTTATTAGAAGGATGCTCAGTTTCTGAATTATCAGCCCTCTCTTCTTCCCGGTACTAGCAATATTTAGCTGAACTTGTGCTTTGAAATCATCTACAGTAGTTCATATTCATGTTGTGAGAAAATTAGTGCATACTTCCACTAACAGTCACAGGAATTAATCCGCAAAATTTCATCTTACTGACGTGAAATTCCATCCTCATGAGTCCACTGTGTTCCTTGCAGCATTTCATAGATAATTATTCTTGATCTACTTTCATGACCTACCGAGTTCCATTCCGTTAACATTTTTGCTTTTTTTCGTTAGGCTGAGTCTCTCCCCATATTTGCTGCTCCTTCTGTCCTTCTGTCAATCTTCATTCCGCATTTTGCATGAGCTGTATGCACAAGCTGATGAACAGAGTTTAGACAAACTTAAAAATACATTCAGGAGCACTGCACATTAATGCTGTGTCCTTGTAGATTAAAGGGTAACATCTGAGAACAGAAACTATAAATGAAGTCATGAGAGGGGGTCTGCCAAATTGATAATGATGTTTTAACAATGATGCCTATATCCAAATCCTTTAACAAAAAGTCAAGAGTAAGTCCTTTATTTTCACCAATGCACCAGTGAAACCATTGCTGAATCCACGCATTCCAGCTTGTCCTACAGCCAAGTCTGTTTGTTTGAATTAGATGGAGAGTCAGGTTCCCAGAACTCTGGTCATGCCCGTGTTGTGGAATCACTGTGTTAGTTTTGGCTTCATCCCTTAGGGACCATCAGAGCAACCATTATGTTAAGCCGCACTTCATTCTTGGGCTAGTCTCTTTAATTATATTAGCTGATTATAGATGTGAACAAAAATGGCAGAACTGAAGACAAATGGATTTTCCAGTATGGTTCATTAAAATGCAGTTCATTCAAATATCTTTCAAGGATGTCAAATAGGTGAAAATATGTAATATAGGCAAATCAAAACTGATTATAAAAGCTGCTGAAGAAATCAGAGTATGATAAAAGTTGACATGAAAGGTTAATTTAAGCACTGAGACTGCTTTAAGTCTATTGGTTTAAAATGGTTGTGTGAGTCCACCGTGTTAAAATAATCTAATAACTGGTTTTCAGCTTGTTGCAGTCTGGCCTCTAGTTTCTGCAGACATTGTGAAAATTGCCTTCAGGTAGCTTGGATACCAATCAAAATGCCTCTTTATCTCAGCTTAGGATGGAGCACAAAGCCATTGCATAAACTGTCTAAAAATGGTGTAGCTAAACCATGATGACATCAAGTGCATGCAGCCACACTGTACAGAACCAGAGAGACTGGAGTTTGGGATGGCAGCACAGTCACTGAGCAATGTCTCCTTTCCTTGGAGGTGAGCCTTAGTGGCAGAAGGCACAGTCACTTCACGAGGTGAGCACAAAGGGCACAGCTCCTGAGAGTGACACAGCACTACTTGGAAAGCACCTACTTGAGGTGCTACTTGATGAACTAAAGTCTCCCAAATCTTACAGAACTGCTTCCAGCACTACCAGGGTACTGACATGGGCAAACAAACCAATATATAATGTCGCTAGCATGAGTGTAGTTCAGTTATTTCCATACCGATTTAATCTTGACTGTACTGTAGACATACCCTAATGTATTCAGTGGTGAAAGTAGGAGCAGTTGTTTTATGTTTTTAAAGTTCCTCGCACAGTCTCATTACTGTAGAAATTTTTGTTATGAGAATTGTGAAGTGGCTTTTTTGGTGTTTTGGTGGTTTTTTTTTCACTCCAAAGTTTATTGATGGATTTTTCTTTAAGAATGTGGCTTTGTCATAGGTAGAAGATGTGGAAAGGTTGTTAGATATTAACTTGCCAGAAAGTTACATTGCTGTGATGGACAGAGGCCAAGGAATATTCTGTTTTAAGCAATTTACTTGGTTTGAGGCAAGAAACTGGGTTTTATTATATTACTAGCAGTGTTATTACTGGGTTGGACCCACATCGCCTTGACTAATATCCATGTGATACTAATTATAAGTAACAAGTCTATAATTACTGGTATCATTGACATTCTGAGTCAAGAGTTTAAAGCATACAATAACACTAATACAACTAACAGAAGATGGAATCTGTTGGTTCAGAGTACAAACACAAAACCAGATCTTTAATCCAAAGAATTTAGTCTAAATATTTAAGAAAAAATGTTATCCTTATATGTTGTGACACATTTCTATTTTAAATACTAAGGCTGCAGGAAAATTAATATTCCTGAAGTACATAATCTAAGACAGGTGCTTTTTTAAATATCTGTTCATTATGAAACCCACATTACTTTGAATTAAGTAGCAAAGCCCCCCCCAGATTTCAGTGGGTCCAGAACTTCGTTCAGATACTCTTTTCCCATTCCTCTTGGAAACTATCAACTCCAGAAGTGCTTGTGCACTTTCTAAAATTCAAAGTTTATATTTGTTCCCTCTCCACTCTCTTCTATAGTGTCACCATCTAAGTATTGCTGTGTGGTACAGAATGAATGTCAAGTAGTACCCATTTATAAGGGGTATAGATTTGAAGTGCTAATATGCCAGCTATTGACATTTCTAAAGAATACTGCTGATTGATATTGCAACCCAGAAGCATCTTTCAAACACTAGAGCAAAGGATATACATCAACAGTAGCAGTACTCAAACATAAAATTCTGACAGCATGGGATAACAGAGACTCTCCCTCCTTCAAGTCATGGAAAATTCAGTTTTAAACCTAAGGGTACAGGAGACCTCTGAAGAGTTACTTTCTTAGATTTTAATTTCTCTGACACTGTCCTTTTTTCTACCTGCAGGCGAACATCATCAGCACCTTACAATTTCTGCTGCAGTTATATTGACCCCTAGCTTTCTATATTTGCTAAGCTATTGATATTTTCCTTAAATACTCTCTGAATAATTGTTTTGTCAACCCCGTCCTTAAAGATACTCAAAATCCAAACAAATAATGAAATCCAATGATCAGAGCTATGGATAATAACAAAGGCAATGCAGTTGACTCCAGCTGCTTTCTTCTTGCTGCTAGACTGAGAAGACTGTCATTGTTCCACACCTCCTAACCATAGGACACATATCTGAGGATTGCAGATAAGATTATTGTAATAATTTCTTCCTAATCCTGTTTCCTTTGTTCCTATGATGAACCGCCTTGATGCAGCACCTGCCATCACAGACAACCATGTCATATAATCCCTTTCATAAAGTTAATCAAGTCATTTAAAAAGTACTTAGACCTCTTGATCCTGCTATTGCTATTTTGCTCAAAACCGTCACAGACATTTTTGTTATAATTCGTCTTATATTTCTGATCCTTGTTTGATTCAAAGCCAGTTTATACCCATTTATCTCTTGCCCAACATTGTATACTGGTAAATAAGATGAAATGATAAGCATGAAGTAGGAAAATAAGCTATTTTAATTAATAACAGTCAGAGACATTCTATTCATACTGTGTTATACTAAAGCTTGCTCCTTGAAAACCTGCTGAGTAGTGTGTCCTGTCTGTTTGTGGGGTCCTGGGATTAGCCTGTGTATATCACTCTGTCCCACATGGATTTTTAAACTGTAACCTGCAGAAACACACATGCAACAAGAATCACACACATTATATACTAAATCAGCTTAGTGGCTTCCGAAGTAGAAATATTTCTTCTTGTTCTAAAGGAACAAGTACACTTAGAATTTCTTGAATCATATCTTACATTTGCATGCATTTTTGTATAACTATCCTATGAGGAATTAATATATACACATTAATTGAGAATAACTATATTTTAATAGAAAAATTGTTCCCTAGTTTTTAAGTACATTATGTTTCATTTATACAGTTGAATTTGATCTCTTTTCTATTGTTCACCTCTTTGAGATTCTCTGTTAATGACATCACTCTGAGCTGACACTGAGTAAAACCTGTTGCAATCTTCTTTTTTTTTCTGTCTACTTTATAAGCTTCACCTATCCCTCTCCTTGTTTAAAAATAACTTTTCATTCATCATCGTGTTGAAGACTTTACAGAAATTCTAACAGATAAGATGACTGTGAAAGAGTCCATCTTCTCTAAGAAAGATGTAAGGTCAATCTAATACCGTTTTGCTAATGTATATCTTACATACGTCAAGGTTTTTTCATTTGATTCAATTCCTATAATAATTATTTCCTTTAAGATTTATTTTAATTGAATAGCCAAGGTCATTTTGAAAGTCCTGTAGCTGCCTAAGTAGTTTTCTTTCCTTTCCATTAAAGCAATATGACTGCTGAATATTGATACATTTATTTTTTTTCTTCAAGCCTTTATTTGTTCTATACTAGCTTGTCCAAAGGAAAAAAAAACCACTACTCTCTAGAAGATAGAATAGAATAGAATAGAATAGAATAGAATAGAATAGAATAGAATAGAATAGAATAATTTAGTTTTAAAAATACCTCTAAGATCATTGAGCTAAATCAATAATCCAGCACTGCCAAGTCTGCCACTAAACTGTGTCCCTGCATGCCATGTCTACACTTCTTTTAATACCTCCAGGGTTGGTGACTCCACCACTCCCCTGGGCAGCTTGTTCTAATGTCTGACCACCCTTTCTATGAAGAAATTTTTCCTAATATCTAAACTAAACCTCTCCTGGAGCAACATGAGGCTGTTTCCTCTTGTTCCGTCACTTGCTACTTGGGAGAAAAGGCTGACTCCCACCTGGCTACAACCCCCATTCATGCAGTTGTAGAGAGCACTAAAGTGCCCCCTCAGCCTCCTTTTCTCCAGGCTAAACACCTCCAGCTCTCTCAGCCTCTTCTCATCAGACTGGTGCTCCAGACCCTTCACCAGCTCCATTGCCCTTCCCAGGACACACTCAAGCACCTCAATGTCCTTCTTGTAGTGAGAGGCCCAGAACCCAATGCAGAATTTGAGTATGGCCTCACAAGGGCCATGTACAGGGGGAAAATAGATGCCCTTGTCCTGCTCGCCACACTATTTCTGATCCAAGCCAAAAAGTCATTGACCTTGGCCAGCTGGGCACATGCTGGCTCATGTTCAGCTGACTATGATGACACTCAAAATGAACTGCTCCAGAACCTTCCTTAGCATCAAGGTCAGGGTGACAGACTTCCTCTAGATGGGCATCACGTTTGCCAGCTTCAAGTCAACTGGAATCTCCCCAGTTAGCCAGGACTGATGACAAATTATGGAAAGTACCTCAGTGATCACTTTTTTCAGCTCCCTCTGTTCCCTTGGACAGAGCCCATTCATCCCCTTAAACTTGTGCATGTTTACATGCTGCAGCAGGTTACTGACCTTTTCCGCTTGGATTATTGGGGCTTCATTGTACTCCCTGCGTCTCTCTTCTAGTTCAGGGGGCTGGATAGCCTTAGAAAAATTTGTCTGACTGTTAAAGACTGAGCCAAGGCACTAAATACCTCAGACTTCTCCTCATCCTTTGTCACTATGTTTCCCCCTCCATCCCATAAAGGATGAAGATTTTCCATGGCCCTCCTTTGGTTGCTGATGTATTTGTAGAAAATCTTTTTGTCTGTTATAGCAGTGGCTAGATTATGTTCTAGTTGGGCTTTCATCCTTCTAATTTGCTTTCTACCTAACCTCACAAGATCCTTATAGTCCTCCTGAATGAGCCACCCCTTCCTCCAAAAGTCATAAACTCACCTTCCTTTTTTTCTTGAATTCAAGACAAAATCTCTGTTCAGCCTGGCTAGTCTTCTTCCCTACCAGCTCGTTTTCCAGTACATGTATCTTTAAGGTTTGCTTCTTGAAGAACGTCCAGCCTGGCTGAATTCCTTTGCCCTTCAGGACTGCTTTCCAAGGAACTGTGTCAACCAGGCTCCTAAACAGGCCAAAATCTGCCCTCAGGAAATCCAGGGTGACAGTTCTGCTGACTTCTCTCCTTACTTCTCTAAGAAGTAAGAAGAAGAACCGAAAGACTCTATCATTTCACGAACACTATGCCCAAGACAGCCTCCAACCATGACATCCCTCACAGGTCTTTTTCCGTTCCTAAACCACCAGTCAGCTGGGATACCTTCCCTAGCTGGCTCACTCAAAAGCTGTGTCAGATGTTTTCCCTTCCCTTGAAATATAAATTCCTCCGAGTTTTAGTAGTTCTGATTTGGAGAAATTCAGGTATCTTTTACAGTTAAGTTGTTAGTATCTCAGTCAAGATGATTTCACCATAGGTATACACACATAATGCTACCAGGGTAAAATTTAATCTGTAGAATAGGATAGGAATAATATAAATGGTTATCCTACTTTATGAAAAAAAAAAAAGTTACAACCCACTTATTCTTCTACTTGATCTGCTTGTAAAGTTGTTTTGTACTTTCCCCATGTAAGATGCATTACCACCACCCATTGTTTTATTAAAGTTCTCACAAAGAACTGCATTAGTTCTGATGACCAAGAATATTCAGACCCACTCTTTCTAGCACTTTTTTGTCAGCTATATACAGTGGAGAAATACTTACCAATATTGTTGCAATTTCTAGTAGCATTAATCTCTCTAGTAAAATACAGAAGCCTGTATATATCTTCAACCCTTGAGGCTTGTGGAGAACTCTCATAAGACCAACAAAATAAAACTGCTTCTCTAATATTTCCCCAAAGTGGCTTTGATAAAAATAAGTTTCTCTTTGCTCCATGCTGTCTGATTTTATTTCTTTACAATTTATCATTTCATTAACCAACAATACATCCTACCATCTCAGTTTCATTATTCATTCCTGAGTATCACATAGCTTTAAATAAGGATGTTGAAGTCCTGTTATTGGATACTGTTGTCATCAGTAAAAGCACATAAATCGATGTAAAATACATACAGAATGAAAGCTTAGTGGTCAGAACTGGTCAAAATTAATACAGCTATAAAGGAGTTGTAAGAAACTATAATTTAGGAATGGGAAGGTAAGCATAATCACAGGCAAGAAAAATTAATAAATAAAAAGGTGATGGTCATAAAAAAGATTGCTCAAGTACAGCCTATGCAATCCATTAAGAAGAACAAATTCAAAAAATATTTCTGTATTGATATGCAGCAGTAGTTTTATAGCTGTATCTTTTTGTTGCTCACAGACTTTTACCTAAATCTACCCTCAAACATTTTTTAGCCTGGAGTTCATAAGAAGTTAAGAAATTAAAGGAATTTACCTGATGATACAATAGCTTCTTCAGCATAATTTAGGCATAAGTGAATTATTTTTTACCCCCAAATCATATTTTAATACAGAACTACCAGGATTAAAGCAGGAATCACTTGATCAAATTGTTTCTGTGATACTTAGAATAATTACCCTAACCACCCACTAAATATCTACAGCATCAGCTTCCCCCAGGGCCTTGGATGGGTCTTCAGACACCTGGCATTGTTTCAGACCACAAATATAGCCCAAACACACATGATTTTCAAAGCAGATGTTATCAACATTGCATTATCTAATTGTTTAACAGCAATAATTTAACCCTCAGTCTGAGTTTCCATAACTCAGCTCAGAGCCTGCATTTCCAGGTTCAGTCCTTCAATTCTGTTGCTGCCTGCTCTTGACAGGTGCATTTCTGCCATGCTTCTGCTGCATCTTCCACTGCTGCATTGACCAAGAATATTCACCTGGCATCTCAGGTGGCCTCCTGAACTAATGACGAAGGGCAGGGAACAATCTTGCTCCAGCTAATTTCACCTAGGTTCTGGACTAAAATTTTTTTAAGAATAACTGCTGCTTTATCCATTATGCTACAAAAACCAAAATGTTTACTCTAATTCACCAAGTATTTTCCATTTTTCTAGCTACCTTACTGGGTGCTCAGAATGTGCTAATGGACGTTGCATCCTACCTGGTCTAAAATCAACAGCCTAGTAATCATTTGCAGGGCTCTTTTGACTGCGCAATTTATGATGTAGAGACTGCACACATTGTCTAGATCTGCTTTATGGAGGTATTCAGTATTCCTGCTACAATCTAACCCAGCACAGGTTATCCACTCTCCATAGGGCACAAGAACAATGGACAATATCTTAATTTTATGCACTTCATAATTCTTAGAATAATCCCCAAATATTCAAAATAAACTGTTTTGAGAAAAATACCGTAAAATATATATAGCACTACTTTAAATACAAAGCTCTAAGACTAATAACTCTATGGCTATATAAATAACTTGTACATTAATAAAATAATAGTTTAAATACAGGGAAAATAGTTTGAATACAGGAAAGTACTGGAATTTTCCTTTTCACACAAATAAATCAAGACTGCATTGAATGTTTTTGCAATCTTAGAACTGGAGTAATTCTTGAAATTAGAAAGTTAATTCCAGCTTCATCTATTTACAGAAATAATCTGTGCATTGTGCTAAAATATATACATTTAAGAGATAAGAAGCTTTATAAGTATGCCTATTTTAAATTTTCATATTCTTTTCAGTTGAAATTTTCAGTTGAGGTAGGCCTTAATCTGGGTATTAGCCACCCGTGGCTTCTGAAAATTTATTTACGTATTTTGTGGTCAAACTCCTTGGTTATTTACCTTGCTGTACTTGCTGCTTAACTAGATGGTCCAATAAAGCCATAGAAGAATCTTGTATAAAATAATATTATACAATGCTATACGTCTATTGTCTAAATCCTTTACATTCAAAGAAATGGCAGTAGTGACATTCAGGCTGAAAAACAGATGCATTAAATATGCTATCACAAATTAAGTTATTAACCTGTGAGTTGGTGTGAATAGTGGGCAGTGCACAGTAGTGATGTCCCTGGACATCAAAGGGAAAGCAAGAAAGAGAAATAGAGATAATATGTCCTCTCCCCCACATAGTCCATGCTCCATGGAAGAAATAAACTGAGACTTTCTTTTTCTCTCTCCTAAACAAAACCCCAGTTTTTAAAAATCAACAGAGGCTTCCTCCTTTTGTTCAAGGACATACAAATAAGGCCCTTAATTTTCCCATGAAGTGTTCAGCAAGGGTAATTATCTGAATTTGTACAGAGTATGCAAAACATTACTTTTTTTATATGGTTAATTTTTTTCTTCTTCTCAGTCATTGCAGCTGCATTTGCGAAGTAAAAAAGAAGTAATTTCAAAGGGAATGAGAAAACACAAGCTTTCTCCTCCCACTTGTATGATCAGTTATAGCTTAACTATACTATGCTAGAAAAAATGTCTGAATGAGACTTTTCCCATGCAGTACCAATTGTGAACTAATAACTTCCCTGCCAGGACGTCTGCATACATTTAGGGACACATGAATTTTTACTCTATTAAATTAAGCATACTCATAAGTTTTAGAAGGAACAGGCCATATGTTTGAAGAATGAAGGACTACAATGAGTAATTCCGGAAATATAATATAACTTAGATTTATTATTTTTTTTTCATTTGCTGATTAGCTTAGAGAGCAAGCTTAGACTTTGGCCAAATTATATTTGTCTTTGGGTTAATTTGGAAGGTATATAATTGCCTAGGAGGCTTGAGAGCTCAGTACTACAGTGGGAGATGAAAGTGTTTTTCCTTCACTTTGCATTTTGCAGGAAATGATATCGGGTTTTTTATTCTTCATATTAATTTATATGTTACATTTACAGAGAGCTTCAGAATGTTGGTGAATTATTTTTGTGTCAGCTGTTAACACTGATCATTTAAACAGAAGTTATTATCTAAATTACACTAATTTTGAGCACTTTTTGGGACACTTCTCACATGTGGGGAAAAATATAGCTGAACATATAACAGCACATATAACTGCTTTATTAGAGCAGGAAAGACATTTTAAAAAGGGTGTACAGTGAGTCCTCAAATACTTATGACTGACACCATTTAGTGGGTTCTTAGTGCCCTGTATCCTTTTAAAGTCTCATCCTTCCGCAGAGTTAATGACATATTCAAAGACTATTGTAAACCCTTTTTATTGCTTAAATATTCAATGGTGCCAAAAGTACCTTTGTCTTGTTCATGCCGTACACTTATAAGATGAATATGACACTTGAGTCATACTTAAATCCACACTTTAACCATAAAAGATGAAGAAAAGCATGTTAGTTTTGTCAAGATTGTGACTCCTTCAGCTGCCTCTGCTTTTAACATTGTCAGCCTTTTTTTCTCTTTTTCATACTTGTTCTTTGCCAAAAGGTTAACTGATATTTATTATATTTAGGCAGTAAACAGAGGACCCACCCTAAAAATACTACTTTTTTGTTGGAAAAAAGCAACAATAACCATGAACAGTAAAAGCATTACAAAACAAAGCCTACTTCCCAAAGGCTTTTTCCTTTTTTCTCTATATGCCAATTGTCATATATGAAAATTAGGTGATTGGCTTTTGCATATAAAAATCATCTTATGACCAAGTTAATAAGTATTAAAGTTGTTAAGATAGTAATTGTTAAATACCTTTTAATTATGGAGTTTCCATGCTTTCTATAAAATCCATGTCCCTCCCCAGCAAATGCCCGATTGGTGAAAGAAACTTTTGATGTACCTCAAAACCCATCAATCATACTGGGCCATGAGGCTGGACAGTGGGGAATTCTGGGAAGGGCCAAGGGGGTATAAGGCTGGCCTTCATAAGGGCCCCCCCTTTTTCCTCCTGGCAGAGCAACAGGACACATCATCTGCTCCCGTGGCGCTGGGTAAGTGGGGGAGGGGAAGGGCCTATCTCTGTCCAGAGACCTTTTATTTTATTTTAAGAGAATTTTGCCTCAGATTAGCTGAAGTTAACCCAGCACAAAGATTTCTGCTGTGGGCACATAACCAGTTTGGTTTCAAGGATCTCCAATCCTGCGATCTCAGGTTTTTCTATTATTTTAATTTAAGAATTTGGACTCTGTTATTTTTCCAACTTATTTTTCTTGTCATAAACAATTTTTTTTTTAATTAAAAAAAGAGTTGTCCATATTCCTGACACATTCAAACCACAGCCTGCTGTTTTAAGCCCCACATTATATAGGCTGAATTCTTTGAAGTTCCTAAATAATGCCTTTATGTATCACATGAGTATTCCTGTCCTCATAAATTATCTTTATGTCCTTCATTTCAATGAATGGTTCCACAAATACCACCAGAGGTCTTTAGAGTACCACCAAAATCCTCATGCCTCCTCTCCTCTCCTCTCCTCTCCTCTCCTCTCCTCTCCTCTCCTCTCCTCTCCTCTCCTCTCCTCTCCTCTCCTCTCCTCTCCTCTCCTCTCCTCTCCTCTCCTCTCCTCTCCTCTCCTCTCCTCTCCTCTCCTCTCCTCTCCTCTCCTCTCCTCTCCTCTCCTCTCCTCTCCTCTCCTCATCCAGCAATTCAGCTGTGCTAAAGTTTTAATTTCTGTTTTGAAGCAGTGTTCTGATTTTTTCTTCACTGCTCATGTCCTTGGTTTTACTAATACTCCAAGTCCAGCCTGCTCAAGTTGCACTGTCACAGCTGTCTTGAAGAATGGCTATTCTGTGCAGAAAATAGAACCATGAGAGAACACAGTTTTTCAAGGTGTTTCCTTTCATCTATTCTTGTTTACCTCACAGGTAACATTTGCAGATATAAATGGATTCAAGTCTAATTCCAAATGCAGTTTAATATTTGTCATTACTTTCATATACCAGACCCACTTATTCTTAACATTTTTGGTCATTTTATCATTCAGATTCTGTATTAAGTTAGTGTAACTCTAGAATAACTGATTAAAAATTTAATATTTATTTTATATTTAAAATAAGAACATTAAACCTTTTATGCTAATAATACAATATATGGCCAAAAAGTATTACTAAGTAACCTGGCAAACTATTTGATTCCTTTAATTTCTATGATTTAAATGTGTTTTTTGGCATTTCATCTGGGTCAGGTACTTTACATTATTAATCTTCTGAAGTGTTCTGGAACCTTTTCTCCCTGCATGCTATATATCATTCTTCAGGTCAGCTCACAGGTTTCTGGCACCTTTCTCATATTATCTCAATTCATTACTTTATCAAAATACATATTTTTTAGATTTTATTGAAATTCAATTAATAATTTATTTACAATACAGCATGCTCAGTTCTAATATAGGTGAATTCATAAATTTCCCACAGTAGCTAGTAAAAGCATATTTATCCTCCTTCAGGTCTTCCTACTTAGGGATTAAATTTATAACTGTCTACATCCTTTTTCTTCTCCTGAACATTATCTTGTGCCAGTGTAACATTATTCCAGCTAATAGCTGGCTGTACCTTCCCACATCTCAAATAAAGGTGCTTCTAGTGTGCACTTTATTCACTTAGCCTTGACAAAACTTCAAACTCCTTTCACTCTGTTTCTACAAATTCCTGCGTATGAGGGTAGATCACTCTTATGCTTTGAGGAGATTGTCCTTGAAGATCAGTAAGCTCATCTTCAAGCTTAAGGGCTATCATGCCCTTAAGAATGAGATCCCTGGGAGGACAAGGACATTCAGGGGAAGCTGCTGGCCAGTTCCCAAGTCTGCTGCCCTGAAGGGTCTTTATTCTGCTATCTACCTTTTCTGTTTACCACAGAATTTAAAATTGTACAATGGCACGGTCACAGCAGCAAAGGCTGTCATCGATCTTAAAATCCATGACCATTCTTCTTTTGCATGAACAGGAGATGCAGCAGGGCACTTTCTCTAGTTTGGCCATCCAAAACCTGCATCAAAAATTGATCCTGACACACTCTAGAAATCTGAGCCTCTCCAAGTTTTCCTTCCAGCAAATGTCAGGTAAAGTCCTCCATGAGATCCAGGACCTGTTATTGTGAGGCTGTTTTAAAGGAGGCTTTGTCTCCCTGTTCTCAAATGGCAGTCTGTTGCAAATGTTCACAGCCCCCCACAGTGGGGGCCCTTTTGGCCCCCACTCTGATCACATGACATAAGTTCTCAAATTATCTGTTGCCCATTCCACAGCAGGGTTCTCTACATTTATGTTGGGTTGACTCTGGCCAGCAGGTAAGTCTCCACCCAATCGCTCTCTCACTCACCATCAGTAGGATAGGAGAGACGATCAGAAGGGTAAAAGCAAGAAAAACACGTGGGTCAAATAAAAGGCAAAGCAAAATGCAAGCAAAACATAACAAGGAATTCATTCACTAATTCCCACTGGCTTGCAGATGTCCAGGCATTTCTTAGTTGGGAAGACCAATATCATAATAATAAATGTCTCACTTTCCTTCTCTGTTCCTTGAGCTTTTATTGCTGAGCATGACAACATAGAGTATGGAATATCTTTTAACACAATTCAGGTCATTTGTGCTGACTCTATCTGCCTGAAAATTCTCATGCATTCCCAGTCTACCGACTGGGACAGAGTGGTAAAAAGCCTTGGTGCTGTGCAAATGCTGTTTAGAAACAGCTAAAGCACTGGCAGGTTATCAATATTACTTTAGTCACAAATCTAAAATATAGCACCAGGCGGGCTCTTATGAACAAAAATACCTCTATCCCAATCAGATCCAGTGCAGCATTTGAGATGACATGAGCTGTGCTACCAGAGTTCTCAGATTGTAGCTATACAGCTCTGCACCAGCACCTACTTTCTCTTTACTTCCCATGCCGTATATTTTGTGCACTGATATTTGAGATACAGCCCCAAACATAAATTGTGGGAGGAATCATGGGAATGTGCCCACCTCCCTCATCTGGTAAGCAGACTACTTTCTGAAGATGTTCTCACTCCACTTTGCCAGAAGAATCCCAATACGATCCGGTAACACAGCTTCCAATGTCAGGCAGATACTAATGCACAGGATGCAACCCTTCCTACTTGAGCTTTCCCCACAAGGAAAACATGACCTGGACCCTAATGCCTCTCATTGTGGCACATCCCTTCCCACGCCTATTATCCAATCAAAGTCTTCCTTCATAGATGAGCAACAAAACATTATTTATCATTATTACAACATATTAAGATAATGTATGTGAACTCTAGGTGTGGATATTGTGCTAGTCACTGCATATAAAAAGTTCAAAGCTGAAAGACTAGTTTAAGAGAAGAAAATATGAATAAAGATAGATGGGAAAATATGAAGAAAAAATAGAGAACAATTCTTCACCATAATAAAGGCTGATCTTCATCATAATACAGGCTGATCCCTGCACATAGAGCAGCTTGAAACACTGCAAACTCTTTGTTTCTTCATGTGATTTTAGAAGAGTTATAAGAAAAAATTTGAAAGACAGTAACACAAAAAATGCATAGATGGGGAGGCCTCTTCAAAGTGGAGGGTGGCATTCATGGTAAAAGGAAAGAATTTTCGTGGCTGAAATACAGGCATACTGGAACAAGGATTCCTTCCTATGGATGAAAGGGGACTGAGAGATGGGCAGAAAAGATGACACCAAGCTAGGAAGAATAAAGTTAAAGTTTAACTGACCATAGAAGACATATCAGTGGATGGTTCCAGTAGACGTTTTAACATGCCCAGAGTGAAAGATCAAGAAAAAAAATGTTTGCAACAGCATTCTGAGTGAACGAGCATGGATAAAGTTTTATTTGCTATGGCTGTAGGAAACATTGTAAAAAACTAAGACACAATCAGAAGGAAGAGTATGAAAAAAAATTTAGTTACATGTGTGAAGACAAAAGCCTTTAGTGAAGTAATATCACCTTTCTCACCCCTATCAAATACACTAAAAGTGCAAAGCAATGTTTGAGGTGAAACAACTGCAGCCTGGAGTGACAGATAGCAATAATTTTTAAGAGATGTGTAGATGGTAGATTATCACTAGGTAACTCTTTGGCTGCAGGATAGAAAGGCTATAATTCATGCACATGAACTAAATATTTTTAATCACTGTATGTATTAATATTATGTATTTTATTGATGTCTGACAAACATATAATTTGCAGCATTTTAAGATATATTGTAAGATTTAAAAAACCTTGGTGGACTAAATACATAAAGTAGCCATGTTTTTTGTGTGTAAGAATGCAATTTTGTAATTTCAATTTTTCATTATTTTCAAGAAATATTTCACCAAAACTTCTATAACCAAGTATGTTTTATAATATTCTTCAGTATTTCTAAGTTTCAGCATCAAGGCTCATTTTTTGGGCCAAACATTATGTAGCAGCCTAAAATTAGCACATTTTTACTGCAGTATTAAAAATTATCATGACTGTCCTTCAAATGAAGTAGGTACATAGCCCGGGGCTCTTCCAAGAAAAGTATTTTTTTATTTTTAAAATTTTTACTATTATAACTCATGAATAGTAAATATGATTTTCATCATAGTAAAACCTGGGAAATGACAGTGTTTTAAAAGGTTTTACACAAAAATAACTACCTACCTATTGGAGGTAGTTGCAAGGGATTACTCCTTTCTATACATTATGATCAACTTCCAGTGGCTTGCACAGTAGAGTGTTTATTTTATTTTTGTAACAATGATCGTTGCGCTAATGGGGAGAGCAGAAGTTCCAGTGAGACTTCTATCTTTTGTGTATATAGGCTGCTAAGGAAGCCTATACATCAGCAGTCAAGACTTTTGACTCTTCCACCCCAGCAATCAACAAACTCTGAATAAGAGGTAACAAACCCCCACAGAGTACTATATGGAATAGAAAGACTTAATAACATCTCTGTAGACTCTTAAAACCACGGCTATGTGAGCAGTGATTTAGAAGCTACCTATCTAAAGAAAACAGAAAATATCCAAGGAAAGTCCAAACTATCAGCTTCCCAGAAGTCAGTGAGCCGGTAAGTATTAGACCTTTGTGAAAAGGGACATGCACTTATCTGCAGAAATGTAATTTGAAATACTTGTTTTGGTGTGCTTTATCACGCTGATGGCGTTTTCAGTAACATTACCATGGTTATGATCCCTCATGTGACAAGACGCAGCATAGCAAAGGAAGATGAGGTCTTGGCAACCTAATTCAGGATGTCTGGAGAGCATGAAAGCAGCATAAAGCCTCTATTCTAAAGATGATGATTATTTCTGTATTCACGGGCATGGATTTGAAAGTAGCTAGCTGGGCAAATATATTCTGTGCAGTTTTTGTATTGTGTGTTTGCACGTTAATTTGGGCAGCATTCAGGTGTTGTTACATTTAAAGAAAATATATAAAATATGCTGATGAATGCAAAATTTTTGCTAGTGTGTTGATGAATAGTGTATAGTTCCAGCAGCTCCAGAGGCCCCAGACCATACAGAAATGTACTGGTAGTTCAAACTGAATGAAATTTAACATTTATAGACCCTATAGAACAGTCCCTTAAAATTTTTAATGTATGTCAGTGGCATTTTGGGGTGGATTTTTAATCATTTTCAAGTTGAAGACTTGTTGCAATGTGCTAATACTGGGACATAATGACAAATGATGCCTGTAGCAGCTGCTTTCCACAGCAGTTGTTCTGAGCTATGGAGATTATTCTGACACAGATCAGCTCTGTGTCCTGATTTCCACAACCTAGGCTAGCAAAATGGTTAGGTGTATATTTGACAATCAGCATCTGCTCAAGTCCTGCTGATTTAACCTGAATGATTTCTCTATGAAAGCTGTAACAAGGATATGATCTGCTTAAGTAGCAGTAAAAATAGAAATGTTTGGTTTGCCCGTGTGTCTGAATACAATGGTTTTAAATGCTACATGCAGGAATATGTGAGCCACATCTTGGCTGCTCCTGACACCTAGGCTAGCTAAATTAAAGCTAAAGTGATTTGGCTATTGTAATGGTTTCAGTTCGCCTTTCTTATCTTTTGTGAGATAGGAGATTTGGAGGAATGTAAAACAGGCTCAAAACTTAAAGAATTGAAAAGGTTTATTAACAGAACTAAAAGAGAAAAGAAAATAATAAGAAATTAAAGCAAAACCCTTCTTTTTACTCCCACACCCCCCTCCTCCCTTTTACCCTTTCCCAAACTAGCACAAAGGATAATACAATATGATTTTTGGCCAGNGACGCCACAATGAAGAAAATCTCCGTTGTACGGGCTTTATGATGCTGAAAATCCCCACTTTCTTTGTGCTGCTGGCTTCTTTGATGTTAGTCTCAGCTCCATCGGCCCCTACTAAGATCTCCGTGGGCCACGTGGTGGGGGGGAGGGGGAAATCCTCAGAAACCTCTGCTGAGTGGTCTCAGCTAATTGGAGCCATTATGGCTGGTCCTCAGCTGCCGAGCACTGAGGGATCCTCCCGCCGGCACGCCAGCACCTCGGGGCCGTGTCCCGGCACCGGGGGGAGGGGGGGGAGAGGCCTAAGGCCGCTCTGAGAAGCGGCTCCAGCCTCATCTCCTTTCCCCTCCCGCAGGAATGGCAAAATCAAAAGAGAGGCACTTCCTGTGTCCTCCAGACTTTAAATATGGAAATTCCGAAAAGCGCTACTGGTCAGACAAGCTGTCTGTCAGCTCAGGCTCAACCTACCACACCTCTACAAGATAAAGAAGACTTATTTAGCTTCATTCAAAGGGGAACTGAGTTTGAAAAAGTCCTTTACTGGGTAGGGACTGATAAAAAACAGACTTCAGAATTAAAAATAGAGGAATGTCACAGACTTCTCCAGGAGACTGCAAGACGGGTGATTATTTGAATTTTGCAAGAAACACCTTATCCTTCTATTTGCACAACCATGATTTTACCATTATATGTTGATTTTGATAAAGAGATGGTGAATGAAAAATTTGTCATAGGGGTACCACCATCAGGCTGTAGCTAGACCACTGGTGATGCTACTGATTGAAGGAGTGTGAGCAAGAGTAACTGTCATCTAATCTTGACCCACTTGATTCTGTCTCGTTTGTTGCGCATCTGTGGGGCTGTATAGTAAACTCTCTGGGGAAGGTTGTACTGCTGCTGGTATCTATACAAAGCTCAGAAATATATGCTCTCAGAATAGCTTGGTAACGTAATTTGCAATGTTAATTCTAGGAAGAATGTAGGCAACATTTAAAAAGTTTAATATACAGCTGCTGAGCCATTATATGTCTTGTAACCACAGCCTCTTCTGTCAGATCTACACTACTTTGTACTAGAGATTCAGCACATGGCATTTTATGAAGTTGCACTTCACTTCGTCCAGCAGTGACTATGATAGGCTGCTCTGCTCCCAACAGTATTTGTAATAGATTTTATTTCAGGAGTCCCCTTGCTTAAATCCTAATGTTCTCATATGTGATACTGTCTCCCATGATATTCTCATAGGCAAGCTCTGGAAGTGTGGGCTGGACAAGTGGATGGTGAAGTGGATTGAGAACTGACTGAATGGGAAAGCTCAGAGAGTTGTGATCAGTGGAAGAGTCTGGTTGGAAGCTTGTGACTAGTGGTGTTGCCTGAGGCTCAGTACTGGACCCAGTATGGTTTAACTTGTTCATCAATGACTTGGATGAAGGGGCAGAGACCTCCTCAGAAAGTTCACTGATGGCACAAAGCTGGGAGGAGTGGCCAATACCTCAGAGTGCTGTGCAGCCCTTCAGAAGGACAGATTGGAGAGTTGGGCAAAGAAAAACTGTCTGAAACTCAACAAGGGCAAATGAAGGGTCCTACCCCTGGGGAGGAATAACCACACCAGAACAGGCTGGGGCACTGACCTGCTGGAAAGCAGCTCTGCAGAAAAGGACCTGGGGGTCCTGGTGGACTGTTGTCTGTGAGCCAGCAGTGTGTCCTTGTGGCCAAGAGCACAAAAGGTATCCTGGGGTGCATTAGGAAAAGCATTGCCAGCAGGTCGAGGGATGTGATCCTGCCCCTCTGCTCAGCCCTAGTGAGGCCACATCTGGAGTGCTGTGTGCAGTTCTGGGCTCCTCAGGACAAGAGAGACACGGAGCTCTTGGAGTGGGTCCAGCAAAGGACTGAAAATGATGAGCAAACTGGAGCACCTCTCTTATGAGGAAAGGCTGAGGGAGCTGGGCCTGTTCAGCCTTGAGAAGAGACAACTGAGAAGGAACCTTATCAATGTCTGTCAGTATCTGAAGGTGGGGNCAGCCTTGAGAAGAGACAACTGAGAAGGAACCTCATCAATGTCTGTCATTATCTGAAGGTGGGATGTCAAGAAGATGAAGCCAGGCTCTTCTCAGTGGTGCCAAGCAACAACACAAGTGGTAACGTGCACAAAGTGGAACACAGGAAGTTCCACCTGAACATGAGGAACAACTTCTTTACTTTGTGGGTGACAGCACTAGACCATGGTGCCCAGAGAGATTGTGGACTGTCCTTCTCCAGAGATACTCAAAAGCCATCTGGCCACAATCCTGAGTAATATGCTCTAGGAAACCCTGCTCGAGGAGAGATGGCCTCTAGTTGTCCCCTCCAACCTTACCCATTCTGTCATTCTGTGGTCCCTGAATAATAGTCAAATAGCCAACAAAGGCCATGCAGACCTGGCCTCAGCTGCTAGTATTGAAAATTAACCAGGGCAGCACACACTATGTTGTCAAATGAGCATCTTTTTCTTGCAGCATGATTTTCAAAGCTACACTGAATATGTATGGCTTTATGAAACACCTTAAAAAAAAGCAAAAGGTCTACCCTGCACTATTTAGTCAGAAATTCAATGCTCCAAAATTTATTAAATTTTTAGGTTATGTAAGAAAGGGGAAAAAGAAATAAGTATGGAACAGAACACTTACCAAGAAACTTCCAGTCTTAAAGTTGCCCCATAGTATTACAAAACCTATAAATACTCTCAGTGGTATAAGAAAATACGTTTGGCTAGGCTAGAAGTGATTTCAATCTTTTTTAATAATTATTTTGTAGTAAGAACTTATCTGCTAATACTGAATCAGCCCAGTATCGCTCTCTGATGCACTAGAAAAAGAGATTCCCCAGGGATGATGTGAAAAACCTTGTCACGAATGCACGACTTGCTCACTGGTATAGCCTTGTCCTTTCAGTCAGGAGTTAATTATTGCTCTTGCAATTGAATTGCTTCCTCAACTTAGGTAAAATATTCAGCAGTCCATTGTATAAGGTTCTAACAATTTTACTACCAGTGTCTACAAATTGATTGCCATAGTTATTTAACATCCACCCAAATGTGACTGTTCGTAATACAAAATTTGCACTGCAATAAAGAGAGGAAGCCTAGAGAAATGAAATTACTGACTCACAAATTAATCTCTTACAAATCAAGAAGGTCAAAGCTAGACTAGTATTTCATAGTCAAATTAAATGCCATGAGCATCAATATGTAAACACTGTTAATAAATCTGTGCATTTCATTTCAAGTTGTGGCATAAGTATTGTTTAGTTTTAACATAATAGATAATTATTTTTAAAAGTACCACTGAAAATATTATTACTAATGTAGGAAAAAGAAAAAATCAGACTGGATTTCTTTCTTCGATTTGACTAACAGTTTTAAAAATCTCAGCCAGCATATAATTATGGACATTCTAGTATATGCTGGACTAGTTAAGATCTGCCTTGGAATTATGGAGATTTTCTAATAAATACTTTCTTAAAAAGACATGTTTGGAAAAATAACTGTTCAATGTACCAACAAAAGTAAGGAGTTCAGTAAATACGTATTTGCATATAATAGTTTAACTTGTGTCCAGAACTGATCCCCTGCATCTGATAAAGTTGGTGCTGTAAATTTACTTAAACAGGAATGAACCAGAGTTCAATCATGTGAAAATTATAAATGAATATTTAAAGATCTGATTTGATCTCTGCACTATATTGTTACACTGAGACAGAACTCTTTCCTGGCCAGAATAAAATCTTCATACTACAGCTATGATCATTCCTTGGCCATATGTAGCCAAAGGGATCGTTACGAGCTGATAAGGTAGGTACAACTTTTATTCTGAAGGAACAAATAGAACTGAGGCAGTCTAATCCAAATTTATTCAATTTATTCAAATAATACAATTCTCCAAATGCAGGACACCTAGAACATCTTTATATTCTGAATACAAACCTAATCAAGTGCAAATGAGTGCTCAATACTAGAATATTTTACCAAAGCCCATTTAGGTCTGTGTAAAGAAAAAAGGAAATAATATAATTTTGTTCAACTCGAGCTACCTCATTGGTTTCCTTTTAACAAAAATACTTCAAGCCTTAACGGAGAAATATCATCACATTTAAAAGTAAAGGATAACACTAGCACAGCTGTGCAGAGAATACACAATGGTTTTACCTAACAACCAAATTAAAAATTAAAAATATATATCCATTCAAAATTTTGCTAGTTCTGCTACTGTAAACTACTGTTACTCTAGTTGAGTAATTCTTGTCTTTGACAGGAAATTAATTACACACAGTGAATGGCAGATGGAGGACAGACCTGAAATGCTGTTCTTAGAAATGGGAAAATAAATTCAGCCATGTCATACTGATATCAAAGTCATTATTAGAAATTAAATGTTAATTCCTCATTACATGAGCAGACTGACAGGAAACTTTTATTCATTCAAAATTATTTTACCATTTATGCCATCAAATACATTTAGGAGACACAAGCAAAAGTATCATTCCTTGGTCAGATAGCTTTGAGCAGTCAGGAAACATCAACAGAACAGTGGGAGACTACTCCATTACTTTTGTTAAATCTTAAGATTTATCATTTTAATAAAGCTTAATGATTTGTTTTTTCTTCTTCTGAAAAGATATTTTTTCAGTGTGGAATAAACAGGCAATGGATACTAGTGCATATGCTAAACTGGCGTGTTTGGGTCAGCACAAACGATCAAAAATTAGTGACAACGCTTAGACTTTACTAAACAAGACCTCAAATAAATGTAGTTCCACCTGATTTTCTCAAACTTTAGCAAGTTGAAATAAAATTTGAAATCTCCTACCCTACTACATTTTCTTAATTTTTAGGAAAGTGTAATTTTGCCATAGGACTTTACTGTGCTACTACTAGTTCAATTTTCATAAGGGATGAAATGCAACATGGTTGAATAAAATATAAAAGTGATAAGAGCAAAGATGAGTGATCCAGAACGGCAGGGATATCTTAAGCCAGATTTTAGTGTCAAAAAAAGTCTGTACATTTCCTGTATGGATCAAGGAAGAAAATTCCTAATGGGGATGCTTTGATATGTAGACATCAGTACACCTGTTGACCAGTTCCACTCCTGCAAGTGATGAATTGTAAGATAAAACCAAACAGAAGTTTTGTGGTAAATGGAGGGGTTTTTGCTAAAGGCTAAGGGGGCACTGATGCAGAAAAATAGGAGGAAGATGTTTGCAGAGGCATAGAAGGAGACGTCCCAGCAAATCATCCCTGTGTGGGGACCTAGGGCTCTGGGCTCCTAGGGAAATCCGCCTGAGCCAAGAGGATCCTGTGAAGCAGGAAGAGCAGTGAAGCAAGAAAATGTGCATGGCATTTATTACTCTGTATATTTGAGCTATGCCAAAGGTGACATTTTGGCTGTACAAAGATTTTAAAAGAGCATGGATATTTGCTTTCATTTTTGTATATTTGTTGCATATTCCTAGTGACCAGCTTCCTAGTGTAAGGGAAGGAATGTGACATATAAAACAAAAACAAAGCCGCTAGACTGCTTAGGTGACAAGGTCTTATTTGTCTTGATGGGGTAAGAGAAACATTTTGTCCTTGTAAGATATATATTTGGCCACAGAGGCCAATACCAGTCCTGAAACATATGCAGATTTCTCTCACAAGTCTTATATTGTGGAATTCAGGAGACCAATCTAATAATATCCACAGTGGGAGCTTTGTCATAACAAATGGGTCACTGAGGATGCTGTCATGGATATCTGCACTGACATGAAATGGGAATACATCTTTGGAAATACATATGATGGCAAAAAACTAAAAGTAACATATTGTCATTACATCTGCATCTCACTGCAAGACATGTCAAGATGGATTTGGTATTCAAAACAGAGCCATTTTAAAAACAGAGAATGCTTAAGAAGGAGCCAAGAGAGACAAAAGAGTGTGCAAACATAAAAAGTTGAAAAATTAGAGTTTACACAGTTCTTCAAATAGAAAGTTAAGAAACATGAAATTGCATCCTACAGGTATGAGGTATTAGGTATAGGCATTACCTGGTTCATGAAGAAATGTCTGCTTTTGATGACCTCATTTTATTGTGCCAGAAAGTAAATTAGACTACCAAGGAAAGAGTGTGAACATCTAATAAGAAATAAAAATGTTTACAATATTGTAATTGTTCATCTTCTAAATTGCTTCTGTTTTTACCAGACAAGGAATTTTGGTTCTGGCAATACCAGGTGCAGATAAGTGGAAGTCACATTCAAAGACTATGTTGCAGTTTTACTTTCTGGTAGAACAAAGTTCTCAGCTTCTGAGAGATCAATCACCTACGGTGAAAAGCTAAAATATTATCATGAGTGCAGAAAATTTTTGTACCCTTTATACTTCAAGACAGTATAGAAAATTGAATTCAGGCTGAGTTGAAGATAACAGTATAGTGAATCAGTCAGTTTAACATTCCAGTCAAGTGCAAACAATGCTGCATGCTGGATCATGTGATAAGAGGAATTCACAGGTCAGACTGCATGGTACAGGGAGGTTCCTGCAGAACAGGGCATGTGGTGGCAAACATGAAACATGACATGGCAGGAGGCAATGTTCTCTCTAGACGCTGCATTCTCTGCTACCTGCTACACACTGCTTCTCTTTCATGCATTACACAAAATTTCTCTGTAGATCAACCTTCTACGCCTGGAATAGAAGAGGAATTGTAACTGAACTGGAAAAGCACTATCTGCAAACCCTGAAGCTCAGCAATATGAGAGAAACACAGACATGTGAATTGTACATAATTCTGAGGTTAGACAGATCTGAAAATAAGTCTCTGTAGGCACTGGCAAAAAACCAAACCAAAACAAAACCAAACCAAACCAAAAAAACCCACAAACAAGCAAACAAAAAAACACCCCCAAAACCCCCCCAAAACAACACCAACAAAAAAAGCGCCCACAACTAACATAAAGACCACCCCAAAAAAACCCAGAAACTTATATCTTCTGTTTTTTCAGTCTATGTCACCAAATAGTTTTGATAATTACATTCTGAACAAGTCATCTTTGGGGTGCAAG
This sequence comes from Aleadryas rufinucha, assembly GCA_013397815.1. NCBI lineage: Eukaryota > Metazoa > Chordata > Aves > Passeriformes > Aleadryas > Aleadryas rufinucha. The sequence goes on along the minus strand of VZTH01008951.1, from coordinate 684,951 downwards.
GAACTGCCCTGTTCTCTAACAATGCTGCAGGTCAGAGAAAATCTACCAAAAAATGTAAAAGTATAGATTGCAAAAGTAAATAGGGACTTAGCCTAATTTACTTTAAATTGTCTTAAAACTTGCTTCAACAAGATTTGTCGTAGTTAGAAACTGTTGTATGTTTTTGCATACTGAGACTGTGGCTGTGTTTGGAACATTACTTGCAAGAAACCTTGGACATTCTTCTGGATTTCCAGTTTCTATAAATGTGACCGAGCCAGTCTCTCATTTTGCAGAATGTTGTCTCATAAAGAAGTTTTCACTGAGACTTGGAGTATCAGACGCGTACAAAACTGATACAAAAACTGAAGAACAATTATCAGTAATTCAAGCAAAACTTGAAATATATTTGTAGCCTTTACATACTAGAACTGTATAGTTTATAGTTCCGGAATTGTGCTGACCTTTCTATAACAGAAAAGATTTTTTTTTTTTAATGAAAAGCATGCAGTTTAAATGGAAAATGACCATGAGGAGTTCTTAACATTTTCTTTTATCTTTCTCTACAGGGAAAAAGAAAAGGTATCACATTACGGGAGCAATTGAAAAAGAAGGTAAAATATTTTTATAACAGATTTTCTCTACTTTATAAAAAACCTGGTTGGTAAAGGAAGCAATAAAGAATTGTCTTCTTTTGTTATTGGTAAAATATCTAAATTTCTTCTAGGGAATATTGAGAAGAAGACCACGTAAATAAATTGAGATTTTTTTTTTTTTTTGGTAGATATGGCTTGAAAAATATCTTTGAGACGGCTGTCATGGGTGCTTTTTTTTCTACATTTAGGAACTAAGTGTGCTATTGAGGAGCTGAATCCTACCTTCTAAGTGTACTCAATGTTTGTGTCCAGGCACATGAGAAGATTGACATATTTTCCTCCAGGTTCCTCCCTGGATCAGTCAAACTGCAGTGTAGAAATATAACTGTGTTTGCAGGCACAGGCCCTGATAAGGAGCGGGAAAGATGAGTTCATACACAGTGGCAGAGACTGTTGTCCACCTCCGTTCGAATGTGGACAGAAAAGCAGGTGTCTGTCTGCACCCTATTGAAACATAATCATAATGAGCTACTCCAAGCTTGCTATCTAGAAATTCAGCTTACATACAAGACTTTATTGACAGAAACTTCATAACAGATTCAGTGTGCTTGCCTCACTGCTTCTCCTGCAGATGTAATCCTGCAGTGTGGCTCATAGTGAGAGAGGACTTTCAGATGCTTATTGAATGATCTGGCTTATAAAATAGCTCATTTTCTCCCTGTTTCCTGCTTCTGATTCCTAGAGCCTTCTGTTCAGCTGATGCTGAAGCAGAGAAAAAGATACCTCTCTGCTAACTTCAGGTCTTAATATTATCTGACAATGGGGCTTCTGCTGATGTGAGAGCCTAGTTATATGGAACAGGCATCCAGCTGAAGATCAAAGTTCAAGAATGAAAAACTCAAGGAAAAGGAGTATTTTCACTTCACCTCTTCACTACCATTTTCCAATATCACCATAAACCAAGCAGAAATTTCAAATGCCTGAAAATGTCCCGAGACCTGTCCTGTCCTGGACTCCTGGGTACAATGAGTACATATAATTCATATTGGATGTTTAACTCAGGTTGAGTCTCTGCACATGTGTAGAATACTCAGTCATTAATACCTCAAGTGGCTGATTGAACTGCCAGCTGCCTTCAGCCAGAATGCTGCAGAAAAATCACTTGACAAATTTTTGGAAAATCTCTTCTGGTGGAAATTTCAGAAGTCCCTGGGATCCCCCTGTCAAAACCAACTGCTAGGCATTACCTGGGTGTTTCAGTGTATGCCTCGATTACCAGCCTGGGTGGAAAATCTTCCCATCCCAGAGATCCCCCTGTGCAGCTCTACACACAGAGTTTACCATATAGGTATATAAATTATAACCAAAATTAGAATTTCACCTTGTATAGACAAGGCTTTGCTGGAGGCTGATTACTGCCTTCTCTTAAGGAAGATTTCCATCATTCAGATGCCTTCCTGGCTTAGTGTGGCAGCTTCAATTTTTTGATGAAAAAAGTGTCATTTAGAATACATGCTATTTATAATTAATTTATTTCATCTGAAGTAAACAAAGTCCATTTGTAAATTTATGCATCTTAAGGTGTAGGATTTTTGTCATGCATTCTCCAGAACCTTCTGCTATAAAATAATCAGAAAGGATAAAGAAAAAAAAAGACAGAATTAATTGCATTTATACATAAAATGTGCCATTTCTTATTCTGAGATTTGCCATTTATACATTTTAAAAGTCAATAGTTATGTGGAAAAACAGTAGCTTCTGTGCCAATTTTTACTTGAATAAATTGACATACATGCCAGAGGATAGGAAACTTTATGAACTTTTTTCTTTTTATGCTGCAGGATGTGTCTTGAAAATTTTGCAAAAATTATGCCATCTGGTTATCCATTTGCCCATCATCAGCCATGAAGTAAGGTGGAATAAATGTCGTTTATTCAGCCTCCCTAGATTCAAACTAAATCAAAAGTGCAATTTGTTTGATCTAGTATAGTAAGATATGTCTGCTGGGATTGATTAAAGGAAAAATACTGAGTGCCACAATCCTAGAGTATATTTCAACATCAAAGATGTTTCATTTTGTTCTTTGAATACAATATGAAGATAACAGATAAAACCATTGTGTAATGCTAAATCCTTTAGACCAGAAATGCCTGTAAATTAATTTACGCGCATAATAATTCCAGCTCACTGGAGTGCCATGGTCTGACAGATTTAGGAATTTTTATTTGAAGTCATTAATAAAATAATGTCCATGATGTAAAAAATAGTTTTCAACATATTTTATATTAGTACCATAGAATTACAGCACCTATTACCCATGACTGAAAGAGAGTATTTGTGGGAAAAATTATAGATTAATTGCCCAGCAGATATTAATTTCTATAATGCTACTGAAAATGAAACAGCTACAGCATAACCATTGAAAATATGATCCGTGTATTCGACATACCAAATTGTTTTATTTCAAGTGCCAAATTCTTAACATTCAAATACTTTCTTCACATGAGCAGCTTTTCAGAACTGAAACTTTCTGAAGTAGTTAGGATTTTAAAAACCTAATGAAGTGGTTCTCAAAATTATCTTTGGAAAATATATGTTAGTTAGGATGGTATTCACCTCACAAACACATAACCACTCAAAAGCTAGTATTGCAAGTTGGCTAGATAAATTTAAAAAAACATGCAAAAGAAACCCCAAAAATCCACCCACAGAATAAAAATGAGAATTATTATTTTAGATGACTTGAAAATTTTGACCTAAAATTTAATTTTTTGTGATTTCTTTATCAGACAATCAAATTATAAACTATGATTCTTAAAATGTTATTTACCTCCTTTTACTTTTAGCACTGCAGGGGGCATATACAACTCAAATATCAAAGGCTACGGGTCTAACTTCTCTTCTGTTCAATTTAAAGAGAGGATAATAAATTCCTCAAAGAACTTCTTTCATCCAGCTACTAGTTGAGTTTCTATAGGTTGGGCTCTAGGCTATAATTCTGGAGAATCTTTACATTTTTTTTCGTTTCAACAATTTTGAAATATTATGAAGTCTAATAAAGCACTCTTTTTACAGAAAGTGGGGGAAAAAAGAGAATATTTCTCTGCATCACATCTTTGTGGAAAACTGAGAAATGTGTAAGGCTAAATACGTGCTTAGCATCTAGTGCTCATTTCTTGCACCTATTTTAGGCTCTGGGTTGTTACTGTCACTATGACAGTCCTGTGCAAAACAGGAACTGGTGGCTATTTTGCACTCAATAAATCAAATAATTTTCCAGATTGCATGAACCACTACATTGGGTACATAAACAGTCCATCCTCCTGCCCTGCAAGACAAGCCAGGGAGGAAGAAGACTGACCCGTCTGAACAGCTTTGTCTGGAAAAGGAGAGCTTTTTTCCTTTGGAAGGACAGTTATCACCATGATGAATCTTCATCTTTTGTTTGATACAGAGGGAAACATAGTGACAAAGGATGAGGAAAAGGCTGAGGTACTTAATGACTACTTTGACTCAGACTTTAAGAGTACATTGTTGTCAGGGTACCCAGCTCCCCGAGCTGTCAGTCATCCTAGAGAACAGGGAAAGGGTGTGGAACGAAAGTCCCACAATCCAAGGGAAAATGGTCAGCAGCCTTCTACACCAGTTAGACACACGCGAGTCTATGGGGCCAGATAGAATAAACACAAGGATACTCAGAGAGCTGGTAGAAGTGCTCAATGAACTGATTTCCACAATTTATCAGCAGTCCTGTCTAACTGGAGAAGTCCCAGTTGACTGGAGGTAGGCAAATGTGATTCCCATCTAGAAGAAGGTCTGGAGGGAAGTTTTGGGAAGCTACAGGTCTTTCTGTCTGACCTTGGCTCCAGGTAATGTCGTGGAGCAGATCACCTGGAGTGCTATGACACAGCAGGACAAATAGGAGATCAGGCCCAGCCAGCATGGATTTATGAAAGGCATGTTCTGCTTGCATCCAGGCTGTGGATATTGTTGATCTGGACTTTAGTAAAGCTTTTGACAATATTTTCCCCTGGGGAAACTGGCTGCTGAAGGCTTGAATGGGTGCACACTTTGCTGGGTAAAAACTTGCCTGGATGACCAGGCCCAGAGAGTGATGGTGAATGGACTGAAGTCCAGCTGGTGGCCAGTCACTAGTGGGGTTCCCCAGGGCTCAGTGCTGGGGCCAGTCTTGTGTAATGTCCTTACAAATGAACTTAACAAGGAGATCAAAGGCACCCTCAGCCAGTTTGCAGTCGACACCACATTAGGCAGGAATGTTGATCTCCTGTAAGTAGGAAGGCTCTGCAGAAGGATATGGACAGGATAGATCTATGGACCAAGCACAGCTGTATGAGGTTAAACAAGGTGAAGTACCAGGTAAAGAACTTGCATTTGGGTCACAACAACCCTATGCAGCCCTACAGGCTGGGAAACAGAGTGGCTGGAAAGTGGCCCAGAAGAAAAGGATCTGGGAGTGTTGTTTGGCAGCTGTTTGAACATGAGCCAGCATGTGCCAAGGTGGCCAAGAAGGCCAATGTCATCATGACCTGTATCAAAAATAGTGTGCCCAGTAGGGCACAGGGCACACTGTGCAGGGCAGCAATTGCCCCCCTGTACTCAGCTCTTGTGAGTCCATACTCAAATCCTGTGTCCAGTTCTGGGCCCTCACTACAAGAAAGACATTGAGGTGCTGGAGTGTGTCAAGAGAAGGGCAACAGAGTTGGTGAAAGGTCTGGAGCACAAGTCTGATGAGGAGCAGCTGAGAGATGGGGTTGTTTAGCCTGGAGAAAAGGAGGCTGAGGGGAGACCATATCACTCTCTACCTGAAAGGGGGTTGTAGGTAGTGGTGGTGGTGGGCGGGGTGGCTTCTTCTCCCAAGTAGCAAGTGATAGAACAAGAGGAAACAGCCTCAAGTTGTTCCACGAGAGGTTTAAATTGGATATTAGGAAAAATTTCTTCATGGAAAGAGTGGTCAGACATTGGAACGGGTTTCTCAAGAGAGTGGTTGGATTACCATTCCTGGAGGTATTTAAAAGACCTGTAGATGTGGCACTTAGAGAGGGACATAATTTAGTGGTGGACTTGGCAGTATTAGGTTAACGGTTGGGCTTGATGATCTTAAGGGTCTTTTCCAACCCAAATTATTGTGTGATCCTACCTGAATATTGTTGTACGCCACTGCTTTCTGAAAACTGCATTTAAGGAAAAAAACTGTAGAGAAATATTTCAAGTTTTGGACAGGAAGTCCTTACTGATTTTGTTAGTTGTCTAGGACAGGTAAGTTTACAAGCAGATGCCTTTTGATTATATTAATTTCCAATTTTCTATTAAATAGCATGAATGTTAGCCATTAGCCATAACCACCATGGTTTTAAAATATGAAAGTATTGAAATATAATTTTAGGGGGACACCCTTAACAAATGTGGGAAATACGTTAATTGTGCCTGGCATTGGTTACATTTGAAATTAATAAAACAGTGACCTGTGACAATGGTCTTGTCTCAGTTTATAAGTATTCCATGCCAATAAGGACAAGAGAACACAGTCTTATGCAATGTCAGGGGAGGTTCAAGTTGGACATTAGGAGGAATTTCTTCGCAGAAGGGGTGATTGGGCATTGAACTGGACTGCCCAGGGAGGTGGTGGAGTTACTGACCCTGGACATGTTTGAGGAAAGACTGGATGTGGCACTTAGTGCCATGGTCTAGGTGACATGGTGGTGTCCAGTCATACGTCAGACCCGATGATCTCAGAGGTCTTTTCCTCAACCTAGTTGACTCTGTGATTCTGTGAATACCCACCTAACATTGAGCCAACACAGCTGGCACATTTGTACCAACCCGACCTACAGTCTGATTTACATGAAGTTGTTGTCAAATCCTATTTTCAGATTAATCCTTGCTCTTCATGGTGTTGTGCTACTTCACAAAGACAATATTGTTTTTGAATTTGTTGGTCTTAAGAGATCAAGCCTTTCTTTCCACACTCTCTCCTATACAAATGAAAATAAATTGAAGTGATACTGATTTTTCTCTCTGTGTCAGTGGCTGAGGAAGGGAATGAAAAACAAACTTGCTGACACTTGAATTTATTTAAGACACAGAAGGAATATGCTTACATGCCATTAGCAGTATATCTCTATAAGAGTAATTCATCTGAACAGTTTCTCATGGAGAAGTATGCTTTTACATTTTACAGAAGAGGTAATAAAATGATACATCTTTTGTTTTTTATGTCATCTTTCAGAATTTGTAAAATATTTTAATCTAAAATGAACCAACCAACTCTAAACAGACAAGCAAATAAAATTGCTCACAAGAGAAGAAAATGTTCAAGGTTATTTTAATATATGTAGTTTTGCTTTTGCTATTCTTTATTTAAGTTTCTAGGTTTATGAGCAGAGCATCAATCCTGTTTTTGTGAGGTTGTCTTGCCATGATATCTATCAGATACTGCCTTGCATTGGCTGTTCAGGTGCTGCCTGCTGCTGTATGTTAGGGTAGTCAGTTCTGCTGTCTGGCATGAAATGGTTTGTATTTTGGGGTTTGATTATGTTTCTTGGATGCTTTGTGTGACACAGCCTAGAAAGGGACAAAACAAAGGGACAAAACAAACACTACTGCTTTACAGATCAGTTCGTTGTAACTACTTGTTAATGCTCTATAAAAGTAGGTACATTGTGTTCCAAAGAGAAAGAGCTGAAGGCTATCATCTGAAAGACAAAGCAGTGCAGATGTGTAAGATAGCTGATAAAGGCATCCTGGCTAATGCAGAACTGACCTTGAAAATTTTCAGTTACCTGTACTGTCATACATTGTGGATGCTAAAAAGCTTTAGCAGAGAAACTTTCCAGCTTTCTGCAGCATCTTGTGAGGCTGCAGCTTTTAATGAGAGCTCTGCCTTTCCCATGAAAGCTATTAGAAACAATGCTATGGGTTTTGTAAACTAACTTTGCTATTTTGCACCTGCAGATAGTTTGTAGAATTGTTGTGATACTGACTAGAGTAATATTTTGGAATGGGTGTTGGGAGAACTGACAAATCACTTCAGGTGGTGGATGGCTTCAGGTCCAATGACCTTATACCATGCTAGACTACTAATGTATAAGACTAGTTGAATTAATTAAATAAAGACACTTCTTCTTCACCTTTCTTCCTGGTCCAAACCTGTGTTGGTTTTCTCTCCGTGCTCCCTACTACGGCGACAATACATTGGTATTAAATAACCTGAAACTGTCACCCATAAACCAAATCTTCCTCCATAAACTGGGCAGCAGCAGTCTCATACATACAGATGCTGACAATGCTGTTGAAGGCCATACTTCCTTCTGGCACCTGCTACTTCTTACTCTGCCAACAGCAGCAACTACTACTGCTTGTGGCCATGCTTTATGTGAACTGCCCTTTTAAAGGAGCTCTTCCCCTTCCTCACGACTCGAGATGATTGTACAGCTCCCAGTTAAATGATCTTCCTTGATATACTACAGAAAAATCACACATGAGCAAGGCTGCTCTTTTTTTCTGCTTGCCTTTGCCAGCTTGATAGAGAGGATTTTCTGGTCTCTTCTAGCACCGAAGGGGTGCAAGTCTTCCTGAAGTCTCACTGACTTTAGTATCCATACAGAGGTTCTTTTTTTGCCACTGATTCATATAGAAAGAAAAGATGAAGCCCACAGAGAAATGTCATGAGTAAACTAACCCACCACAGATTCAAAATTCCTATAGTTGTAGAAAAAAATTTAATTTCACAGAATTCTCCACAACCAGAAGCATAAAATTTTCATTCCCATCAAAGGATATTCACTGGAAAAAGTCATCAAGTTTATTAGAATTTATCTTAATATAATTTTATGTCCCTTTTTAGCAAGATGAAGTCAATAAATGTGATAGACATCTAGAAGTGTTACACATTTGAATATTGTTTTCCTATGTACACATCAATTCCCTTTAATCACATGGTTCTGAGCCAGCACCACAACAGTTAGGATCTCAACATGTGGTGGCAAAGGACAAATAAGTAAATAACTGAGGCTAAACTGTTTCTTTCTAAACGAAGAGATATTTTAAAATTAGAAACAACAGGGAGCATATCTGGGTATGCAACTGCTCCTTGTGAATACCAAACTGAATCCTATCAGGTGTGCTGTATAATACAGCAGATGTCTTGCTTCTTTAATAGAACTAGAGAAAACACTGTGGACTGTATTCTATTTGGACTGGAATTCCCAATATGATGTACTGCTAAATAGCTCTATATTAGCTAAATGAGTTCCATATACATAATATGAGATTTATTTGAAGATCAATGTCCAGGAAAGATAATAGCTTGTCTGAAGTTTAAACAAAACAAGAAAAAAATACAAAACTCATTTTGTAAATTAATAAGCAAATTAAAATAAAAAGAAAAAAGAAAACACACCACAGCAAAAGACTGTGACTGCTAAAATTTGGACATTGTGCCTGTGTAACATCAAAAATTTTAAGCAGATATTATGCAGCTTAAAATAGAAAAATTGCCAGTGACGGCAAAAAGCAGACTTCTATGCATATGTAATAGGAAGCTGCCTTTCATTAAGAACTGTAATAAACAAGCATAGCAATGATCTACACCATTGTCATCATATAAATGTTTGTCTCATAGCATTCCTCATTAGCAAAGACTTTTCATTCACAATTAAAAAGTATAAGAAGGCTTACTAGTGCTGAATTTATTACCATTCTGCTATTTCAGTACCAGAGTCGATAAAGCAGTCTAATACAGAAAAGAAAAAGCTGTCAAATGAATATTTCTGCCTTTTACCAGATGGTGCACACCTTGCATTTTTAGTGATCTGAATTTAAATGAAGAGAAAAGAATATATTTCTAACTACCTGTAGGCTTCAGAATTCTTAAATATATTTGATTTAATATTAATACAGTATGTTTTACCAGATGATTTATTTGATGTACTAAGTAATTTATTTAATCCAGTATCTTACATGTAATACATGACATACCTAGTGTGACAGACAATGTATCTAATTCAATAAGGCAAAAGTTTAATTCTACAGCTTCTTTGCTCTTCTGAATCTTCTGAATAAAGATATACTTTATTGGAGCACTGAGTATTAATTTCAGTTTAAACAATTTCAAATCCAGTATTATGCATGCTAAGAAAAAGTAAACCTATCTCAAGAGTGAAGAGAAAAAAAGAGAACATAGCAGTCTTGTAAATGTACTTGCATACAAACCACTTGGCTTCAATATGCTACTCTTGATAAGTGATATTTGTAATTAGGAATATTTCAACAGCTGCTTGTATTCATGAAAATATCAGTAATTTTTAAAGTGCTTTGAATTTATGTTCACATTCTCTTATTGTTCATTAGTTAAAAATAATGTCATGTAGCTGATGAACAGAAACATTATCATGCATCCATTCACATGTACTGAATTGGCAAAGATATTTGTAATTTACCTGTAATCTGGAAATTGTCACCCAAACTGTTTGAAGTATAACTAAGACACAAATGCTACATTTGTAGATATCAGAAATTATGTCAAAAGGCAGACAAAAGGTTCTGGCTGCTTTTCAGTGAGATTTTATCAATATATCCTGGTTCTGTGCTGCATTATTTTAAGCAAAGTTGCATGGACTGACACATTTTGAAAGAACTTGTTATCTTTGAATTATATTTCTTTCTGAATCACAAGCTTTCGCAGAACAGAATTTTTCAAAAATTTGAGATAGAAAGATGCTGGTCAAGCAACATAAATTTAAAGCATGAAAAACGTTCAAGGCAGCAGGAAAAGGACTCTAACAAAATTCTAACTGGGATTGGAAAGTTCAATTTTGAAAGAGCACATTTGCTTTTAATGGGGTAGCAAAAATAAAGCATTTGCTGACTTTTTTTTTTTTTTTTTAATGAGTTTCACTTCAGCCTTTGTGTTTTGGCCTGAAATATGGGAACAATACCTTCATGCGTAATTGAGAAAATTGCATCTCAGAATTTTTCAGAATTTTTCTGTTCCATCAGAACAACAGTGCAGTAGTTCAAACATACAGCATCAAATCCTCTCTCCATATAATACAAAAAAAATTGGAATTAAGTGGAATGCAAGCTGTTGGATCAATAAACTCATGCCACATCCACAATTGGATACATGACATGTACTGTATTTTACTTGTGGAAACCGTACATTCAAAATCTAGAGTATTTCTGAATTTGTTCCTTCAACTTGATCCCTCTAAAAGAGAGGTAAATGGAAAGTCTAAGCTCCAGTCTCCCTTGATCAGGGCTTACAGATGGAGCACATTCCTAAGAGTGGGTTTGTTGAGGAGCTGTTTTTATGCCATCATAGTAAAATCTATGAACATTACACCAAGTTATTAGACTGAGTATTGAATAATACACACAAAGAAGCAAGATTCAAATCCCTCATTTCTATGAAATTAAAACTGAATGAGACTTTATTAATTTGTCATTTATAAGTCAGAGAACTTTTATTAACTTTAAGTCAAAAAGTAAACAATTTATACAGAAGTCAGGTTCTCTGCTGGTGAAGTTGTGTTAAATGATTTAAAAAAAAAAAAAAGCATAAAATCTAGTGCCAAAAGGGGCTCTGAATCTCTGTCATGATGCTTAGGAAGCTTTCCTAGAAATGGTAAGTCTTGGCTGCTAGTCATCCTTCTCATTTCAACACATATATTGCACATAGTCTGTAATTACTAGACCAAATCCTCTCAAGGGATAAAAGGAACTGAGTCAGATTTTCCTAACAGCTGAGCGAGCGATTAAATCAATGTATAGAAGAGAGGAAGGGAAATCACAAATGTACCATTGTCTTCTTTCTGTACTTGCTTGTAGGAATATTGAAATACTGACATTTTATGCATGAGGTAATACTTTGGCTACTCAATAAAACACTCTTCTGGAGGATGACCATGGAAACCTGAGAAAATCTGGTGATAAAAATGAAATATATGAAGTAAAACATTCTTTCTCAATGGTTATTGGGCAAAACTTTTTAATTCTAATTTTGGATACAAGTAACTGAATTGGTATAAAAAATCCTCCTTAGGCTTCTCTGGTTTTTTTTTTGGGCTTTGCCATTAGGTCTTGTAAAAGAAAGTGATGCAATCAGGCAGCAGCGTCTTCTGGTTCATTTAAATATAAGTGTCGAAGTAATTCTTTCAAACCACTTAGAAAAGGCTGGAAAGTCTCACAGATAATGGCTTTTGGAAAGTGGTGCTTTCTACAGGTCAGTGGGTTAGCTTGCCAACTTACAGTTTCCATCTCATTTAATATTATATATTCTTCACGTAAACCTTAATCACAGTCAAACCCACCCAGGCACAGAAACCATCCAATACTGAAAAAGAACACTGGCAGCTCTATCATATCCTGCTGAACAGGTATACAAAATATCCAGATGATACTCTTAAAAACATCAGACTTTTTAATAACAATTTTCAAGATTTCAGAAGACTAATGAATGCTTTGGATGTTTGAGCAATGCCTGGCTGACAATTAATGTTACTGAACTTCCATTTAGTAAGTGAATGATAGTTTTATCTATTTTTATTTCTTACAATAAAGGAACTGAAATCCCTTAATTATTTGGGACAGTAGGAACACAAATACACATATCTTCTCCTTGTGCTTTATTCAAAAAAACCTGACAATACATTTTTCTTCTTTTCAGCTAAAAAGGACTTTCTGCATTCAAAAGTGTCTTCACTAAATATTTGCAAATTGGATGTTCCTATGGACTAGTATCAATGAAATAATCCTTTTTACTGTGTAATTATATTCGATAGGTTATACTTCACACAGATTTTTCTGTCCTTTAAGCAGTGACTTACACTGTAGAGTTGTTTTTCTGAAATCAATGACTGTATATGTAGCACAAAATAATACTTAGCACCAGTAAAGCTTGAAAAAGCTAGCGCATAATGACTAATATATTTATTTCTATGTCAATGCCTGTCTGGAATTAATATATTAAAAATTAAACTTTTTAAATAATAGATATATCTATTTGAAAATAAATGTACTCTGTGAGCTTATGGCTCCTGAGAGAAGGACACTTCGCATTTCTTTCTTTGTATTTTAAGTGCTGCACACTTCTGATGTGGTCTAAGAATTATTTTTTCTCTACCAAGAGACAGAGACTGCAGCCTCTAGCTATATAAACTTTTACATTAGTGATGTTAATATTCTGCTACCAATGCTACTAAGAGAGGATACGCTTTCATTGACATTTCCCTTTGAAGTGAAATCCTAAAGCTTTAATTTTTATTAATGCAAATCCCTGCTAAAAAATACCTTATCCCTGGTCACATATGAGGCACTATAAGATCTAAAGACATCTTTGCTTTCAGACTTCAGTATTAAACAGCTTCTGCCTGCAATCACACCACCTTAGGCTCTGATAATGTTGGCTTTTATAATACAGAATAGGCAGGGACTAACTGCTACTTGAAAAGGAGACTTCCAAATAAAATCCTAAACTTCTGGAAGTTGGTGAAAGAATGATGGAGTGCTTTACAGAATAAGAACCTGCAAAGCACTTAAAATCCAGGAAAAGCTCACAAAAAATTTGTATGATGGCTGGGATACGGCAAGTTTGACAGAAGAAGATAAGGAAATGGTGGTTTCCTAATGCATACATTACTTGTAAATTCACAATTACATGTTGGAAAGTTGTGATGTGTCCTGAATATTTTTTACTCTATAAAATAAAATAAATCCTTATGATTTCATATGATTAAAATAAAAGCAAAGGTCAAAGACGAACAGCTAAATCAACATTATGCAAAGATACAATGCAGCCATCAAAGTTACATTTTGTAGAATATAGTATAGAACACAGCACCAAATTGTGTCTGCAATTCTGTTTGATCTGATCATGTTGTAATAAAAGTTTGCAATTTTTCAGGGCATCTTACCAACACTGAGGCAAAAGCCTCTGACCTGCTACACAATGAGAACTGCTGTTGTTACACTGTATCTCCACATTTGGCAGTCTAACCTAGATGCTTCCTACTTCTCTGGGACTTTAAAAATACTTTAAAATATGAAATATCATATACATACAAAACAATAGAGGCAGATTGAATTTTGGCCTCTGGAAATTAAGTTTTCTTACAACTTTATTATATCAGCTGAATTCTGCAATGACCTCTCAGCTGATGTAGACCAGATTAACCCACGGAAGTCTGGTCACCCTAAAGGGCGATTGCACAGGGCTGGCAGCAACTCAGCAGCACTCAGCAGCTTCTTTGTTCATCACCATCATGTTCTTTTCAGTCAGCTTGGAATATAGACAGACCAAATGCTTTTCTGATTGTAAAGAACAAAACTGATGAGCCAGTATTTATGCTTCCAGATGAAGAGTTTTTCCTCTAGCATGACTAGTGTCAGCTCTGTACTGGAAGCAAATAAAGCCGTCATTTGCTTGCTCAGTGGGAAATTCAGTAACATAACAACAAATTTTGCAAACAAATACTTGTTTGTGTAAATTATGGCTGTAAACCACTAAAAGTTTATTCAAAGGTGTCTTGGGGTGATTTTATGATGATGCTGTATTTCCCTATCTTCTGCTTTATACCCAGAAATGGGTCCTGCAGCTTTAAGCTGGGTCCAGGAGAAGGGGGAGAGAAGCCAGGCGAATTCTTCAGCGCGGTTTGTGTTCAAGGACTCACACACACTTGCCCATGTTCTCACTGCTGCAGAGCAGAGGGAGCCCTTTCCTGCTGTTAGCCAGCCTGTTAAATGAGTGTTGTGATCCGATTTAAACCCAGAAAAGCAAGGAAAGCTAAGTCTCTGTGCATAAACCGGAAAGAACTTAGAAGGTTCTAAATATTCCCAGAAACAAGATTAAAACCAAGTGAGGTTAGATGTTGGTGCCAAAAAACTGATATATTTTATTTACTAGTAAAATAGGCAAAGAGAAGGAAAGAGAAGGAAAGAGAAAAATAGAGAAAAGTTAGAAAAAAACAAGGTTACTTAAAAAGAAAAGCATAGGATAGGTCACCACCATACTGTGCTACCTTTGGTGTTGTCAAGATGGGGTGGGGGGGGAGTGAAGTAGTTTTTGCCCTTTTTTTTTTTCTGTCATTTGAAGTGTCTTATCTGCCTTCTCCGATCTCCGGAGCAGTGAGCCTGGAATGCGGCGGCCCATCCTCCGAGTTGCAGGCGCGGTGCCCCGGCCGCTGCAGCCGAACCTTGGCCCACTCGCGGTGCTCTCAGCACGGGACGCAGGAGCAGGGCAGGGGCTCCACAACTCACTCGTGACTCTGGCCCAGGGGTGCAGGTTCAGGGGGTTCTCCTCAGGCGGGCAGCGTCGGCTCCAGGAGGCCTCAGAGTGTCTCGCAGCAGGCGATGGTGGTGGTGGCGGGGGGGAAAGACAAAGGTCAGGGACTCTGCCCCTCGCTTTTCCCTCCAACTTGCACCAGTTTTTCCTTCCTTTTTATGAACCTCAAGGCAGGCTGCCCAAGGTCCAAACCACCCATATTGTGATAAGCAGACAAAATGATGAGGTATTTTTGGAGCTTTTCAGGTTTTGAGCAGTCATAATGACAAAGCACTTTTGAAGCCTTTCAGGTGTTGAGCAGTCATAATGATGAAGCACTTTTTGGAGCCTTTCTCTTATTATTGGGGTCTTACACTGAGGCAAGGAATTTTCCCAGGACTGCATACTGAAATCCTCCAAAACTTCTTTTTCTTCTTCTTCTGGGATTGTTTGGCCTAGCTGTGATCTGAGAACCAGATCATTGGACCCCGTGGACCAGCAGGGAGGCTGTGGGGATGCTGCATCCTGGCCTCGGACCTCGAAAGGGGCCAAGCCAGCTACAGACAGAACTCTAAATCCACCAGCTTTCTCTGCATCGAGGAGGTTTATTTAACATTACTCTTTTTTCTTTTCTTTTCTTTTCTTTTCTTTGCCCTGCTGGCACTCTGCTTGTTAAATAAATCGTTTTTTCACTTTCATCCAAGAAATTCCTTTTGTATCAGTGGGGAAGGGAGTGCTGAAACCTGTCTTTCTACGAGGAGGCGTTCATTACAGGATATTTCCTCCTAAACTTGTCTCAAACCGAGACAAAAGGAGCAGATACATTCACGCCTTCTGAGAGGGGTGAGTCTGTCTCTGACAGAATAACCGTGTTTTATGGTCAGCTGTTGTACACATACATATGTTTAGTGTTCTACCGAGGTACACAGTTACTCTACATGAAGAAGAGAGAGCAAGATGCTTTTTATTCTCTTAAGTGTGTTTAGAAGGACATTTCCCAGTAACTTATAGCTTTCCCACAGATGTTGCAGCATTTTGCTCCTCTGTGGTATACTTTCATACAGTATTTCACAAATGAGAGCTTTACTCTTACAGTCTCTGAGAGAAACAAACTATTTTGAGGTACTTGATCATGATCTAGTGAGTGGAAACACACTGATCAACATTTCTTTTATAGGATATACAATATATGCTAAAATTATCTTTGAAGGAATTTTAATAAATTCAGAATTTTGACAGTAACAAAACTTCTCAAGTGACATAGCACATACTGTTTCATATATTACTTTTGTCTCTTCTTTCTTTTAACATATTAATGAAACAAATTTTAAACAGTATGGGCTTGATTTTTTTTCTTTGTAAAGTATGAAGGACTTTTACTTTAGTTAGTGTCGGATTAGGAATGATTGATCAAATTATCATTTTTTTCAAGAAGAAAAATAAAAGCTAATTTAATTTACCTTATTGGCAGGCAGAGATGTAAAATTCAACAACAAAACCCCAAAAAACCCACCAAAAAAAAAAAAAGGAGAAATAGAAAAGGATGGTCAGTAAGCATTTCCTGGCTGAGACGTTGTATTTAAGGAAAAAACNTTCTACGAGGAGGCGTTCATTACAGGATATTTCCTCCTAAACTTGTCTCAAACCGAGACAAAAGGAGCAGATACATTCACGCCTTCTGAGAGGGGTGAGTCTGTCTCTGACAGAATAACCGTGTTTTATGGTCAGCTGTTGTACACATACATATGTTTAGTGTTCTACCGAGGTACACAGTTACTCTACATGAAGAAGAGAGAGCAAGATGCTTTTTATTCTCTTAAGTGTGTTTAGAAGGACATTTCCCAGTAACTTATAGCTTTCCCACAGATGTTGCAGCATTTTGCTCCTCTGTGGTATACTTTCATACAGTATTTCACAAATGAGAGCTTTACTCTTACAGTCTCTGAGAGAAACAAACTATTTTGAGGTACTTGATCATGATCTAGTGAGTGGAAACACACTGATCAACATTTCTTTTATAGGATATACAATATATGCTAAAATTATCTTTGAAGGAATTTTAATAAATTCAGAATTTTGACAGTAACAAAACTTCTCAAGTGACATAGCACATACTGTTTCATATATTACTTTTGTCTCTTCTTTCTTTTAACATATTAATGAAACAAATTTTAAACAGTATGGGCTTGATTTTTTTTCTTTGTAAAGTATGAAGAACTTTTACTTTAGTTAGTGTCGGATTAGGAATGATTGATCAAATTATCATTTTTTTCAAGAAGAAAAATAAAAGCTAATTTAATTTACCTTATTGGCAGGCAGAGATGTAAAATTCAACAACAAAACCCCAAAAAACCCACCAAAAAAAAAAAAGGAGATATAGTAAAGGATGGTCAGTAAGCATTTCCTGGCTGAGACGTTGTATTTAAGGAAAAAACCCCAAATATTACCACCACTACGAGCCACAAGTGCCCAACCACGTCTGTAAGTGAAGAGATTCAGACACTTCAAATGACTGCTGACTCTGGCAGCTCTGCCTTGGCATATTGTCCCAGACTTTTGTGAGACTAACTTTCTGTAGTTCCAGCTTCAGAAATATGCTGTAACGATCCTATTTACAAATTAATCTGCCTCCTGTAAAAAACAGAAAAGGTGATTAACAAGAATAGTACCCCTCATTTCTTCCTAAATTAAAAAAACTCACACACTTGAAAGATTTAGTCAAACTCATTCAAAGGAAAGATATCAGTGTCACACCAGATTTATAACAAACACAGTGAACAGAAAAGACTTTCCATCCTTGTTTTAACAGCTATTTATGCTGCAGCACTTATCTTGCCACTTCAATTCCTATCTTGCTAACACGGTGCCTAGCTCTAAGTGCACAGATGTATAGCTGTTCCTTAAAGATCTGTGTCACAACAAACGTTTTCAAATATGGTTTTAGGAGAGGGATTTGACCCTAACACACATTGCCAATATCATCCATAGTTCAGAGGCTGAAGTTAAAGACTAGTTAACCTTCCAGTAACACATGCTGTTCTCACTTCTGGCAATATGTTACAGCCCAGGCTTGGTGAACAGTAAATTTTAGAAGAAAGTCCTATTCAAGAGCTGGATATATTTAGCATGCTACTGGGAGCTCTGTCCAAATGATACATTGAGTCATTGGAACAAGCATTACGGAAGCTGATTTAGTGGTAAATACAAGTTAACTGTGCAAATACTCCCCAGAAGGACAGAGAGTTACGTTCTACACTTTTTTTTTCTAAGATTACTTTGTACCCCCTGTCTGTATTCCAGAGCCCTAAGTGTCTTTACATAACATATATGTTATGTATGTCAAAAGCTTTAGCCTTTGGGAAAATACTTGCTGAACTGGCTGCAGTATCTGCAGTGATACCATTCTGTTCACTGGTAAAGTAAGTGCTATTCTCATATATGCAGTAAAGCTCTAGGAGAGCAGGTATTTTGTTAAAGTCAACTTAATTTAAACATACACATTCCTGACATGTGAACTTTGAAATGTGCAAGATATTAACTGTTTTATTATTACTAATTAATGCAGTGGGGGTGCTAATTGATGAGAACCTCAACACGAGACAGCAACATGCACTTGCAGAAAGGCAACCACATGTGTCCTGGGCTGCATCCAAAGCAGCGTGGCCAGCAGGGTGAGGAAGGGGATTCTGCCCCTCTACTCCACTCTGGAGACACCCCACCTGGAGTGCTGCATCCAGCTCTGAGGTCCCCAGCACAAAAAGGATTTGTTGGAGCAAGGCCTGAGAAGGGCCATGAACATGATCAGAGGGCTGGAGCACCTCTCCTATGAAGACAGATTGAGAGAGTTGGGGTTGTTCAGCCTTGAGAAGGGAAGAGTCCCGGGGGAATTTACAGCCTTCCTACCTAAAGGGCAATGTACAAGAAAGCTGAAGGGGGACTTTTCACAAGGGTATGTAATCACAGACAAGGGGTCACAGCTTAAACTGAAAGAGAATATACTTAGATTAGATTTTAGGAAGAAATTTACTGAGTGAGTGTGATGAGTCACTGGAACAAGTTGGTCAGACAAGTTGTGGTTGCCTCAGGCCAGGTCAGGCGGGCCTTTGAGTAAAAGGTCTAGGGGAAGGTGCCCCTGCCCATGGCAGAGGAGCTGAAATGAGATGATCTTTAAGGCCCCACTGACNGCCCTAAGTGTCTTTACATAACATATATGTTATGTATGTCAAAAGCTTTAGCCTTTGGGAAAATACTTGCTGAACTGGCTGCAGTATCTGCAGTGATACCATTCTGTTCACTGGTAAAGTAAGTGCTATTCTCATATATGCAGTAAAGCTCTAGGAGAGCAGGTATTTTGTTAAAGTCAACTTAATTTAAACATACACATTCCTGACATGTGAACTTTGAAATGTGCAAGATATTAACTGTTTTATTATTACTAATTAATGCAGTGGGGGTGCTAATTGATGAGAACCTCAACACGAGACAGCAACATGCACTTGCAGAAAGGCAACCACATGTGTCCTGGGCTGCATCCAAAGCAGCGTGGCCAGCAGGGTGAGGAAGGGGATTCTGCCCCTCTACTCCACTCTGGAGACACCCCACCTGGAGTGCTGCATCCAGCTCTGAGGTCCCCAGCACAAAAAGGATTTGTTGGAGCAAGGCCTGAGAAGGGCCATGAAGATGATCAGAGGGCTGGAGCACCTCTCCTATGAAGACAGATTGAGAGAGTTGGGGTTGTTCAGCCTTGAGAAGGGAAGAGTCCCGGGGGAATTTACAGCCTTCCTACCTAAAGGGCAATGTACAAGAAAGCTGAAGGGGGACTTTTCACAAGGGTATGTAATCACAGACAAGGGGTCACAGCTTAAACTGAAAGAGAATATACTTAGATTAGATTTTAGGAAGAAATTTACTGAGTGAGTGTGATGAGTCACTGGAACAAGTTGGTCAGACAAGTTGTGGTTGCCTCAGGCCAGGTCAGGCGGGCCTTTGAGTAAAACGGTCTAGGGGAAGGTGCCCCTGCCCATGGCAGAGGAGCTGAAATGAGATGATCTTTAAGGCCCCACTGACCCTAAACCATTCTGTGATTCCATGATTTAACACAGCAAGCTGGATATCAGGTAGGCTATTCAATATACCTAACCAAAACAGAAACTTTCAAAAATACCTTTGCATGCCAGCCTGCTACATGTTGTTATCCAATGTTAATATTTTTTTAAATATTGCTGATGGTCTATAAGTGTGTATTTTCTACATAAATGAGAATTTCTCTATTTAGACATTTACAATATCATTACTTCTGCTTTCTTTGAAATTTAGAAATGTGCATGTATGTGTGTGCATGTGATGTGCAATTTGTCCTTATATCAGAGGAAGATATGATTGAATATCCATACCCAGTGTCCAATTGAAAAAAATTAAAATTACACTTTTAACAACTGGATATTTTAGAATAAAAATCTTTTTTCTTATCCCCTTTTATAGAAAAATAAACTGGGTTCCTGTGGGGTTTGTAATTTTTTTTTTTCCAGCTTTAGTATTATCAACAAACAAACAAGTTCAAATGAATACACATATTAATTATCAAATTTACATTAATTGCTCTCAGCAGACAAAGATAATTTTGATCACATCTATGCCTTCTTGAACACTTGTGAAGAAACCTAAGAGATTTACAGGAAAGACAAAGAGCCAGAATGTAACCAATAATTTTTACAGCCTGAGTTACTTTGCTGCCACAAAGAAGAACAGACATATGTTTTCACTTGTGTTTGAGTATGTAAAATTTGTCTGCATAGATTAGGAAATTAGGACTACAGAATTCACATTTTTTACCCCTTTATGATTTTATGCTTGATGGTATTGTGGATTTCTAAGCACAAGTTTAAAAATAAAAGCATAGTTCACTGATAAGTCTAAATCACTTCTATGATATTATTTCTGTTCCTTAAGAATAAGTAAGAAAATGTTTGAGGAGTTTTTGTTTAATTTTCTAAGAATTAGCTTATTTTTCTTTTCGAAACTTTTTTCTCTTGATTATATATCAGACATGGTTTGTGAACAGAAAATCAGATCAAATTGCTAATTCAGTTTCCCTCTATTCTCACAAAGTATTTTGACTATTCCAACTCAGCTTCCTGAAAACCTGCATGAATCTAACTATAAATTAATTTAATTTTTTTTCAGATAAGATTCTCCTACTGAAAAAAACACCATGACTAATGAACCACCAGCATGACAGATTGCCTTTACAGTGATAAGTGTTGTCTTTCCATTGTCTCAGACTGTATGTGCTTCGTTTTTATTTGATATGTGTTCCAAGCATTTTCTCTTAGTTTTCTAAAGCCATTTTTTAGTATAGAAAATATTCCTTTAGCTATGAAATCCACAGATTTAAGGTCAAGTTTGAAATTTCATTTGGCAACATTGCTTATTTTTCCCAGGCCAACTTTGTCCTTTAATCATCATTAGTGTATATTAAAAAAAGAAATTAGGAGGTTTGTGATGAAATAAGGTTTACTGTTAAGATTATTCATAAAATGTTTGGCAGAAACTAAGAAAGACAAACAACTGAACAGTTACTGATGAGTTCAGTCAAATTTTTGGATCAAATTAATAATTTCATGGGAGTTAAAAGGAAAGAACTAGAGTGCTTTGACACTTAATCTCTGCTTTCCTAAATAATCTTTAAATCAGGAAGAGGAATCCAGATTCCTCCCCTCTCAGGCAAGTGTCCAACAAACCACACTACTCTGATGTTATCCCTCTCATTTAGTGGTGTATCTATTACATTAAGCTGCTTAGAATGTGCTTTGGTTAAACTAAATTTTTATTCCTTGGTAAAGATTTTTGCTATAAAGTACCATCCATCTCACTTATAGCACTTCTTACTATATCATGGAATAGCAGCCAGTTGACGGCATCAGCTTCCTCTTCATCTTACCTGGTCCAAGAGTCAAATCATCAAAACTAAAGGCCTATTTTCTTTCATTACTGAGAATTTTCTTAAATTGATTTGCATCTGATATTTTTTCCCAGTTGGTTCCATGTTCACATTATCTCTCCAGATCTTACATTTTCTAATGCTGTATAATCACAAAACTCCCCATGTTTCTCTTTAAAATTTTGATTTATGTCTTATGAAGTGTGTTATGAAGTTTTGTTTTGTTCTAGTTTGCTCTCTAACATTTTTGTGTCATAGAAGACTAATGATGATTGTAACAAATCTATGTTTCAACCCTTGTAAAATGTCAATTGCTTAGTCAACTGAAAGTTTGGGGGTTTTATTGATTTGCCATCAATAACGCATGCTAAAAACTATTCCAAAGGCTTTATGATAGCTCATCATGCCTCTTAGAACTCAATGCTGCACAAAAACCAGTAACTAATATTCCCGTCATATAGTCTCTTCTATGGCAGTGTTAAAGATGATCCTTCAAAATTAAAAGTTTTCTGAGGTTTAAAAAATACAGTGTTATCAATGTAATTAGAAGTTAAAGAATTTTTAACATTTTAATAATGACTAATATTACATAGAAGCAAACATTACAACCAAGCAGTTATTTCTTCTTTCTTGGATTAGTCAACAGAGTTTTGTTTGCATCATATTCTAATATCTAAGGGTATACATAGGAGGATTGATGTTAAGCTTTACTTACACTTTGTAGCACATCGCTAAGGCTGGATATCATTGAAAGCAGTGAGAGGGTAAACAAGACAAGAATACTTTGGATAACCAATCGTCAACTGCAATTTTAATTCCTGTTCAGGTGAGAACTTAGATGCATTTCTTTAAGCAGGCCAGGGATGTCACTAGTTTCTTTGATATTTGCCTTAGTTTCATTAATAGATCTTAAAGGTATTATATGACAGCTCCAAACCTCCCTCGATGTTTGGTCCCATTGATTCCGGAGGAGGACTCAAATCTTTGGAAAGCTAGAAACCTCCACTTTGTTGGTAGGATGCTAAAGATAAGTGCTCTTTCATTGATTTAGATTAATCATACAAAAGCTCTGTAGATTTTTCTATCTTTTGTAATTATACATAACACTTTGAGACGACCTTAAAACTAGGAGAATCCTGTGGTAATCATCTACTTATGACTGTCATTTAAACAAACACGCAACACTTCACAAAGCTCAAAATGTTCTGTGGATTTCCTTTCACAGGTGCAAAGGGAATAGTGAAATACTTTTGTGATTTACATTGTACTTAAACTCTATCCTCACTACTATATGCAAATCCATTTGAGAACACATATTCCAGTTGGATATTTAAGGGATTTTGAAAATTCATTCCCTTGGGGATGAAAGTTACAGCCAGAACTAGACCTGTATAAAAATATTTAATAAATACAGGCAAATCTGGCAGGTATAATCCTTTCAAACAATTACTGATTTTATAAATCTGTTTACCTGCAATGTTTTGTTCATGTTGGTAGCTCAATCAAATAAAAATGAATCTCAAAAATGAATTGGCTCAATTCAATATACTAGAAAATCTTTTCTTCTTGCGTAGCAAGTCAGTCATTGTATTGACTTATCTTTTAATTAAAATGTGACAACCAAACTATTTCATATTTCATCAAACCATTTCAACTTTAAAAGATAAATTATATAAATGTTTAGAGCATTTTGTTTGCATACAACCTAAAATTATTTTTAAATAATCCCTTTATCATGATACATTAACTGTTAACTAATCAAAAAGCCTATTTCTTGCCCAGTTCTCAGTTCGAAGGGATGACTTGTCCCAAGTCTGACTGAAGGCAGTAAACAGTCAGTGACCTCTGGCAGCAACTATAGTCTACAAAATGGTTCAATGTTAGTTAAACTAAAATCAAATAATAGAGATACTTATCACTTTTTGGTTCATTTTTTTTAATATGTAATTTCTGACAAACCAAAAGAAGCATTCTAAAAGGTTTTTTTTTTGGAACCAGAAATTGTAGAGCAAAAGCAATGCATAGGGGTAAAATGAGTAAAGCTGATAACGGAAAAGAAAGATCAGTTTCCTGAAATCCAGTGAAAATAATAATGCTATTTGTTGATACCCAAAACGCAGACGACATTCCTCTGCATTTTGGGTATCAACAGCTATTATATGGGGAAAAGATAATTTTAAACTATAGCAGGAATATTTAAGTTAAAATAACTGAGCATCCCTGTCCATAGTTTCACAGCTGGTGACTTATTTTCACATGTGAATTTGTCATTTTATGACACCCGTTTGTAGATTCTGACTTGTCTACCATAGCCCAGAATATACAGAGAAATATTTATTGGCAGAGTTTCATCCATTAAAACCAAAGAAAGCTATCTTGACCATAAAGTTTTTGGTAGGGCAATCAGAGAATTCTTCCCTGGCTGATTCCACATGATGATAATTTCCATATAAAAGCAAGGAGATTGCTATTATCTAAATTACCATTTTATATATATTCAATTGCTTCCACAGTCTTGAAAAGTAGAAGGATGTACTCAGTTTTAGCACCTTTTAAAAATTAAATTCGTCAGCTGTGATAAGAGCATGACTGAAGATTTGCCACAGATCACTGAAGCATTTAACAGATATTCCACTAACCTTTCTGCTCCATCTGAACCTGAACAGCCTTCTCACAATGCAATCAATGAAATGAGCCTGCCCATTCCTAATGACTGCTGCACAGATACAAAGTTCTGAGTCCTGGAATATTACAAATGCTAACATATGTCAAGTTTTTCCAGATGTCTTTGAAGACACTTGTGGTATGCCATCATCTGAGGTTTCACATTTCTACCGGGGAAATTTTCTCCCACAAAAAAATATGGTGAATGAATGTTAAATAATTAAATTATAATTAAAATCATGCACTAAATAGATCAGTCATGAACTTCAACATTTTAATTTTTATGATTTCAAAAAAGAGAACCTAAAAGGGTTGTAGAACAACTTTTGAAAACTTTTGGATAAGAGTTCATTGTATCTTTCCATTGTTAGCAAGCTTAAAACATTTGTAACAAAGACCTCATTAAATTTTTTATTCTATACATAAGAAAGGAATTTTTATACCTTCAGTGAGGCTTGCTTCTCTTCAATTATGTAAGATTTTTCCATGCACATAGTTATTCAGGCCTCCTTGGGGTTGGTGATATAATTTTTCAGAGTTCAAGGGAAAGAGAACTTGGTCCTTTTATGAAGCAAAACAAGAATGAAGTAGAAAAATGAAGTACGTGTTTTCATATCATTCAATAAAATACTAGACATGAAATAGTAAATACCACTGGTTAAAGATAATTGCATCTACAACAGGCTTCACAATCAATAGCATCATGCAGAGCAAGTCCAGAGGAGGGCCATGAAGATTAGCAGATGGCAGGACCACCTCTCCTGTGTAGACAGGCTGAGAGAGCTGGGGTTGTTCAACTGGGAGAAGGGAAGAGTCCAGGGAGATCTTATAGCAGCCTCCCAGTAACTGAAAGAAAGCCTACAAGAAAGTCAGAGAGGTACTTTTTACAAAGGCATGTGGTGACAGGACAAGAGGTGATAGCTTTAAACTGAGAGTAGATTCAGTTCAGACATCAGGAAGAAATTTTTTACTGTGAGAGTGGGTGAGGCTCTGGAACAGACTGCCAAGAGAAGTTGCTGGCCCATCCCTGGAAGTGTTCAAGGCCATTTTGGATAGGACAGCCTGGTCAAGTGGAAGGTGTCCCTGCCTGTGCCGGGGAGGTTGGAACTGGATGATCTTTAAAGTCCCTTTGAACCCAAACCATTCTATGATTCTATGATTTAACAATGAGATTGATACTTTTTACTGATTAATCCATACCGGCCTGGGTGATAAATATAACAGAGAAAGATATGCAGTAACAGCAGTAGAACACATCTTACATAAACTTTATTCTTTAGATAGGAAAGAGGATAATTTAGTTCAGAAAAATTGAGCTACATCTTTCTAGTAATTTTTAAATTTATTTATATTTCATTAAAGTCCACGACTCATAAAATTCGACATATTTATTTTTACATCTTTAATAATTGTGCTACTGATGTTTTACGATAGGAACAAAGTTCCAAGTTGTAGTAAAATTCACAAACATTAAAGCACCAGTAAAAACAATAAAATATAAAGAAAAACAATAATGAATATCTGATGTTAAATTATTGCATAACTTTTGTCAATTTTTCAAGAGTACCTAAATTATTTTTCAAGTTTAATTCAAAGTCAGTATGACTTTGTTTCTCAATGATTAATCACTTTTAAAATTGGAGTTCACATAAGTGACGAATAGTTGAACATGTTCTAGAAATTAATCACAATATCTTAGCATGCAAGAGAATCAGCAGATCACTTAGCCCAGTTGTTTTCACACAGCTTGATGTCGGAATTACTGAGGTAAACTCTTTGCATGTGTTTTTTAGGTTTTTAAAGCTAAGAACATTTTTCACTGTCTCCACCATATCTTGGTTTCTGACCAGTGTTACCTTACACAGTGGTCCCACAGGATCCGTGACCTAGTTCACAGCTTGAAGGAATCCCAGCAGACACAGGCAACTCCTCAAAACTGGGACGGTTCTTACCTACAGCATCACACAAAATGTCAAAACCATTGAACTTGTGGTGCATGCACACAGAACAAAGATTGATAAGCTGTGAGACCCAACTTATCATCCATGAGTTTAAGCTGTGCTCAGGGCCTTCAACAGAAGGTCATTTGTGTCACTTATTTGCAGTTCCCAGCTCTGTCCCATTTCTGTTTGTAGAAGCAGCAGCCAAAGGTGAGCTCTGTGACCCAAAACAAAGATAAATTAATGTCTCTGAAAGTTTGGCACACATGAGCCAAAATTTGCAAAAGGAAAATGTTTTGTCCAGTTCTTTGTTCTTACTTCGAATATTTACTATACTTCTAAAAAACAGAAAAGAAAAATCGAAGCAGTCATATTATGAATGTTATTGGTTTTTTTTGTTGCCTGGTACTTACTGCACAAGTCAGTAAGTTCATAAATACCATCCTGATGTGTTCTGATACACTGCTGTAGTACTTTCAGTGATGTAACTTCTTAGCTTGGCTATCTTTGCAAACTCCCACCTAGATATTTGCTAAGTAATATTCACTCCCGTGCCCTTTAGCTGAAATTCAAAACATAAGAAAGAGAATTTTATAATATTTTAAAAATTAATTATTTGGGATGGGGAAGAAAAGGACACAACATTAAGAAGTTGTGAGTATGTCTAAAAGGTGAGCCAGTGGCCATGTGTTTGTGCAAGTGTACCAGGTTTGAGAAGGTGGATTTTTATTACACAGATTGATTATTGCACGGATAGGTTGGAAGGGGAGGAAACAGATTTTACATTTTCCAAGTGACAGCATCTCTAGCAGAGGTTGTGGCATTGTATGAACTAAGCCATGTGCTGAAATATCTCAGTGCAGAGCTAACAGCAAGTCCAGAATACATTTATCCCATCCACTATCCACTGCTCCAATAAATTAAACTTGTCTTTTTATGCAGTGTGCATTATCTATTTCATCAGTATAGCTGAAAGCTCTTTTTGTTTTCTATGCATTTTCTGCTGCATGCCACTTTGTTGAACATATATGGGTTTGCAAATGAATATTGCCTTGTCGTTTTCATTCTCTTTACCATTCCTCTTTAATTCCTTCTTTTAATTTTACTTTTGATTTCCTAAAAGAGATGTTAGTTCAAAAACTCCTGAAGAACACTAATCTCAGTCTAGCCCAGCCCTCTGCTACAGAAGAGAGTTGCCTACAGTTTAACCTCCAAATTTGCCTCTTATTCCAAAGTTTCTTTTTGAACAAGTTTCACTGCATCTTTTAGAGCAGTGCTTTATAGCTTTTCTTTGAATGTTTAGCCAAATTTTACTTCTGTTCCTTCACTTCGTTCTTCCCTTATATCACTTCTATTTTAGCACTTAATTATGTTCTTTTGTGATTCTTAACACAAATCCATACTTTGATTTGATATTTACACCTTCCTAATACACAAACACTTATATCAGTCTAAACCACCATTTTGCAAAGCTTTAAATGAATTTTGTCTAAGTAATTCTTCATTTGTCTGTCGTTAGAGCACCTCAACCATTTCTTGGTGTTCTTTAATTCCTCTGTAATTTGCACGAATAATATTGAATTGCACATATTTATCTCCCTGTATTTTGCTGGTCAGTCACCTTTACTCCATCAGCATTAGGATAATAGCTGGGATTCTAAAGTATAAACTTAGCTTTAAAAGGCAAAGCAAATTTTTGCCTGCACTGCTGTAAATATTGTCTCTACACATCAGACTTTTCAGTTTCCCAAATAAGCAACAGTCCAGCACATTTATACTTTTCAACATCAAGCAAAAAATCTTTTTTTTACCTTGGGGAGAGTGGGCTTCATCACCACCATTTACGTTTTGAAAATACTTTCTTTTTCTTCCATCTTAATAATGACATACAATGACCTACATTAGCAACAGAGTGCAATGCAACAATAGCATCTTTCCATGTACCTATATTTTTCTTCAAACACTTAGACAAACTGTTTATTTGTGGTTGCAGAGAAGCCTGCAGTGGGTTTTCACTGAATAATCTCAGTCTTGCACAAAAAAGCCAAAATGTGCTGTTAAGTAGAAGTAGGATGGAAAGGGAAAAACAACAATTAGAAAGTCCTCTATGAGGTAGTGACCACTTTACCTGGTTTTTTCAAATTTTAACACCTAAATCACCCTCTGTACATGGATTTGACTAGAATTAGGTTTGAGAGACAAAGAAAGCCCAGGGCAAAACTGGAGTAGAGCTGTAAATGGACTCTCAAGGGAAATGAAGGGGTATAAAAATTCTCTGTGCTGAGGATTTCTCGTGGTGAAGAGATGAGTTCCGTGACTGGGAGTTATATTTGAACTAAGGTTGAGAGAAATATTTTAGAGCTGTTGTCATAGGGGTCTGGGAAACATTTTCCCAGGCCAGCCAGGACTGATATTTAGGTTATCATCCGAGGAATAATTTATCTCTGGAGGGGGTGGGTGCCCTGACCTGTGGCTCAGCCAAGCTTTATGGCCAGGGCTGAGCTGAAGAGTCGTGGCGTTATGGCAGGAAGAAGCTGGGAAGAGTCTTCTAAAGCAATCTCAGGCTTGATGCTTGTGCCTGGGCTGAAGGGTATGTGTTCCAGGTTTGGCTCTTGCCTTGGGGATCAAGGGATTGATCTCCACTAGAAATTTTATCACCTATCCCTATCTTCCCTTGCAACTCTCTCCTAAAGGTGACATGCAGCTGCTGCACAATCAAATGGCAGTAACACTTATAACGAGGTACAGGTTACAGCTTGCTACACCCTGTACAACTTTCCATTTACATATTTTTTATGCATGCTTAAAGACATCTCGTCCATTCATGGACCTGCATGGCAACTCTTAATCCAGATTTTGCTTGAGGTCCTCAAGTTCTCAGATTTAGTCATGTTCCATCTTGGGCTAACTGTGAAAAGAGGCAAGAAGGTGACAGTGGTAGCCTTTTTTTCCCATTTTTTCAGCATATAATAACTGGGTTAATTCATTTTTTTGGCAGTATCCTGATAATAAAAAACTTCAGTTCTTCTTTTGTATTTCAGTCTTCTTTTTGTGTTCTTTTATGTCTTCTTTATATTATAAAACCATATAGACACATGAATGCACAAACATCTACTGCCAAAATTTCTGTCGAATATGCACCAGCTAAGACGCATTAAAATTACAACTGTCAATAGGTATTTAAATTCTCCCATACTTCAGTTCAGATTCTTGCACTGAGCTTCAACAATGAAGAACATCTTTCTTTTGATGATGGTAAATATTACAGAAATTTAAAGATAATTAAATGGTGCTCTGTAGCACTCTGTAGAAGAGTAGGGTGAAATATTTTTCTTCTCTGTCTGAAACATCAGAAATAACACTCATGAGAGCTATGAGTTCAGTAAATTAATTTTCTGTGTAGTATAACAAATTGTAAGAGGGCAAAAATATTTAACCTTAGCTTTGACTGAAAGAGTGTTATATTATATTGCTTTTTTTTTGTTGGTGTTGTTTTTATTTGTTTGTGGATTTTGTTTTGTGCTCTAACAAATTTAGATAAGCTGTAGCAATACTTTCAAAATGAAAAATTTATATCTAAAGCAACCAGAACTTATTCACTCTTTGCTCCTAATCAATGCTCAAAAGTTAAAGGGTTTTCTAACACAATAGAAGAAAATTAACAGCAAGCACAAATCTATCAGGCCTGCTGAATGTTGCATTTATAGGTGCTAATGGATTTATTCTTTTTTTCCCTCCATAAAATGCATATTTTCAGAGCATGATTATCATTCCCTAATTAAGAATTCGCAAATGTGCCATGTAAATGTACATAATTTATTCCCATCATATTGAAGGTCTGGGAATTCTGCCAGTGAATGAAACATCGTATTCCGTAGGAACAATGAAACAAATACTTCTGTGTCTGATATGAGAGATTCATTCCTTAAACTGACATAGTCATAAATCTAAATTAGAGCAAACAGTGCAGTCAGGTTAATATCTAATGAGTCTTTCAGCTTGAAATGGTGACTACTTAAAAAGGCAAAGAATATCCAAACCTTTTAAGGCAGATATGAATGAGCTTTGTTGTCAACCTACTTTCCTCTTTGGAAAACAGAAGCTGGTGTTGCCACTAATCTATGCTTTTTTATGTGTTCCAGAAGGCAAGTTTGGGACTTTGATGACTTAAGGGGGTTTTTGTCATGTTAGAGTTGGCAACAGCTGACTTAGTGCAGAGCCAGGGAATGAGGCAGACGTATGACCAGATGGAAGAGTAATCTCAAGGGGACTGACCTTACAGGAAAAATTAAAAAAAAAAAAAAAAAAAAAGTGTCTCAATGTCTCTGGCTTCTGGCAGTATGACCAGAGCATCATGAGGCTGTGTCCTTCCAAAAAATCCCATCAAGGTTTCATATACACTTCAATAGCAATAAGCCCATGTCACAGGCTGTATTCATTTCTACCTGGAGAATGACAGTATGTCACTCTTCTTTATTTAATTGTGACAGAAAAAGCAGTCAGAGCATAATCTGGAGTTCTGGCTTCTCACAATTTTCCCTTCTTCTGTTTCACACATGCTGCAACAAATTGGCTTTCTGTGCTATGCCCCAAGTGCCTAATGTAATATAGAATCAAACTGGAGAAACTAAATAAGAGGCACTGATGTCATGCTCAGGGGCTCATATTTTACAATTATCCTAATATTTGTGACCTCCTTAAAACTGAAGAGGTTCTTGCATGGACTCTAGAAGCCAAGTAGGTAACAGTATGGAAATCTGGCTTTAATCTGGTGGGGAACGAAAACAAATCAGAGATACAATAAAATTACTCCTGTCCACTATAATTTCAAAAAAACTCTCACTACCACTGCTGATCTTCCCACTTTGTAATAATTTGCATTTAAAGCTTTCACTATCATCCCTCTGTATTGTGTCCATGGGTATAAACTATCAGCATGGTTTTGTTGGATAAACTAGTGCACATATCATGACATTGAAACACTTAATGAACTCCACAGAAAAAAGATGCATTCTGATTTATGTCTCTGAGGTTAAAAACATTCTTTTCTTTTTCTTCCTTTTTTTATTTTTGAGAGAGAATAGAGTTGATACTCTGAGATATTTAAAAAAATATTTTAAAGAAAAGACATCAAAAATGTGGAGAGGGAAAGGCATTTTCCCCCCTCAGAATCTGAAAGTTCAAGGTAGACTTTTCAACCATTTATTCTTGATCAACACATTCTAACTTAAAATTCATTCTAAAAAATACTTCTTCTTGCAAATATTATTTAGGAGTTTTGAAATTCAGAGAAAATACATTAATATCCCTGGAAGTGTTAAAGAAACAACTGGATGTGGCACTTAGTGCTATGGTTTAGTTGGTATGGTGGCGTTTGGTCACAGGTTGGACTCAATGATCTTGGAGGTCTTGTCCAGCCTTAATGATTCTGTGTTTATATATGTTAATCCTTGAGATAAAATTCTGAGAGTTTGTCATGACAGAGTACTTGTCCAGTCTCTATTCTGAAAATCTAAATGTGTGTTTTTGCCCCCGTGATTTACCTGTTCCTTTTAAAATAAATTGTACTTTTAGAAGTCAACTGTCTTAGCAGAATCTGAGCAAAACAGGGCAGTAACACCTCTTAATTATGAACACTCAGTGAGAAACTGTCACCAGATAAAGCAAGGCTTTCCCAAGAACCTCAGGTACTCTGTGATAACTCAGCAGAATATATCTGAAACCAGCTGGGACTACACAAGGAAGTTAATTACCTTGATCCTCTTCTAGTTTTACAGCATTTTTGTTGTTCTGTAAAGTAAATTCTCCTTAAAAGTGAATGGAGAGTTTGGTTATATTCATCAACAAAATGGTAATTGCAACAAGGACTGCACAGAGAGTGCTGGGAATTAGTGAAAATATGCAGAATTGGTCAATCCTTGCTGTAGAGTTGTTTGGCAAGACTGCCAGCACGGGCCAAGAAAGACAGAGAAATCATCTCATTTTGGATTTCAAGGGTGTGTTTCTGGATGCTGGTGTGGATCACTGGTCTATTGAGACAGGACAGTGAATTGGGAACAACCCTCCTTTCTGTAACTGGAAGAGAGAGGGACAACTTGTCCCAGCAACCCTCCTGTATGAAGGTGAGGATTTTAAGGAGAAAGAGAGATGAGGTTTCTCAACCATGGGAGGGATAAATTTGAATAATTAGGTCTTCTGACTGAAAATAAGAAATTAATGTTATCTTGGCACATAGTACAGCCATTCATTTCAAAATCTCTGGTTCACACCTGATCTTTTTTAAGATAAAGCAAAATTTGTCATATCCCACATTTTACTAGATTACCTCTTTTGTTTTGTTTTTTTTTTTTTTTTTCACATGATAAAGATACCTATGACATCCCTGACACCTTTTACTTCAACTTGTTCTTTTGGTTCTGGGGTTGATTAAACTCTGTGCATTTTTCATCTTAAAAATGAATAATGCCAACATCCAGTCACCATTTGAAAATTTCAGTTCAAAGCCCAGTGGATAAGACACCAAGATCTCTTCCACCTAGCCTGGTGGTATTTAAAATTTATTTTGACAGTTCCAAAATATTCCAGCTAATTGAAATATCACCCTCTGCTGGATGATGCTCAGTATTTAACAGTGGTTATTTTCCAGTGAACTTACATCTAGAGAGAATGATAGAAGTAAAAGAAATAAAAATAAAATATTAAAAAACCCCAACAACTTAATAATAGTAACAGAGAAAGAGGAAGAGGAAGAGGAAGAGAAAAAAATTAAACCATACAATTCTACTTGGTCTTTTTTAGGTTTCTTATTTTCTTTCTGTTCATTTCAAATCGCTAACCAAAACCACTTCCCTAGTAGTAAGCTAGAAGAGGAATTTAGTTATTGGATTATATTTTGAACATCTTTTGATAGAAAGTGGTTGAGAACTCATCATGAATCATGATTGGGTACCATCCATCTCCCATAACACAGAGGAGTTGCCAACAGTCCCAACATGCCTGAGGACTGAGCTTGTTGCTGAAAGAGTCAAGATCCTGCATGAGGTCAGCATTGCAATCTGGGATGGAACCAATGCAGATCTAGCATGGAAGACCCATACTAGAAGGAATTGTGTTATATCCAAGCCACAAGATAGGGGTTGCTGGTGTTTAAAAACCCAGTTCAACATAGTGCAACAATATGACTGTGATTCAAGAAAGTCAGGGATGTAGGAAACTACCAGAAGTGTAATAAATGTCCTCAAAGGTAAAAATTAAAAAAACCAAAACATTGGCAATGACTGTCAATGACTGTCAACAAAATAACAGCAACTAGATAAGTACCTTCTAAAACACACAAATCTAATATTCTAACAGTTCAGGAGAATGATTTTGTACTCTATACTCACTGGACCTGATACAAACTTTCTTCTCTCAGTCAAAGAGAGCAGACAAAGCTGTAAGAGAATTCAAATGGCACTCCTTGCATAAGCACAAATGCTTTTTGATATCCACGTTTTCCTCAGTTGCTGATAACTTTGCTCTTAATTGGATATATTTTTAAATCACTTGATTTTTTGAATAACACAAACTTCTACCATTTAAAAATGCATTATGAAAAGGACTGCTTAATTACCTAAGCTAATATTAACACTGACTTCTGAAAATTTACAATTAAAAAGATTACAAATAAAAATAAAAATTGAATACATAAATAAAAAAAATTACATTGCATCTCATTACTTGATATTAAAAAAAAGTATCTCTGAAACAAAAATTTAAGGAATCACTTGATTGTTTTCTATAGGAGTGAACCATATATTTAAATCCCTTTTTCTCTAGTTTAGATTTCCATTCTAATGAACAAATAGAATGTTAAAAAACTAAAATAGAAATTGTTCTCAATATCAAGCAGACATAACTATTTATATACTCTCTTCAGACTCCAGTAGATAACTGATGTCAATGCAGTAGAATAAATGTAAATTATTGTAATCTGGGAAGATTTATAAATAAGAAATCCCAGAGTTGTAAAAATGCCATGATATCTGTGTGGTCTGTTTGTGCACAAATATTTTGGGTACTGCAATATTTCTATGTCTCAGAGACCCCTCTTGTAAAAAAAAAATCAGATACATGGTACTGTCTGGTGAAAAGTCAGTAGAAAGATTGTTTATGTTTTCCAATTTAATTGCTTGTAATACTGAATCAATATAAATCATACTAGCTGGCAAATAGGTAAGTGAAATCAAGAAAGTCTACAGTAGAAACAGCAATATAGCATTAAATTCATACAGCTGCAAGCTTGACAGCAGTGACTGCATATTTGAAAATCCATTTTACTTCCTCGCATATGCATATGGTTACAGCTTGCTTTTCAAATAAATCTGATCAACATTTTGTGGTATTTGAACATTTTCCCATCTGGTGGATTGTTCATAAAACTCATTTTCCCTGATTTAGTGAGGCAAGGAACACACCAGACTGAATTGCTTTAGATTCGTGTTTGGAACTTCTGGGTTTTTGCAATCCCTCATATGTCCCATAATACATTCCTAATTTTCCAACAGATTAATTTATGTTTTAAAGCTAATAAGCCAGGTGTCATGGTACTTGACTATTCTTTGCTGTATTATGGTATTTTATTGTGAAGGGTCATGCTCACTGGGTCTCTGTGTATTTTACACCAGAAGAAGAAATTTAATTATTAGAGGCATTTTACTTCTTTACCATAATGCTCAATCTTCTAAAATGAGTCTGACTATCCCCAAAAGTATTAATTAGTCCACATGTAGCTCTTGCTTGCATGGCACAAAATACTGCTTGCGACTCTAATGATCCAAATTAAGCAATATTTTTAAAATTAAATTAAGGCATTAGTATTTCCTGTACTGATTTTTACTTCAAGAGTCTTATGGTTTAATGATATCCAAAAATGGCACAGTGAAGCAATTAAGGCAACATGGGAATATCTGAGTAAATATCTCAACAACATACCTGTGATAAGTTGCAAACATCCCTCTTTCTGATCCCTAGAAAGTATGGTAACATTATGTGTAGAAAACAGATATTCAGTGTTCAGTTCAAACCCTAAATTTGTCCACTAGTTTATGGAAAATAGAGAAAGAGATGAAACTTATCATCTTGAAATATCCACATTTGCATGGTACGTGTTTCTTCTTCTGATATTTGAATCAAAAGAATTTTCTTTAGTCTGCAACTGGTCAGCCTGAGTTGACAACAGGTTTCCTGTCATTGCTTTTGTCCTCAGTAATGTTCTTTCCACAAATGTGGTATATTTCTGAATTTCTTCTTGGCTTGACACTACAAAAGACTGACAATGCTGTTCATGCTGTCATCCTCCCCCATGGCAGTCAGTGATTAGAGCAGATACAAACAGGTATTAGTGTCCCTCACTGGATGGCCTACACTAGGTGCCACCTTCACATCATTAAAACATCAGTCATGGTAGAACCCTTGTAGTGTGCAGTATTCTGCTTAAACAAATGAAGTAAAATGGACATCTCTGTCAAACCAATAGAAAATGTGCTAAGTTTCAGTATTTTCCTGTTGCTTCTCAGCTATTATTCTCTTCTTTGACAGAATTTAAAATGCTTTCCTTATTATGTTATGCAGTATTTAAAACCATCCTCCAATAACGCTGGAAATATTTTCTTTAAAGAACCATCACTATCAGACATTTCCAGATGCTGCACATCAGTTCTGTGTAAAAGACTTCAACATTTTAATAGGAAAGATCTCCCTCATGTTTTTGGCAAATGTTCTCTAACTTACTTATTTCTCTCCAGATTGATGAATATTGCTGGTTTTTCCTATTTTCACTGAATATGCATTTTACTTAGTTTATGCAGCAGGCCCCAGCAGGTTGGATGTAGGGAACAGAAGCCTCATACAATGATAAGTGCTTTTGAATGAAAGTTTCTTGCTCAATTGAAAATTGCTGGAATTGTTTAGTGCCTTTTGATAAAAAGCATGACAGATACCACCCCATGTTTTTAAATGAAAGTGATAATGGCAGCTATGTCCTCTGTTAATCTCATTGTTGATGGGTTGTATAAAATGTAGTGTGAACATAAAACAGATTGAGCTTCACAGATATTGCAGCTGGGAGAGAGACATAACAAGTATATTACATACAAGCTGCTGTGTCAGACACTCTGTTTCTCAGATCAAGGAACCTGGACATGCACTCCATAAGAATCATAAATACCTAGGGAATTAAAAAGATTAAAGTATTGATATGTATGGATGCCTTGAAGACTAAGCTGTGAGGCAGATTTTGAACTAGTCTTTTGTGGCACTTGGGCACATGCATGTAAGTAATACTTTAGATATCAAGAGTCTGTATCTGTCCCAAAAACTGATTTTTGAGGGGATTTAAGCTTCTAGGAATTGTTAATTTGAAAATCTTACTCTATTCCGTCATTCATTTTGTTTCATGGCAACTCTGTATTCTATTTAAGCACCATTTTATTTTTCCAAACTTTAATAGGCTGGTGATTGTTGGAAATGTTTGGCTGGAGAACAGTTGAAGGACAGCCACCCTTACATCTTAAATCTTGCTTATGAGGCAAGATAAAGCTTTAAAGAAGAGAAATAAATCCAAAAAAAGGCTATAAAAGGTAATTTAATTAGAGACCTGGCAACAAAAGTATAGTTTTTATAGCATCATCCACTGACAAGTACTCTTTCACCTTTCTCTGCATTGGACCTTGCCAGTTTTACATCCAAGAATTTCTTAGCATCACTGATCAAAAACCTGACACATTTAATATAGACCAAGGATGAAGGCAGTTTAGCAGGGTTAAGTATTATCACATCGAAACCACTTGGAGTATATTTCTTCCATTCATAAAGCAAATTAATGCAGGTAGTCATTACAGAAACAGGTATATTAAAACCGAATCAAGGCCATACATCAAACTTCACTGCAAATCTCAATGAACATGCCTTTACAATAATATATGACTTGATCTTCAGCTCCAAATACACATTAGACATTTCTAGCTGCCATTCATTCTAAATTAGTAAAGTATACAAAGAGATTTACTCTTGTGAATTGACATGGTCTGGATCATCACCAAAAACTTATGACTATATCATTGAGTACCTAATCCACTTTTCCTTGATAATGGTTCTTTGCATTTACATTTCACTTTATCTTTTCAAAGATTTCCACAAAGTACTGTGAAGTGTTTTCTCTCTTCATAGAGGGAAAGGTTAGTTTACAATTGGGAGATACTGTACATACAAACTGGACAGGCATTTAGGTTCTACTGGTGAAAGCTATTTAAAATACTTTTTAGAAGTTCTTATAGCATATGACCAAGGGAGTTTGTGCAAGTATTATAAGCCATGAAACTCATTTAAAGCATTATAGGTAGATGTCTAGTGAAGAATGAATGCACCGTGTTCACTTCACCACTGTTTGCCTCACTAGGTAGTTTAGAAGAAAACAAGTACTGATCTCTCACCTTATTTTAGGGAGTCACAGCCTCAAATTTCCAATTAAATGGATTCGTTTGGCACATAGCGGATTTTTTGATAGCTAAAAAAGCAATATCCTATTCTTCCAAAGGAACGTTGGTTTCACACACTTTACTTAAAGATGAAGCATACGTTGCGTCTAATATTTCTGCAGGATAAAAACAAATACTTAGAGCAGATGGCCATGTCTATTCTTTCCCCCATGATCCAGAAACCCTTTTTATAAATCAGTGCTGGAAGTGTGGTAGTGATCCTAGTCTCCTCCCTTTCCCAGCCCTCCTTGTGGCCACACATCCTAACACCCCTCTCTATTACAGCCTTTTGTTTGGCATTTTTCCACTTTCAATTCACCCAAAAAATGCTATTATCAAATCAATGGTGTTTAATGTGGCCATACTCACTTTGGAGCTGGCCAACGGCTGAGTAAACC
Source organism: Aleadryas rufinucha (assembly GCA_013397815.1). NCBI lineage: Eukaryota > Metazoa > Chordata > Aves > Passeriformes > Aleadryas > Aleadryas rufinucha. The sequence goes on along the minus strand of VZTH01008951.1, from coordinate 646,640 downwards.
GATTACCTCATTCATTGTCAACATTCAATAACTGTGAAAAAACTCCTCAAAGTTCTTGTCCACAAGCCCTTTGAAAAGAAATCATAACATTTTTTCAGATCCATATTACATGTGACTTATTCTTCAATTTAATGACACTTTAAGGCTTCTAATTTCTGAGAAAGTCAGAGTTATATAACCACTATCTTAATACAACGCAAGAGATATCTTTCTTTCTGGTTTAGGACTAAACCCATGAGTATATAAATCTTAATCATAATAATAAAGTAACCATAAAATGTTCAGTACTGTACTGTTTTAAGAAGAAGACCCAAACTGACATTCTTCATGTCCTTCTGGATGATTATCTCTGTAGAACAAGTACTCCATGTCTCCACAGTATGAGAGCAAAAATGTGTATCTGTGGGACATGTAGGGTGAGAGTAGAGACATTATCATTAATTACTTATGAACAGCAGTGAAAGTGCTTCAAGGTTGTTTGCTGCCTGCAGACTTGTCAGTTTCTCCATGCAGTGTATCACAAGGGAGAGATTTTTGAAGAAATATCAGCATTCAAAAAAAAAAAAAGAAAATCAATATGATGTATGACTCTAATCTCTGCTTTGCAGATGTTAATGCTCTGTTTTTGACAGTAAGAGAGAAAAAAAGGAAGGATAGATAAAGAAGGGAAAACTGGTCAGTTAATAGTGCAAAAGCAATAATATTGGTGTTAAAGTATTACGTAATTTGAGCAGATGGAGTGCTTTGCAAACCCCACCCCACCTCCACACTCAAAAATAGATGTTGCAAATCTGAAACTTTACACATAAAGCCAAGACTTTTTTAGGCTTCTGCACATAGTCCAAAAGTTGTGTCATATGTGATACTTTCAAAATGCTAAATGCAATAAAAGTGCCTTCCGTAAATTGCTAGATGCAATGCTACCCTCTGAGGATATAATCTCAGTTTATGCCCATCAGAAGCAAGCTTGCTCTAATAATGTAATGATTTTGAAATCTATTTATATTAATAAAGAAATATGTTTTGAATTATGAGAATCATTTGGGCTTGTCTTCATTTTATTTTAGAAAAATGTTTTGTTCAGTGTTTTAAAGAAAACATGAGCATGTGCACGTGCCAACATGGATATGTGCTGCACTGAAACAAAACCATTCATGTTTTTCAAAATATTACAAAATAGCAGGGCAAAGTTTGGTTCCCAGTCTTTAATTGGGTCAAGATTTTTACTGTGAAAAAGGAACTAAAATGTAAAGGATGTAATAAATACATTAACAATGACAAATCAGTATGGTACTTACTTAAAATGGAAAATGACAGACTACTAATGTTCTTACTGAAGGAAAAGGTTAAAGGGGAAATACAACACATGCATTGAATAAGTGGGCAGAATGATGGAAAGTCTCTGTCCTTTTGTTAAATGAATATAAAATTAGGAGTGTGTGGAGTAAGAAAAAGCAAGAGCTCTACCTTCATGCACTACTGGAGACCTTTTTATTTTTTCTTTCTGTTCGTTTGTTGTTTTCTTTTTCCCAATCCCAGCTTTTATAAGGTCTGAAATATATTTGTAGTTATATCAAGTGTGGGCAATTGTTTGACTTATTTTTCATGTTGAATGGATCTTCACTGTGAGAAAATTTTTTCACCTACTCAAGCCCAACTTAAACGCATTTCATCATGTAGACAAACATTCACTGGACACTCAAATCCCCAAGTGTGTAAAATGCAGGAAGCTGAGTTGGATTTCATTGCTTTGTACGTTTTGGAAGTATTGTACACACCTTAGACTTCTGGTTTAGTATCATTCCAGAGGTGATTTACAAAACAAATGACTTTAGTACTGAAAATATGATTGAAAGATAAAACTGTAAGTTAATGCCTGTAAAAACTGGGCTTTGATAATTTTCTACTGATAAGGAATCTGTGCTCAGCAGTTGATATTTTAAATTATTACTATATAATTATATTTAGCTTTTCTATCAAATTGTACTCTAACATCTTTTAAAATACGGGAGCACTTTCCACCCATGTGACAGACATGAGAGCCTTTATTTCTGTCTGAGTGCATACTTGCTAGAGTTTTTAATTTTTTTTTTTAACCTGGAAAAGAGTATACAGACCTTGGTAATGTGAAATGGACCACTTTATGCTGCCAGAACATAGACAATCACCAGAAAGGATTTAGCATAACTCTTCTTTTATACTAACTCTTCATCTTTTCCCAGCTGATTTTCTTTGTTTTTGCATTTAACTATATCAAACACAGGGGAAAATAGGATTTTGACAGATTGAGTGACATTGTAAGAAGCCAGGGTGTTATTCTCAGAGCTAATACAGGGTGGAAAGGCAATAAGGGGAAAGGCCGCTAGAAAGGATTTACACATTAAATAGACCTTGCTACACCAGCATGTGCTTCCCACACATAGTATTGTGCCAAAAAATCTCATGTGCATGCTGCAGGTACAGGTAAAGCCAGACACTCAAATGCATGAAGGTATTTCTGAACCCTTGACTGTACTGTTACCCTGCAACATATTTCCACATTTTGATGTACCTTCCTACTCTTCAGGAGTTGTGAACAGTTTGTACATGGAATCAGTTGCCAGAAAACAGAAAACTGTTGTGACATAAGAGACTGCATTCCAGTTGAGCTACAAACTTCCTAAGAGAGCTTGTACAGCAGTGAAGGCCCATGTTCAACCCCACTAAAATTTGGGTTGATGACTGTGGGGTTCTGTAACTGAGGGTTGCTGTTATTGTCAGCAAAAAGGAACAGGAGCCCCAAGAGCACTGTTTAAACCACCAGTTTAAGACAGAGATTACAGCAGTTGTGCTTTGTCACAGTTTAACCCCAGCCAGCAGCCAAGTCCTACACAGCTGCTTACACATTCCCACACCAGCAGGATCAGGGAGAGAATCAGAAGGGTAAATGCTAGAAAACTTGTGGGTTGAGATAAAGGCAGTTTAATAAGGAAAGCAAGAGCCGCACACAAAAGCAAAGCAAAACACGGAATCATTTCACTGCTTCCCTTGGCCAGACAGATGTTCAGAAATCTCCAGGAGAGCAATGCCCCATCACACGTAATGGTCAACTCTACCTCAGCCAAAACCAGCACAACTTTTAACATAGGTGAATATGCATCTATGCCTTGAAACACAGTCACCTCACTGGTAAGTTTTTGGACCACGTCAAGCTCAAGAGTTTCCAGTGGAATACAGAGGTTCTGTCAGAGAGTCACAAAAGAGTGGTTTCAGAGTGGAGATGCACATCATCTCAAATGCTGGAAAAAGAAGGTGGATTAAGCAGGAGACAGGAAACACATCAGACAGGGATGGGACCTGGAAGAAATTCATCCTATCCCTTCTTTATGTCAAGCACACTTACCAGGGCTGCAGAGTGCCTCCTACTTGTACTGGAAACATTTTGGATCCTCCCATAAAATTAAACTAGGTCTTACCCTATAAAAGTAAAGAAGACCCCTTTTTTATTTCAAAATATACCTAAACCAGAATACAGTAGGTGTCCCCCTGTATTTAGTAGTTTTGCAATTATAATACTCCATCAAGATATTAAATGCTAGAAGTCACATTTTCCATTTTCTGGAATGAGGATTTAAATCTCAATCTCTGTCCTTTCAAGACAGTTCCTGAATTAAGTGCGATTTGTGTTTTTGGGGAAAAAAGATCACAAGAAGTAATTTAATTTTTGCTACTGAAGCTGATCCACATTCTGTGGATTATTTAGACATTTGGAGAGAAAGAGTGACAAAGCTAGAACGAGAAATAATATGATTCTTTAGCCTGATGGACATACATCTCTCTTGAGACACTGGAATTGCAGATTATGGTCCCTGCTCTTACATAAAGAGTTATTGGAGCACGTCACATTTCAGCCAGCAAAATCACAAAGACAGCAGGACATTTTATTAGGAAGGAGAAAAAAAAAAATTTAATCAGTCAAAGTGCAACATCTGGTGACTTCTGCTTATATTTTCTGATGGTGGATTAATATCATCACACATTTAATGTGGGTGCATTTGAACTGTAATCTAATTAGATGTTGAAAGTATTCTGGTGCTACTAAGCCAAAATACCAAAATATTGTTTTTGTTTGCAGTCATAAGCCTCTGCATTTACTGATACTGTGTCGTTGTACCAATCTTTCCTTCACCAAGGTCCCAACATTCTGCAGTAAGCAGCAGGAGGGTACTAATCCTCTGCAATAGCACTTCAATTTTCTCATTACAAAAATTGGCTCCATTTTCCTGGCTTAGGCAAACCCAGTGTCGCTCAGACCTTGGGGGCCACAGATTGGGAGCAGCGAGAGCAGAAGAAGCGCCAACTGCAACAGCAGATAGATATTCTAGCAACAGCTGTCTGGCTTTTTATGCTCCTCCTGGATATCAGTGTAAATGCTCCAGCTCAGCCAGCATGAGGTGTTTGCCCCCTCTACACATTACAGAGCCAAGTAAGAGTAGGATGATCTTCAGAATGAAGCAACAAGCAATGTCATAACACCTCAGCAGATTGTTAGCATCTTCATATATTCTCAAAAGCACTGGAAGAGTAATCAGAGTAATGATAAAACAGTAGCAATATAGGTACACAATTATAAACTAAAATCATCTTAAAATCACACCTCGTAGTTGTACCAAGGATTTTTCACAGTGCATGTCACTATTTTTAAGTTTCATAGTGTATCTGAGAGGAAAGGAAATTTCACTAGCTTGACTGTGACAATGAGAAAACTGAAACAGAGAAGTCCATCTTTCATGAGCAACTAAATGGCACAAAGAGAAAGAGCAGCAAAGTCTCTTAACTTACAGCTTTGTGCTCTAACCACTGGTCTATTCAAGGAACTGAACATGTCATTTATTCCTTAATTTATTCTATTTCATTTATTCCACTTCAGTATTCACATGAAGCTTTGTGTACAGAAAGAAATTAAAACCAAAAATTCCTATTAAATTGCTCACTAAATTTCTGTAAGTCTAGGAAGTTACAGGGTTCCCTCCACCTTGAAGTCTGAACACTTATGCATTGAATCCCACAATCACAGAATGGGTTGGGTTGGAAGTGACCTTTAAAGGTCATCCAGTCCAACTCTCCTGCAATAAGCAGGGACATCTTCAAAAAGAGCAGGTTTCTCAGAGTCCCTTCCACTTGACCTTGAATATTTCCAGGGGTGGGACATTGATGATATCTCTGTGCAACCTGTTATAGCATTTCATCACCACCCTCATGGTAAAAAACCCCCTCCAAAATTCCTTGTAGAGAATCTAAATTGTGTCCTCTTTGAGTTTAAAACCCTTACCCCTCATCCTGTTGCAACACACCCTGATAAAAAGTTTGTCCTCATCTTTCTTAAGTCTCCCCTTAAGTACTGAAAGGCTGCTACAGCATCTCCTCAGAGACTCTGACAGACGGAACAACCCCAGCTCTCTCATCCTTTCCTCACAGAACTGCTCCATCCCTCAAGCCAACTCTGTGGCCCTCCTCTGAACCCACCTCGACAGGACCATGTATTTTTTAAATAATAATAGTGCATAATTGTGATGCAGTGACACTTCAAGTAATAATCCATTAGGTTAGATAATTTTATTTGATTTCCCTTGGCATCTCCTAGACCTGCAAAATAGGATTTCAATTAGTAAGAATAATTAATATTTCTTCTTTGGAATACAAACTGAAGAACAGAAGATACATGAAAACAACAATATATATGTCCTTTATTAATTAAAGAAAGAATCACAATTATACTGTTAATTGTCTTGTAATGGCTGTTCGTTTTACCTATGCTTAGTTGCCAGTCCCTGGTCTAGAGATTAAGTCTCTGGTCTAGCAGTGGAAATTCTTAAAAGCTTACATAGAATCAATCCCAAATTTAATAACTTTTGCAAGGCTTAATGTTGAAGTATCAGCTTTGTCCACTAATTTATAACTGGAACATAAGTATTCATAATAACCAATTTCACCTCTTCAGGAAAATCCTTTTGCTTCTTAATCCTTTGTTTTCCAAAGCTCTACAAATGTGTTTAAGTTCTGCAGGAGCAGCACAACAGCTGAGCTCTAAGAATTGGTATAATATATCTAATAAAATTTCCCACAATTTCTGGATAGGTAAAATGTAATCACATGGCTTGGAATTTGTCCAAGGTCTAACATTAACATTCTCCTTTCATAAAGGCACCAACAGTAGTGTTTCTGAATTTCAGTTTTATGTCCCCTTTCAAGAATGTGATCCCAATAAATTATAACAATGAACTTAATATCACTGATTCTTGAAGTTGGTACATGCAACAGAGATTCTCTGTCACTACTTTCTTCATGAACTTAGCAGTGTTCTTGCCAGAGTTCTTGGCTGGAATTGCTCCTGGCATTTAAAAAAAAAAAAAAAAAAAAATTAAAAGTGAAAAAGTTGAAGCTACAAGGATCCATGGGAAAAAATGTCTAGCAATGTAATTGATGTAAAACAGGAAACTGAGGTACTTGTAGGACTTTACAGTCTCTCAAGCAAGTCATGTTTAATGTGACTGTCATGCAATGCTGACAGGCATCTTTGAGTTTCTTTTATATGTGCAAGTTTAATTTCTCACAACCCCTAATCACACACACTCACACACACACACACACATGCACACACACAGCGAAAAGATTAAGAATCCTTAAAGGACATTAACCAACTTCCCCTTCCTTTTTCCATGGTATCTATAGTATATTTTCAACTGTGAAAAAAGAAAAACAAACAGTAAATCTGAATCAAATCTTGATCTCTGAAAGAGTATCTACTGACTCTCCCCTTATCAAAACGACCTTAATAAAGGCTATGTCTTTAAAGAAGAAAACAGAAGGGAGAAGTATATTTATTACTTTTGGGTTGACATTAATTATAAATTTTCAGGAATGTTGTGGATTTAGAGGCCACTAGAAGAGAATTCCACAAGAAGCATGAACAGTATATTTAACCACTTGTTCAAATCAAATTTTAAAAAAAAGAACAAAATACTTTTTATTTTCAGAAATACATTTCAATGCTTTTTCTACTAACAAAAACTTATTTACAGGAATTCTGCTTTCCTGAAAATATTTTCAGAACAGAAACCAAAGCCCTTGGGGAGTAATAACAATAGATCTGCAAAAAAAGACACACTGCTTTCTGATTGAATATCTTCAATTTTTAGTTTTACCCTGTCCTGTTTAAGAAGAGAAGACCCAGTACTATATTGTCTTGGTGACCAACCCCAGGTGATTAATTAAAACTTTCATTCTGGAATCACAGCATCATCATGAAACAGCTCACAAATAACACCTTTTCTGAAACACAGTCATATTAAAACTTCTTAAGGTACACTGAGTAACAATTATGGCTTATTAAAAAGTTTGTCTGATGATAATTCCTTAGCTAAAAACATGGCCCAGAGCTGCTTTTGCATAGTTTTTAATTATAGGATTTCTTCAAAAACCAGAAGCTAGCATACAGCTCTCTGGATTCACTCAGGAACAGTGATATCAAATTATTTTTTCTTCTATATCACTAATGGGATTTTCTTATGCTGCCGTGGGTTCATCGGAGTAGCTCTTTAAATTCCAAGCCAGTCCCATCTCATTAACATGAGTGAAGTCATACCACTGCAGAGGTGCAGAAACAGAAAACTTTTCTGCATGAAACTTTTAGAGATCTGATATCTCTCTTGTACCTATCCACCATGGAGGAGTTCGTCACAGGTTATGGTGATAACACGTCTCAGTTAAGGTATTGTCCTTTTCAGATTTGGCAAATAAAATCAACCCTGTGCACATGTAGCCAAGGCCATAAATGTGTGTGTGAAAATATAATCACCCATTCAGTATCCAAGCAATAGCTTTTAACTGGTCATGTTCTAAGCAGACACTTTCCAAACCCAACAGCGTTTTCCTAACGCTGCCTCAGAAAACACTTCCTGTATGTGCTGGTAAACCCACACTTGCCTTTTTGCGCAAAAAAAGGAAAAAAAAAAATGCAATAATTAGAATAAAGATGTGGGGCAAAATTTCTTTCACCTATCCTGTTTTTCAGTGTGTTTTACCTGCATTGATAAATATTTGAGGTAATAAGCCTGGAGGAGGACAAAAAGAGGATATTCAAATATGCAAATAGCATAGGGCATGGCATTGAACCTGTATGATCAGGAGTCAGAGATGCTATTCCAGTACAGCTAATTAATAACAATGCCTGAGACGTCCTCACTCTTCCCAGGGTGCTTTCAGCCACAAAATTCTTATCCTCACTGTCATACAGTTATCTTATAGCTCCTTCCTGAAATGACAGTATTAATGGCACAAATACATAATGCTTATTGACTAATTTTATAGAATTAGGAAACTTGCTCTCACGTGTGCCAGGGCATTTTACAGAGTGATTTCTGTCTTCCCTCTGTCTGGAGTGTTGCTGCTGGATGGTGGCTGTTGCAGTGCAGCTCACCACCAGGATCAATCCAGCTAGAGACACGCAGGTTCTTCTGTGCATCTCACACGTCGTGGAAAATGCACCATGCAGGCAACCTAAGAGAGCAACACAGAGTTGTCTGGCAAAGGAACACTGCTCAGGAAAGGGAAAGTGTTTGACAATACTGGTGCAGCTGGCAGATGGTTAGGCAGGACATTCCTTATTGATCAACAACAGCACCCCTGTCAATTTGACACGTATGTACTGAAAGGCAAGCAAAACTTAAACTGATTAGAACCAAATTCAAAGAATTGGTTAAGATTAGATTATTGGCTGCTAATGCAGACTGACATGCTTTGAACCTCTGGCCAAATGATAACAATGTGTTTCAGAAATTAATAATATTGGAAGATTTCTCATGTCAACTGAATTAATTTCTGTAAGTCAACTGAGCTTACCAATGAGAGCTGACAGGGAAATAAAATTTTACTGAAAAAATTTTCTTATTATTCTCTAGTTCAAATAATGAGGAAACCATTTGACTATTTCGGCTTCTATGCGATTATGCTTATTTAAAGAAACAGAACACTACTTAATTATGTATGTGAATACTTGGCACATATAATTACTACCCAACAGGCAAACTCTGTTTGGGTTTGTTGGAATGCCAATGGGCTTTTATTAGTTCAGCCCATCATTCTGTTGTGAAATGGAAATGAAAAGTGGAAAATATGTTTTCCTTCTCTAGGGATCACTTCAGCTCCTTTTTCTCTTTATTTTATCAGACTTCTTGTTGCTATGGGGGTCTTGAAGGCCTATTATTAAAACACCCTGCAGTCCTAAGGGAAGAAAAGCAAGCTGGTGCTGCAGATGGGAACAGTGTGAATGGAATAAACTACAGGCACCAAAAATTCCAATAAATGCAGCAAAATGTATGCATTATTCTCTTTTGTTTCCAAAGTTCATCTAGAGTTTTCACCTTTTTTTTCACCTTTCAATTTTTTCTGAATATAAGATAATTCATAGTACCATTCAAATATAAAAGCACAAGAGAAGAAAACAAGTTAGTTATGCTGTCTCTTCTTGCGTCTCCTTTTGCACAAAACAAGTTAAATCCAAATTAATCTATTCTGCACAGATATCCAACCTGCAGCAGAAATGTAATTAATATAAAATACTCATGGCAGAAATGATACCTCCATAGCTCTTTCAGAAAAAAGAAAGGAAAAGATACGAGATACACCTACTTGGCAGTTAAGCAGTGGTTTAATCCACAGGTTAAGTCTATTGAAAACTCCCATTAAAGTAGTTTTTACAATCATTTAATCATTATACTCAAAACAATTCTGGAAAATTAGTAAGATAGTTACCAGGATCTTTTTTGCACACTGAATAAGACAACAATATTGAACATCAAGTGAGTCAAATAGTCTAGTAAAAATTGTGCAAAAGTAAAATTCTACAAATTGAACACATCAGAAGCAAAGACATTTCCTGTATTTCACTGACAGCATCTACATGAACAGAGAATCAAAGATTGTTTTGTAATGACCAAATGATTCCTGATCATCTGTAGACCTAATAGTGACACATTTCTGAAGACCAGGAAAGAAATCCACAGCATAAATTTGATTTTCTCTGAAGAGAAGGGGCATACTTTGCATTATTTTTTTTTTTCCCCATCACTTGCTTTAATTTCAAAAGACATGTTGGTTTAGACTAGCTTTATCTTGAAAATATTTCATTTCTCATTCACACCATTGTTCTTAACTTCAGCTTTGGTAGTCTGTTCAATTCAGAATATTTCATGACTTCATATATCCAGAGAAGAGACCTTCGGTCNCCTTCCCTTCCCTTCCCTTCCCTTCCCCTGATTTTATTCTTTTTATTACCTTTGATAAACTTGGCAGCTAGTTTTAATTTATCTCAATCCTCTGCTAAGAGACACTACCTAAAATGCATTCACTGCCCTCAGCTGTGTTGGCTCCCTGTAATAAAGGGGAGAAAATTTTGTAGAAGTTTCAAGAAGAATTATACATATCCATGCTCATGTATAAACCTAAGCACAGGACTTTTAAGATACTTCCTTGTGCATCAACAGGGGCAGTACTAGTCTGCCATACCTACCTCCATTGATTCAATTTTTGAGGTAATTCAACTTGAAAAGCAGAAAAAGTACAGCTTTGTGAGCCCTCTCCTGAAAATGCTTGAAATATGAGTGGCCATCAGGACTATGAGAACAACAAAAATTATGTATTGCAGTTGACCTAAAAGACTGGAAGAAGAAAACAACAAGTAATTTGTGTCTGGCCAGAATGAATAGCCTCTCAGGACTTTTTTTCGATTTCGGCTTTTTGAGAGAAACACCGACACTGGTAAAATAATACCATAGTGACTACATAAGTACATGCTCCCAGCTCCATTCAAACTGAAGCTGCAGCATTAGGTACAATACTTCCCATCCTACCCATCACATACCCATGTATACTTTATTCATCATTTCCTCATATGGAAATGTATTACAGGTTTTGTTACAAAGTACCTTATGCACAATTATAAGTGAGCTTGTTCCACTCTGCCCTGACCAACAGAGACCTAAATCTTTACATAATAGTTTTTGGGTTTGATTAAATTGAAGTACACAAATAGCTGCAAAATGCTGTAATCAACATATTACTCAACTCTTTCCCACAGGCAGTGTCCAGTTCTGAAGTCTTCTGTGAAGGAAAACTTTCCTGGCTGACTGACAAGTACTCGACATGAAATTGCTTCATGAGAGTCGTAAATGCAGTAATCTTGCCCCAGAGCCTCATACATTATGCTCACAGCACATACCTGTCATTACATGGCACTAAATGCATCAGAATGAACTGATTTCATTAACTTTCCTGGATCTAGATTGGAATGGATAAAACACTCTGAAGCCTTTATCACCAAAGAAATGGTCTTGAAAGCTAATGTTTACAGTATACCTTCACAGTACCAGTGTGTAGTGCAAGACTCAGGAGCTCATTAATTTATTAATAATTTGTTCCAGAATTAATTAACACTTGTTTAATCTAATTCTAGCATATCTGAAGAGAAAACATTAATGTTTTTCTAAAAAAATGTTATTCAAGAAAGCAGGGATGGGGGGGGGGGGCAGTGAGAGAAGGTCAAGATAGGGGGGTTAAAGGGTTGTATGACCAAAATTTTTACATAATTCTATCTTAAGGTTGAAGAAAATCTGACAATTTCTGTTGGAAAGAAATTTCTGTTGGAAATGTCTGCTGAAAGAAAAGTGTTCCAAATACAATTGTAGAACGGTAGGAAGTGTGGGTGAGGCATTACACCATTTATTATCTTACCATTTTGGACACTTTGACAGTAAGGCAGAATTAAAAAGGTCGATAGGAATAGAAGCATAGGATATTTCATTCAAATCTGAATTCATAATAAAGGTAAACTCTCTCTGGGTAACATGAATCAGTGATTCTGCTAAAGCTGTCTCAACTCCTGCCATAAAATACCTTCTTTTTCAAAACTTGTGTGGATATCTGGCTGAGTGGAAATTGCAAATTGTCCTAAAAGAATTGAGTCTTTCAATACCATGGCTACTAACATGTACACAAAAAACAACACTTTTTATTAATGTTTCACGGCCTGTTCTGGTGCAGGGATATTGTAGTTGGTATTCATATCTGGGAAATTCTCCAAACTCCATAAACTTACGGGAAAACCATATAATATTCAGATGAATGAAGTGCCATTTTATGTTTATATACTAAGACTACTACTTTTTCTTAGCATCAGCGAATTAAAATAGAAATTTAAAAAGTTAAATAATAAGCCTCATGACATCTCAAAATTCAAAAACAACACAAAAAGAATGATACAAATTTAAGGAGCCCCTTTATGATACAAGTTTATTTACAGTGGTAATAACAGATCACAGGTGGTCACTTTAGAACTGGAGCTGGTCAAAAAGTTATAATATTCATCTGGCAGAAGTGTGTGTGCTTTCAAATGTTTGTCTGCTTGTCTCTATATGATGTAACTAGCATCTTACAGAGCTTTTTCAGCAGAAAAGAGAAATATATACCAGAGGCTTACACACTGGTGTTTACAGCACATCTTTGAAGGGACAGAGGACCAAGTTAAAGTTTCTAGAAATTAAGCTTTTTTTCAAATTTCAGTATTTCAAATTGATACACTGTCCAGTATGCTATTGAGAATACTGACATGCCTTTTCTCACCTAAGAAACTACCCTGAAGACAGTTTCCTCAAAATCGAGTTTTTCTGCCAGCAGGTAACATACTTTGTCAAAAATTCCCAATGCATACTTCACAAACAATGTTAAACTTTCCTTGAACTATCATATTGTTAACATATTAACAAAAGACATCAGAAACAAGAGTTCTCATTCAAAAGGAAATTCTACTATTTCAAAACATGCATCCATTATGGTTTCAAAGAAAATGGTCAAACTTTAAACATTTATATTATTATGTGTAGAACAACAGTTTAGACAGACTGCAATTCAATTCAATTTCATTTGCTAGAAGATCACAGAACTGAGACAGAAGTAAAACTCAAATAATTTTCATTAAAATGGGAAATATCAGCAATATTGAAACAAGTCAAACAATATACTTTGAAGATTCAAGTTATAATTTTATTTACAATTAATATTTTTCTGTGAAATATTTTTTATATGGGAAAAAGTAGTTTTGTCCAAAAAAAAAAAAAAAGACAGCTATGCCAATTTTTTTTCTAGCATTTTTCAAATTTTACTCGTGATTCAAAAATGTATGGCATTTTACAAATTATATGAGAGCAATATCCCAATTCAGAGAATTGACAGTCAGTATTTAGGAGGAGAAATAATGAGGAAATTGCAAAGGAGACTTACTGTATGTCTGTGTGTTGTAATTAGAGATCTGCAATTTTTTATTTTTCACCAATGCTTTAAAACAGGCGTTTTATATTTGCTTATTTTTATTTTGTCCTTGCACTTTTCACTAAAAATATAGGTAAGATAATGATGAGTAATTGCTCTTAGCTGGGTAGATTTGATTACATCACAAAGTGTGTGTGCACAGGAAATCCAAAGGTCTAACATAATGTGTACATCAGTGCTTTTGAAGTAGAAAATCAGAAAGGAAGGTAAAGGACCCATAAGCATGTGACCAGAAAACAGAGAAAATAAATTCATTGCCACGTGCTGCACACCTGCTGATCAAACAAAACAAACAAGACAAAATGATAAAATTATCAAAGATTCGTACTCTTTCATTTACTAAAACAAAATACTTTAATATCGCTATTTAGAACTGCTATTATCTTGTGGGAAGTATGGGCTTCATTTCAGATGAATTTAATGCTGCAGCTATTTTTTGTTTTTTCTATTAGCTAACACAAAGTGGAAACTGTTTATTGTGCCAATACAGATGCCTCTAATTATTCCACTTTTCTCCTGCCTAGCACAGTAAAACACAATTTTATCTTTAGGATATTTGTTTCTGTGGATAAAGATGGGAATAATATTTAGCCTCTTAATAATCAACTCTACTACTCCTTAGATTCTGCTGCTATGCTTCAGAAATGCTGTTTCTCTTTGCCTCATTGTCTGAATCTTAAAGGTAAATACATAAAGCTTCTAAGAACTGCATGATGATCCCTGTAGGGAAATAAAGTTCTTTGTGCCAAAACTTTCAAAATGAACACTTAAAATGTTTTGGGCTGTTGGCCTTCTTTATCAATGCCCTAAGTATCAATTTGAATGGATTTATGACTATCATTTGAATCATTACCAGTCTCAGTAGTAGTGTATTTATGAGCTAGTTATGCTGCATTATAACCACCGAATAATAAAACATGACACTCATTAGCAAGACTCGAAAAAGAAAAAACAACATTTCCACTTTTTTTCTTTTCCTTTTGCTACTCTTTTATTAAGAAAAGAAGAAAGATAACCTGTTGTTTTTTGGGGGTTTTGGGGTTTTTTTTTACATTTCAGTGTCTTACTGTGACAGCTGCTGTTTTCACATAACCATTGTTTCTATTTTTTGTTTCTTCCAATTTTGCTATAACTAAATTTCATTAACACTTTAGGAAATGTGAGCATTTTCCTTCCATCTGCTAAATGGCTTTTAAAACCCATTTACTTTGATTTAGAAAATCTGGAAACAGCTGGCAAAAATGATTTTTATTAAGTTCCTCAGTTTCATATTTACAAGATATGTGACTTTCGTATTCTTTCTTAAGGTCTGTAATTGGTTTCTATTTCTCAACTGTACAATTTCTTTCTAAATGCTAATCAAGCAGGTGGTCAGATGTTTAGTTATCATTCTGCACATTAACCAGTTTAATGTGTCTCAGTTTAAATGTCTAGAGCTGATGATTCAAACCATGTGCATAAAAACTGTAAGAATGGTTATTTGGTTTTCAGCCATTACTTCCTTCTTCCTCTTTCTAATTCTGAACTTGATTGTGATGATTAAATAACTTAAGAAAAGAATGTGAAAAATACGTTCCCTGCCCTGTATGCCTGTACAGCAAAATGTTGGTATTTTGCAGCCTGTGATGTACCATCAGGGTAAAAGAATGAGTGATAGAGACTGATTTATGACCTTCTCATTAGCTTTACTGCTTAGTTTTGGATGCGAGAGCCTATATGCACTACTCATTCACTTTTAGCTTTCTCCAATTCTACCAGAGGAGGCATTCTGCAGCCAGGTAAAGCCACTGATTTGTTTCTGGAGTGACAAGTCCATGATCTTGGTCTTTCAGAACTACAGAAGATACGTCCACAAGTGCAAATCCATTAACACAGAAAATTCATCCTTTTGAGACATATTCTTGTATCTTAAACATCTGCTTAGGGCTGTAGTCTGCCACCACAATTTAAGGTGTGAAAGCAGATTCCCTACAGAATAATAATTTAAAAAAAACCCAAACCCAAAACCTTTCATATCACTTCTCACTGAGCTGCACACAGCTGTACTAAAACAGCATCACTGAGATGCTTTGTATGAAGCCATACCTGATGGGCTTTTTCAGCTCCATGAAGATATTTCAAGTTGTCATTTTGGGAATATGCAATTAAGGATCAGATGTCCACAGAGCAGTGCCAGGATATAAGATACCAGAGATAAGGCTTGAGTCACCAGTATTAAACAAATTTCATCAATTCTTTGATTAAACCTTTGACACTTAAGTAAGGGCTCCATGTTTTCTTTTTATTTTTCCATAAAAATATATTTCTCTCATCTTCTTAACAAACTTAATATGTGATCAGTTTAAAGCAATAACTGAGTTCCAGGAAAAAAAGAATACTATAAGCATTGTCATTTGAACAAACACATATAAATCAGAAACTTGTCATAAAATTGTGGCAGTGGTATATGCATCATCATCATGCTCAATCTATTCCCACAGATTCTTTCATTATCTGCAGTAGACGCCACTGGCATGAACTGAGTCAAAGACTTCCAATACTTTTGGGAATCCAGACTACACAGATAAATCTTCACTGATTTTCTGCAGATGAGGTTAGCTTCTATGAAAGGAGGGAAATATCTGTGTTCCAAAATAACCTTTGAAAAATGTCACTAGACACTCTGGCACAGAAGGTTGACTAATTTGAGTGATGTTTCCAAATAAAAGAGTGAAAGACTGAGTAATGTCAGGCTCACAGGACAAGTTTTACTATATTTCTAAATAGAATGCTGATAAACAATTGCAACTTTAGGCATTGGAAAAGTGCCACACAGACACTGAAATCTCCCTTTGCTCCAGAACATGAATCCTCAGATTCTTATGAAGTTTTCAGATAGTAAGAGTAAATCCTGTTGAAATCGTATTTATGTAACATAGGCAGTGGTGTTCTACCATATCTGTGTTCTAATTATGCACACGTGATGTGTATATTCCACCAGAGTAAGGCCTTAAGTCATTAAACAGTGAGATTCAGTCAGTTACCATGAATTCCTAAACATTCATGGACACATCTGTCAACTCATATCCATATCTTTTTGTGTAAGTAATTCTGATGCTCTGAAATGTACCAGTTAAAATTTCATGCACACAAAGCTTCACGGCGTAGATTTTTTTAATAGGCTGAGTTACGAATATTACGCCTTTTATTGTCGTAATGAGCTAGAAGTACATTTGTCATGAAAAGCTTCATTTAGCATTTAGTTGTTGACTAAGTGTCGACTGATGGTTGAAAAAAGATTATGTGCATTTCACTGTGCCGTTGTCAGTAAGGCACTGAGCTTAACCCTGTGGGGTACAAAACAGGCCACAATGACAGAGGATGTAAAGCCAGCTTGGTCAGTAGGAGTTTAAAAACAGAGTTTCAACTTTGCATGCAATGAGGTAACAAGGGGCATCTCTGTATTAACACAGGAGAATAGCAAAGAGATAACTTGTCAGAAGATGTTTGTAGAGTACTTCAGAAGCTGTACTTAATTACACTAATCAATTCATACTCTCAAATTTGTGCTGGCATTATGTACATGACAGAAACCCAGTTGAGGATGGCAGAAGAGCAAATGAAACAAAAACCTTCTCACATCTCAAAACCAGAAAAACTTCCCTGTTCAGGTTTCTGAATGCAGGCACTTAGGAGGGCAGAGAGAAGGATGTAATCAGAGGCAGTCACATATCTCACAGGCTCTCATTCAGGTTCCACTCTCCTCCACAAGTTTCTCTTTGTCCCCTGATAAAGCTGGAGTAGTAGCAAGAAGTGTGTGATCCTCCATCCAGTGCAGACCAGCAATGGTGCTCTTTTCCACCCCCAGTTACAGAATAAGCACACTGCTGAGGGCAAAGGTGCCTCATCAAGCTGAGATGTGCCCAGATATGTCCAAGAACCTGAAGCTGCTCTTGAAATACAATATACTCAGTGGTAGTATAGGTGAGTCAAACGTTGGATTGTCTGACTGAGCAGTTCTTAAAGAATATCACACCTTCCTTTTTCACGTACTTTAACAACACAAAGGTCATTTACATTCCTTGCAAGAATTCAAACCATGGCCCTGAGCATCTCAGCCTTACTTAATACCTTGAGCGTTATCTCTGAGTAAGCAATGCCAAACATACTATTCAGAGCTAAGTCTGTTGCTCACACTGGGTACACACCAGGAAACCTCATCCACTGTGTATGAGATGTAAGAGATGGGATTAAAGAAGCCTGATAATTTGGGGCCAGAAATCCCCCAGTGTTGCCAAATGCAACCACATGCAGTGAATGCATTTATGAATACACCATTTTCTGTGGTTTTAATTTCTAAAATAAAACCTAGACTTAGGACTAGATGAGGGGCTTTCTCTCATTGCCATGGAAAAAAGGATTTTCAGGCCTGGCAATCAAACTGTAAAAAAAAATATCCTAACCAACAAACCCCATATTAAATAAATAAATTAACATTGAACTGTATTGTTTTAAAGTCTCTACTATGGTCTTTGTATACACTATGAATGCCAGTCTCACACAGCTTTACGGAAGAATGAGACAAAACCAACAGTCTCTGAGGTAGCAAACGATATAGCAATGCTCGTATTCTCTCTGAATACTGGGAACCCCAGGAGCCAGAAGGTAGAATTTTTGTAGAAAGCAGTCCAAGAGAACAAATGCAGGGCCTTGGAGCATAATTAAGGAAATAACTACTTCTGTTTGACATTCCTCATGAAAGAACGTGTTATGTCTTATGAATTCAAAACATGCAATTAAACAAAACACATTCCCCTTTCTCTTGTTCCCCAAATAAGTAATTCAGAAACCATCACTTTGAATTACTGGCTGTATTATCTCACACAGACATCAAATATTCAGCTGGGACCCTATCTGAGCACAAATGCTTTAAGCTGCACTCCAAAAGTCAACTAAACTTAAGAAAAAAAACAACTCTTCATAACTACTATATATATCTGATTATGAATAATTCCCTGGCAGTTATTGAAAGAAAATTATACATCAAACCACCTTCTTCTCCACATTTTGTATACTTTCAACTGCAAATAAAGGACAGACATAAAGTTGAGTGTTAGCTGCATTGTAGACACCTAGTATGCATCGTTTGTGGAAAATGCCTTCATCTTAACTTTGTTAACTTTAAATTCAGTGGGACAAATATTTACAAATTGGTATTTATCCTGCTCTGTTTAAAACATAATTTGAATACAAGGGCTGCATATTATCAACTTTTCAGCATCACTTTCAAGTTAGTTTCCTTATTATTCCTGCTCAAGATTACACTATACTATATGAACTGAAGATGTATATTAGTTCCACTTCTTATAATGAGAAAATAGTGAAAATTTTAAAAATTTCATTGGTGTGTTTGTTCTGCAGAAGAAAAATAATCAAACCAATAAAACAGATAGCATAAGATGATTACTTTGTCTTTCACTTGCAGTTTGATTCATTGATTATGAAATATAGTAATGAGAGCAACCTTGGTGAAACACACATTCAAAAGGGCCTCCTTCACGCTTCCTAATCTCCTAAGAGCAAGATCTAGGGCACCAGGTAGGTGTCTAAGACAGCAAACTTCAGAAGCAGGAGGGATGGGTGATGTTTCTTCACATAGCTTTTATGAAAATGTGCCATTCCAAATTTGAATATTTTATGATTTTGTTAACTGCCTCTCCTTTGAATCCTCTATTTCTTATGAAAGGATTTCTATTCTTTATCTTGTAATCTTCAATGTGCTTTTACCTCCCAATTAGGCACCAATAACTCTTATATATTGTCATAATTTTTTTTTACAGAAAGTCTATGCAACTTAAATTAGTATTTTTTTAAGACAGCACTAAGTATGCAAACTTTCAGCCACAATTTCAAATGTACCTGACTAATGGGACTACAAAAAAATGTACATATCATTAAAAATACTTAAATAATAACTTATGGAGTAGCCATGCTCCAAAGGGGTCCTTGACGTAGAAAATTGAAAAAACAGTCATTTAGGGGTGAGAGAACGAGAGCATCCTGAGAAGTAGATTTATTGTGAGTTCCTAGGTTAAATATAACCCAAACTCTCTTAAAACCATGCTCATGCAGTTTCACGGATATAATAGATGTGTTCATTGAAAGAAGATTTCAGTCCATTCTGTGCAATTGTTGAAGTAAATTTGTAAATTAAAATTGGAGTTTTAGAACAGAAAAGGCACTTTTCGTAAATTGAAGCTGAAGAGAGAACATTCTGATGATTAAAATTACTGTATGTCATAGTTTCTTCACTCTCTTCTCCATACTTTCCTTAATGGGTAAATAAAACTGCAAGATTTTAGACAAAAATTAATAAACTTAGGGTTTTCCCCTAAACTAGCAAATCATGCCTTAGCAGCAGATGCAATTGTGAGTACTGACTTTTTTATTTTCTAAAAATTAATAGATTTCCTCAAGAATTTTGCAATAAGGGAAAAGTTTTCTGTATAAAACTGTTAACAAAACTTAGAACACTGGGGGTTTTTCTGTTTGTTTTTCCTTCTTTGCTCAGTGGCAAAAAAATAGCACAGAAATTTATAGTTTGAGTGTCTTCTTAAAGTTAGCTATTATATTCACTGTTCCTGAATATTACAAGGCAAAAGCTGCTTAACTTACCAAATCATGTGTAATGTTAGCTACCACGATTAGGAAGAAGGATTTTGTGCCAGCTGTCTGATTTTATACTTAGTCATGAAAATAATTCTCCAGGTAAAATATATTTTTCCTCACTTCAGTGTGAGGTAGACAACTGTACACTTGGCATTGGATCAGTGAATTCTTAGGACTTCTCCTCAAGATTAATATTTTAAAGCTCAGTCACTGTATGCTCTTTAGTTTATAAGAAGCCCTTTGAAGATCAAGATTCTATTGCCTTATGAAATGTACAAACAAAGTCTATAGCATAAAAAGATGAGCAAAGACAAAGGACACAGCGAGACTCAGTGGTCTCTAGAAGGGCAGGTTTCTGCCAGAAATGTGAACGGAACTCAGTAATTCCAGTACATGGCCAGGCCCATTGGGTTCATATTAGCTAAACTTCTAGGTAACAGAAAAACTGCAACTATATAGAAGCTCACTCAAAAATCTTAACTAAGCATCAACCGCTCTGTCCTTTTACACAGCTTCCAATGGCACTGCAACACTATCCCTCTGCACTTACCAGCTGATGGCAGTGCATCAGACAGTTTTCTGAATTTGGGACCTTCATACAGGCAGCTTCAGCATACAAATCAAATGTAAATTATATGATACTTTGATGCAATTGGCTTGTTGGATTTTCAATAAGCCTTCAAAATTTAAGTGAACCTTTTCTGTGAAATGATGTCAGTTCTTGAAAGAACTGAGATAAAGTAGATTAAATTTCCAAACTGGTATTTTTTCTTTCTGTCTTTTCTTTCTGTCAGGAGGGAAAACTGGTGTTTTCTAATCAAGGAAGTATGCACACTAATGAATAAAATACTCTTTTTTATCAAGAGCAAGACAGGTAAGACTATGTTAAATACATTCCTATGGCAAATTATTGACCTTGACCTACATGATCTGCTTTTGCTATAGTCAGTGCTCCTGCATCTAAAGAACTCTCCCAATAAAACACAGAAACTGACCAGAAGCATCTTTTTTGACCTCAGATTCAATGTCAAATGTATTTGCTTAAATTGCCTAATTTTGGTGGCATTTGGAATACCACCTTGATGATTATCACATCTTACTTTAGATTAATAATTTAAAGCAGAAACATTGATATTTTAAGTTAAATGCTGCTCAAAACACAATGTATTTCACACTGTCTCATGACCAAACAAAAGTAATGTATTGAGACTTCCTCCTCAGTCATTACATTACACATATATATTTTTTTTTTAAATGGAGACTGCATATTCGGTAAGCCAGGTAAACATAATACTTTTCAAATGAGAAACATATAAGGCAGTCACTCAAAATTAAATGTCTGAAATAACAACTCAAATGATGGCATTTGTTCACCACATTCTTGCTATTTCAACTGACAAAGAATTTGATTAAAATATAGTGTCCTTATAGAAAAAAAAGAGAATGAAAGTGTGTGGTGGTATAGCAGTTTAAAAAAACTTGGTTTGTAGGGCCAGAAAAAACAGCTGCTCGAAACTTCTGTGACTGGCACAGCAGTCAATAGTTGATGGGGATGTTGCTAGACCTCTTGGACAGGCTGGTAATGCCTCTGTGATGTTATATTTTAAGGAAGGAGGAAGCGTGAGAAGTTCCTTTTCCTGCTTCCCCACTGAGGCCAGGGCTGGGCCGCCGGGAGAACCATCTCAGAGCTGCGAGCAGCTGTCAACAGCCGTGAGACCGTGTGGTGCACCTGGGACCGCTGGCGTGGGCCTCTGGGACCAGCACAGCCCGTGCGAGGCCGGCGGGCCCTTCCACGCAGCTGGCGCAGCGTGCGCAGATTTGGGCAAAAAACACCACGCAGACGGCAATGAGAGACATGGTGAGTGTTTCCCCGATGCAGAGCCCAGACAAGATCTGCTACTTAGCTGCAACTTACAGACACTAACTTTCTTCCATGTCAGAGAGAAAGGAAAAGTGAGATCACGTGAGAAAGAAGAAACATGGCGGCACCAAGGTCAGTGGGGGAAGGGAGAGGACGGAGGTGCTCCAAAGACCGGAGCTGAGATTCTCCTGCAAGCCACAGTGAGGACTATAATACAACTGTTTCCCTATAATTCATTGAAGTGCATGGGGGGTGCAGGGATCCACGCGCAGCCCGTGAGAAAGACTGCTCATGCCAGAGCGCACAGATGCTGAGAAGTTTTTAGAGATTGAAGAAAAAAATTTCCTTTCCTTTCAGGCTAGGACAGCTCACCCTTAAAAGACTAAAACCCCATGAACCATTATGACCCATGCTGGCAGTTGTGGGAAGACTGCAAGATTCATGGCAGAGATTTTTCACTGCAGCAGATTCAGGCGTGGCTGTTGCTTGTGAAGGTCGAAACCATGCAAGAAAAGTTCGCAGAGAACTCTCTCCCGTGGGGGGAATCCCACAGCACAGCAGAAGAAACTCTTTTCCTTAAACATAAAGAAAGACTCTTAAGAAATGAAACACTGACCAAAACCCCATGTTTGTTTCCCTTCTGCGGGTTGGTGGAAAGGAGGTGGTACTGGAAGAGAAAGGTGTTCTGAAAGTTTGGTTTGGTTTCTCATTATTCTTTTTACTTTTAATTCTGTTAGTAATAAATTTACTTTATACTGTTTAAGTTTGGACCTGTTTTGCCTTGAAGTTTTTTCCTTTTTCCTCAATAATCCTTATTTCACCTTATGAAAATGAAGTTTTACTTCCCCTCCTCTGCTCAGCTATAGCAGAGGCAAGTAAGTGAATAGTTTTTCATGGCGCCTGGTGCCTAACCAGCATCAAACTACCACAAAGTGTCATGTAAGTTGTTTTAGTGAATAATTTGATCATGTCTTCTTCAATATAATCGAAAATAAATGAGAATCTTTACTTATATTTGAAATCTTTATTCAATTACACATCCAAACAAAATCCAGATGTCTCAGCACAATACTTTATGCATATGTTGAATAGCTTTTGTTCCTTTTGTTTACTTACTAAATAAAGAGAAACTCTGCTTTTCTTTAACTTTTTTTTTTTTTTTTAATGATCGCTGAGTATATCAACTAACATCTGATTTAAAACTTACTAACTTCTCTAACATTTCTTAGAGAGGAGCCATTTTTCCTGTTTGGCAGTATTGTCAGGAGACTTACCTTAACCTCTGTATTTTTATCTGCAGCAGATAATATGTTGTGTTCTACTTCTGTTGTTGAAAAAAATAGCACTGGCATAGTCAGTAAAACTGGTGAAATTTAATGGGTTGTTCTATAATTACACTATTTTTCTATAGCGTACCATTCAATTGCTGGCTTTAATCAAACATACAAGCTAATTATAATATACATTTGAAGTTACTCTGAAAACAAAGATTATCCTTTACATGAATAATTTATACCAAATATTACACATACACACAAATGTTCTTTGTCAATAGCTCTGTTACTCTTTGTAAATTTTTTTAACACTTCTACAAATCCTGCATAAATCATTACTACATAAGAGTGGATTTCAGAATATGTGACAGAGGTAAAAATGCACACAGCTTCTTCTGCTTTTATTTGATGCTTTAATATTATTGAAAAATGCAGTAAAAATTCACTTCCTTTAGCTGATATGAGTGACCATTTAATTTCGTGTCATTGAAAGTTCATACTAAATTTGTCTTAAGGTGTTAGGTGCATTAATTTGTTAAATCTAAGAATTCAGAAACATTTTAAATTATCATATATGTGCAACCTTACAAGAAAAGACGCTAACTTTTTACTACTTTAGCAAGACCTCAACTTAATTTAATTTCTCAGCAAAGAAACTTGATGAAAAATACTTGGTTCTGTTCACGTTAAAAACCCCTCTATGCTCTATTGAAAAGTGGCCCCTTTCCACAAAGAGGGCCCTATTTTCCAGAACGCTTAATGTGGCTAAAGTGCTGAAAACAAAGGTTCTGAGAAATATATACATATGTATATGTTTATATACATCTATCTATCTATCTGTAAAGGTTGCTATTAAAAATATATACGTTGCTATTAAAAAAGGTTGCAAAAGCTGCTATTAAAAACAAAAATAAAAATATACTGATCCTTTACAGTCTTGCTTTTTGTCATTCATCTCCAAGAATTTCTTCTGGTCCGAATTAGTTTTATATCAGTGCTTGCCTACAACTCATGCCAGTTGATTTTGGTGGTAGAGTAACACTGGTACAACACTGGGGAAAAACAGGACATGGTTTACACTAGAGAAGGAACTCCATATGACACTGGATGTAGGAATCAGAGTCTAAGTCTGGTAGTAATAGAGCAAACCAGCAGATTAAACAGTTACCCAAATCCAAAATATATTTTAAACTACCTTAAAAACCAAGTGAATGAAAGGATTTGGTTCCTCATACACTTGAATCCAAACCCTAACCCTTGTTTTTCTGGTAGCCTGTCTAATGATGAAAAACAGGGATAAAAAGTATCCCTGACCTGGTTAGCAAGCATGAACTTTTCTTTGCAGTCTTCAAGTAAAACAGAAATTGCTTAGCCAAGGAACTGCTGCCATTCTGTTTCTCATTTAAATCACATGCTTTAATCTCTTCCTTAGTATTTTTTAAAACCCCCTTTACCCCTAAAGATCCTGGCATGATACAATGTGTTACTTCAAGGTGACATCAAATTCTTTCAGCTTGGCATTTTAAAAGATAAATATTTTTGCAGCTTTCCCATTCCTATATTTTGGGGGAATTTTCCTGTTACTGCTGAACAACTGAATTTTTTGAATTGTCCTATGTTAGCTGAAAAAAATCTCTCCAGCTTTGCAGGGTGTTGAATGTACAAAGAGTCATTGGATTTTTGTGTGGATGTTTTGTCTCCTTTTTTCCTTCTCAAAAGCTTCCATCTGAAACTGGCAGAAATAGGAAGCTGCGCTTGTTAACCATGGGGCATCTGGTTGCTACTTGCTGCATCTCTTCCTTACTGTCTTATGACTACCCCTATTATTCCCTTATTATGGAATGGATGATGCAGGGTTATAGTTGTAGCATTTAAATGAAAAGAGATCATCATGAGAGACAACTACTGAAAGGCACACCACAACTTAGGTACTAAAATTTGGAAACAATTAGAAACATTGAGCTTGGTGAAGGCAGACTCAAGCTCACACAAATTCAAACCCTAGAATAATGGAAGCAACTCTAAGAAAAGAGTCCTCATATTTTTCCCTACATTTTTGTGGTATTCTGTTTCAATAGTTTAGATACCACAAGCTTTTTCATTCCATTTAAAAAAGCAATAGATTCTCAAACTTCCAAGTTCACTTTCTCAGCTTTAATAGCAAACTAAAGAATGTCAAAGCAGAACAAAATTCCATCTGCCTGGATTGTGTGACAGTCAGAGGTGCCAATCTGTTGGTGGACACACATGAGGTCAGCATTAACACTTCATATTAGTGTTGAATCTCTACTTGAAAAGAAAAATCAGTTTCAGCATTGTTCTCTGCTAGGTTACTTACGGCTGCAAGCAAAAGATTATTTGAAAATAAAAATCTCCATAGAAACTGATGATGGACAAGACCTAAGAGAAGACAAAAAAGAAAATTTCAACTCAATCTCTTACAAGCAGATAAATTAAAAAATTCCCGACTGAATGAATTAAAGCAAAAGGCCTTAAGCTGTAAATGTCTTCATTGTATTACTAGTAGTTTTACATCTAAAACTAAAGGAGGATTTTCCTAAAAGACTTCTGAAAGAGAAAAAATGAAACATATTAATCTGGATTCAAAGCTGACAAATTTATTTCCTAGATGAATATAATGAAACAGACAAAACTCTAGGTTAAGTTTCTGTTACAAAAAGGTACAAATGACTTCTTACTTTCAGACACTGTTTCATTCTTCATGTCCATGTGTAAATATAAATAGAGTAAATGATTACGTACTCAGATTATCTCCAATTATTCTCTACATGATATTGTCATACATTAGTTTTGTGTCAGAAATCTACACAGTGTCTTCTCTTTCAAAATTTCTATAGAACCCTGTATCCACCAAAAAGAAAAAAAAAGCTGCTATCAGTCTTTACTGCTGTATAATCAGGTCATGGTGCCATTATTACTGCTGGTAGATTTTCCTTACAAAAATATTTGTGATGGTTTGTCAGCATTTGTGCCTTTTGTGTTGGATAACCTGAGGATGAAATAAAGAGTTTGTGATGATGTCTTGGTGCTGCAAGAAGACTGACAGTGCCAGAAAGAGCCTGTTTGTGAGAAAGGAACTCATGAATATTTTTAAAAATTCCTAAAACAGACAGACCTTTTCATATGGAAACAGCATACAGAGCATGTGGCCTCAGATTTTTTTAACTCAGAACTCTGAGGCTTACAGGTAGATTTAGTGTAGTGTTGAATAACAGTTTCAGATACCTGGCCTCTGCAGATAGAAGATAAGAAGTTGTGGTTTTAATCTCATAAAAAGTTCTCTGTTCTCAAATCCTCTACTGCCTTCAATGGACAACAAAGTTAGTAGAAGAAAACAAGGAAATCAGCACTAAAATAACTTAATTTTGCAGGTGGCTAAATTAAATCTCATGGCCCAGAAAAGGAAATAGTTCTGTTGCAGACACTGCTGAAATCCCCGTCTGTATACAGCCTCCAACTTCCATCTTTCCTCTTTCAACAGGCCCTTCAGCTGACAATGGATGCTAACTGGAGAGTTCAAAGGGTAGTTTAAGTTGAAATGGATGTCAGGAGGCCCCTAGACCAAACTTCTTACTCAAAGCACTTCAGCTTTGAGATCAGATGAGATTAATGTCTCAGGGCTTTACCAAGTCCAATCTCAAGTGTGTTAAGGACTAGAGATTGCACAGACTTGTCACGCAACACCTTGGATCCACTGTTACATGGCTGCTATAGCCCAGGCTGCCAGTAATTGCCATATCCCAGCACCTCTTTTCTAGTGAAGAGTAGATCCATCTGTGTCATCCATGATTGTGCCAACCAGTGTCTGTATCGTGAAGTTATACTTCTCACCCTCCAGAAATCTCCTTAATTTTTCACATCTCATCACACTGCCCCTCTAGTTGATGTCAGGGAGGTTTGAGTCTCCAATGAGCACCAGGTTCTGTGATCATAAGACTTCCTAGAACTATTTAAAGAAGGCTTTTCACATTTTTATCCTGACCCAGTAGGCTCTAATGATGCCTTTCCTTGGTCTTAAAATCAAGAGCCAAACACGGTTAGCAGGAAAAAGGAATTTTACCTCGGTATTTATTTTAAGGATCCTTGGTGCACTCCGTCCAGGTGGAGCACGCTGGAATGCACATCCAAATGCACCCCGAAATGCACCCCTGTGAGCACCCCCGAAATGCACACCCACAATAGTTTGGGTATCACATTATAGGCCTTACCAATTAACATATCTATCAAAGATTCCCCAATGGGAGGCTGAGCAAACCCCCCTCCCTGGGGACTTTTCCCCCTTGACAGGCCTATCTTAGTTTCCAAAATGTGTTCCAGAGAAGACCTTGGTGTCTGAGGCTTCTAAGATGTTTGGTCTCCCAGCTTAATGGAACATTGGGTCTATGCTATTTATCAAACCTGAAGAATTAGAAGTATGTGTGCTAAAAGGCCCTTAAGAATACATAAAAGTTATATAAAAGAGTATATAAAGGGGGTATATATAAAAAGCAAAAAAAGGATCATGGCATCACTAACAATCTACCCCCACATTCTTGTCCTCACTTATGTCTTTAGATTCTGATCCACAAATGTTCTCCAGACCATCATCCATTCCATAAAAGCACTCTAGGCTTCTGAGCTAATCTTTTTACAGTTAGGAGTGCAGTTTCCTCCTCTTCTCCCTGCCTGTTTTAGTGGTGGACTGATTAGGCAGTGTGAGGTTAACGCTTGAACTCAATGATCATAGAGGTCTTTTCCAACCTAAACAATTCTATAACTCTATCACACTCCCTCTGTCTTCGTGGGCTCTCCCTCTGCCCACACAGGCCCTGAGAGCTGCATCCCCTCTCCAGACCTACTCTGGGCCCAGGATGGCACTCTGCTGTGGTGCATCACCACTTGTATGAGGAATAAGCAGCTTCTGCCCCCTCCCTGTGCATGCTTCTGCACAAACTAATGCACTCGTTGGGTACTGCTGGGAGCTGAACTCTGGGCTGGCAGACAGTACAGGTGTCTCCCTCGCACCACCTGAACGGGGATTATCACTGCCTCTTCAGGAGTCAGCTGAAGACAGAAGGGTAAAGTATCCTTTGACCAGCAATATCTGATGGACACTACCAGAAACAGGAACTCTAGGAGCCTCTAGGAGCTGTGTAGCAGCTGCACCAGCGCACACCAGCAACACCAGCACACACCCTGAGGCTCCCAGAAGCTCCCAGATCTGGAAGCAGAGTTCAAAACCTGCTGTGCAAACCACTGTGTCTGCTAGCAAAATCTGTTTACGTTGCTTGTTTACCAGATAAGCTTACAATGAGGCATAACCAGAAGATGATCAAAATTATAATCTTTTCATCAAAACAGACAGTTCTATAAAGAATAAATTCTTTGGTGGAAACATTGCTTTTTTTCCAGTGTTTCAAGATCTAAAGGAAATATTTCTTTTATCTTTTTAACTCCACTGAATTTTGACTTCACTTTCAGGTCAAACAGTTAGGTGAATAAAATACTTTATGTTAATGATTTTATTAAATAGGATTATTAGGTATTTTCTCATCAATAAAATGTGCAGCAACCCTATAAAAAATTAACTTACTAGCTCTGACCTTTTGACACATCTTAATTAAATCTTTTATTACTGTTTCTATTTTGTGAATATTTTATCTATTGGGCTTGATTTTGGACAAAAGAACATCTTCAAACACTGAACTTTCCTAAGGAAGTCTTCAAACAGTAACCTTTCCCAGGGACTCTATTACAGAACATGGATCAACTTCCAAAAAGTACATAGCTTGGAGGAAAGGAAGGAAAATACAAAGAGTATTGTCAGAACCCAGAAATCTTCCAGAAAAATAGATCAGAAAATAATGTTTGCCCATATACAGAAGTTGATAACAGCATTGTAAAATGATAAATAAGCATATGCAATGTATAAACACAGTAGTGATCCTTTCAGCATGGAAATGACATTTTTAAGTTAAAATATAGTTTATCATATTAATGAAAAATACTGTTTTATTTAATCATTTTGGAATGGATGTTAAGAATGCAGTGTGATTTCATGCGGCAAGATTGTGTCCAGAGTATGGACAGACAAGGAAGTATAAAAGGGCAATCCTGGAACTGGTGAAAAATAATATTTTGAAACAAACTAGATTTGTGTAACTTTGTCACTTTAGAAAGATATACTGAACTTTCCAGCAGTGGTATTTTCAATGACAGCATACTCTGAGACTTATCTCAAAAATTTCTGTCTTACATTCTTTTCTATGTCCTCAATCAGGTTAGCAACTGCAAATAAAAAATCTAAACTATAGCAGGAAGTTTGTTCCCCTCAGATAACCTGTGCTGAAATAACCTTAAAAATAATCCAAAGTGGCAAAATATGTGTTCACATGAGGTAATTTGCATCATAAAGGCTATATCATTTAAGCATTGTTATACTCTCCAAAGGCTTCCAATTCCACCTTCCTAAAATTCTGCTGAAATTACCTTTTCTCCCCTAATGCATATTGCCATTCATTTTCAGATATTTCACACTGATAGGGAAGCATTCAGTATGATTTTGCAAAAAGTGTTTCTTACACTATCGGCAGATTTTTACACAAGGAGTTAGAAACAGATCTGTAAAATGCCCACTGCATTTTTCTAAAACAAGGTTTGGTTTTGTTGTTGTTTTTTTTTCTCTCTGCATCCACTGCAACTAGTCTACACACAGCCTTTAACACTTTAACAGGCTCTTATATCCATGGTTTTTTTCTTGGTGTTCCTTTTATCCTTTGCCAGAAGTGGTAGATGTCAGGTGTTATAATAAAGCACTCTTCAAAAATTATTCCCTTTTTTCCTGATTCCACTTATAAATTGATGTCTTGTTCATTTCATACTGGTATAGTTAGCTCTTAAGTAATTCTTTCCTTTACAACACCTAGAGGTAAACTTTACCCTGGACTTCAGGAGAGGTAACTTTGGCCTGCTGGAAAGCAGCTCTGTGGAGAACGACCTGGGGATCCTGCTGAACAAGAAGCTGTCCTTGCGCTGGCAGTGTGTCCTCATGGCCAAGAAGTTCAATGGTATCCTGGGGTGCATTAGGAAGAGCACTGCCAGCAGGTTGAGAGAGGTGATCCTGCCCCTCTGCTCAGCCCTGGTGAGGTCACATCTGGAGATCTGTGTGCAGTTCTGGGTCCTCAGGACAAGAGAGACATGGAGCTCCTGGAGTGGGTCAAGTGAAGGGCTGTGAAGGTTTTTAGAGAACTGGAGCATCTCTCTTATGTGGCTGAGGGATTTGTTTAGCCTGGAGTAGAGAAGGAGAGGGGATCTTACCAATGTATACGAATATCTTAAGGGCGAGGGGCAAGAGGATGGGGCTGGGCTCTGCTCAGTGATGCCCAGCAGCAGGAAAAGGGACAACAGGCACAAAATGAAAGTCAGCAAGTTCCATCTAAATATGAGAAAAACTTCTTTACTTTGTGGGTGACAGAGTACTGGAACAGACTGTCCAGGGAGGTTTTTGACTACCCTTCTCTGGAGATATTCAAAAACCTGCCAGGACATGATCCTGTGCAACCTGCTGAACCTGCTTCATCAGAGAGATTGAACTACATAATCTCCAAAGGACCACTCCAATGTCAACCGTTCTCTGAAAGAGCTCAGGTCTTTAGCTTGTATATTAATGACACACATGCATTCTGGAGCATCTCTGTTATAAGGAAACACTGCAGGAGCTCGGGCTATTTAGTATGGAAAAGAGAAGACTGAGAGGTGATCTCCTTCAAGTGTTTAAATATCTCAAAGGCTTTTGTCAAGAGTATGGTGCCAGACTCTTTTCAGTGGTGCCCAGAGGCAGGATGAGGAACAACGGCAGTAAACAAAAACACAAGAAGTTCCACCTC